>VBSM01002608.1:133939710-134037925 GCA_008086735.1 Cheirogaleus medius
GCACCCGGAACTAGGCGCCATCTTGTAATGGCGGAACACCGCGCCCCACAGGAATAGGCGCCATATTGCTTCTCTACCAACTGTGCCCCTTTGTCCTCCCCAGAGGGCTTAAACTCCTAAAATTTCATCTCACTCATTCCCACACAAACATTTCCCAACTCCAGCCCAGACTGCAAGAGCCGCAAGAGTCCACTGGGTCCCAGGTGAACTGTGTGCTTAAAGTCTGGACATTCTGGACAGGCTGCCTCCCCAGAGAGAGGGGCAGAAATGACTAGAGTGCCACCTATCCTCTATCCAGACTCCTTTCCTCCTCTTCCCCTCCCCAACCTGCAGCTGCAGAGAGACAATTGAACCACCAAACCAAGGCTTCCACAAAGGGTGGAGCTCAAACTTTTCCTCTTGGGGTACTGCAGGATGCAAATATTTTTGCTGATAAAGCAGAGCTGGTTCAGAGGCAAAACAGTAAAAATAGTTAATTCATATTCTAATGCTGTGAGAGATGGTTGCGTGAAAGGAAATATTTTTGTGATGAACGCTGGGAGCAAACAAAGTCACACAGTTTTCTTAATTATTCAGAAATAATGAGAGAAAACTTGATAAATGAGAATGAAAGAAATTCCCAGTAGAGCTAGAATTCTTGTAAGAAATACCATGGTAGGGGGCCATAGAAAAGCTTAAGGCAGTATTCATAAGAATTCTGAGCTTCTTGGCACTTTGAGCTGAACTCCTCCTCGTAAGAACAATGGGAAGCTTGTTCTGAGTGAAGTATCTCAGAAATGGAAAACAAAGCACTACATGTTCTCACCAATAAGTGGGAGCTAAATGATGGGCACACATGGGCATGAAGAGGTATAAAAGACATTGGAAACCAAGAAGGAGTGAAGGTGAGAGGGAGGTGTGGGATAAAAACTTATCTATTGGCTGCAATGCACACTATTCTGGTGATGGGCCCACCTAAAGCCCTGACGTAAGCATCATACAAGGTATCCATGTAACAAAAACATTTGTACTGCCTTAATATTTTGAAATTTAAAAAATAAGGGAAGCTGAAGTAAGGCATATTGGAAGAGCTGGATGCTCAGGCAAAGCTCCCCTGACTGTTCAACTCTCTAGAACCAGTTTGGGTTTACAGAGAGTGTTGACCTCAGTCAGCTCTGGGCTGTGTTCAAGATTCTTGAGGATCTTAATCAGTCTGGATTTTCCTGAAGAGTCTTTCTGGGCCTAACTTGATCAAGAAACATCTGGAACTCACCAGAGTCCTCTAGACTGGAGATATATTATAAGGCCAATTGGAATCCTTTGACACTCTGTGGGTACTTTAGTCCATGCGAACTGCTGTAAGAAAATGCCATAGACTGGATCGTTTATAAATAACAAAAATTTATTTCTTAAAGTTCTGGAGGGTGGGAAGTCCAAGATCAAGGCACTGGCAGATTTGGTATCTAGTGAGGACTTACACTCTGTTTCATAGATGGCACCTTGTTGCTGTATCCTTACAAGGTGAGAGGGGCAATCCAGTTCCCTCAGGCCTCTTTTATAAGGGCACTAATCCCATTTATGAGGGTGTAGCCCTCAAGACCTAATCACTTCCAAAAGCCCCATCTCTAAATACTCTTGCATCAGGGATTAGGTTTCAATGTGTGAATTTTGGGAGAACAGAAAAATTCAAACCATAATGGTGGTTTAAACTTAGATGCTCTTTATCCTATTCTTAACCATCAGGAATGTAAGAGTGGGTTCTTGGACATATTCTTTTTGTTTATTTCAGAATATTGCAGGGGTACAAATGCTTTGGTTACACATATTGCCTTTGCCCCACCTGAGTCAAGCGTGCCCATCCCCCAGACAGTGTGCACCACACCCATTAGGTATGAATTTACCCATCCCCTCTTCCCCACTCCCACATGCCCGAGAGCAGGTGAATGTTACCTCCATATGTGCACCTAAATGTTGATCAATTAGTACCAATTTATGGTACCAATGTGGTGCTTTTTTTTCCATTCTTGTGATTACTTCACTTAGAAGAATGGGCTCCAGCTCCATCTGGGATGCAATAGGAAGTTCACCATTTTTTCTAATGGCTAAGTAGTGCTCCATGGTATACATATACCACATTTTATTAATCCACTCATGTATTAATGGGCACTTAGGTTGTTTCCACATCTTTGTAATTGTGAATTGTGCTGCTATAAACATTCAAGTGCAGATGTCTTTTTTATAGAATGTCTTTTTTGCCTTTGGGTAAATACCCAATAGTGGGGTTGCTGGATCAAATGGTAGTTCTACTTTTAGTTCTTTGAGATATCTCCATATTATTTTCCATAGAGGTGAAACTTTTCAAAAGAAGATAGACTAATTACCAAAAAACATATGAAAAATGGTCAACATCTCTAATCATCAGGGAAATACAAATCAAAACCACAGTGATATATCACTTAACTCCAGTGAGATTGATGCTTATCAAAAAGTCCCAAAACAACAAATGTTGGCATAGGTGGAGAGAAATAGGAATACTCATACACTGCTGCTGGGACTGCAAATTGGTTTTTGCATATTTTCTTATCGATTTTCTGCTTTTAGACAAAGACTCAAGAAAAAAAAAATACAACAACAACAAAAACAATAACCAAGAATCGTAGGAAACAGATTGATACTGACTTTCAGAAAATTAATGTCCTAAGTATGTTTCACTGTATTTGATACCTTGTAGAAAATATGTTATTAAAAAGTGAAACATCTTAAAAGTCACTTTAAACCCCCAAGCATATTTCTTCAACTGGAAGAGATGCAAATTTTCTTAAATTGGGTTCAATCTGAATGTTAGCAGAAGAGCATATGAAACTAAAACAATGCTATTGAAATTGATGAGTAACTGTTTTATTTTTAATCTAAGAAGGCTGATAGGAAAAGAGATAGATTGAAAGTGAGTAGAAACAAGTTAAAAGGATAATTAGGGATGGAAAAGAAATACGTTTCATTCAGACTGGATTCTTACTGAGGAAGAGATAATTGTAAATGTATTTGAAACATACATGAAAGAAAAGTAGCCCCAGTAAAATTGAAAAGTACAGAATTAAAGAGAAGTTATCAGGAAATGGAAGATTTTATATCACTATTTCCCTTTTGCATTTAATGTGAAGTAAGAAAAAAGGAGTTGCCTAGGGCATAGAGCATATTTCTTAGCATAGCTGTGGAAGAGACCATTGTAAAAAAAGATTGGAACATCCTAAGGCAAAGCAAGTATTAAGTACTAAGTCCAAATAACTAAGATTCATGACTCTGAAAGGACAAGAGAATAGGAAGAACAAAGTCATGCTTTGAATTAATTGCTTTTGCAATATCTCAGCAGCTGGATGAGTATGCTACCTGGCTCTTTTAAAGTGGAAAATGATAACCACAAGAAAATGATACTTAATTGGCTTATGAGAGGGAACATGAAATTACAGATTGAAAATGGTGTTTTTGAATTTGCTGAGGTTAAAAGGAACCTCAAGATGATGCTAAAGAGAGAGAAAATAAGGGACAGAAAGGAGGTAGCAAGAAACCAATTGGCACTTGGCTAATATCACATAATTTTATAACTAGAAAATGCTTCAGAACTTATCAACTCTAACACCTTTATTTCTCAAATGAAAGAGCTGAATCTAAGATTCTAATCTGGTTCACCAGACTCCCAGCTCACTGGCCTCTAGTCACTCTATTGATTTCCTTTCTTTCTTGTTCTGGGGTCTCTGCAGGTGGGAATAATAGGGTGCCCTGTACAAGGTGCTTAGAAACCACTGTTGGTGGAGGGGCTTTCCAAAGCCTGGCTCTCAGCCCTTCATGCTCTACTCTTTGGAACAAAGTTAAGTTTAACTTAAATTAATTAAAGTTGAATAAACCCCCAAATGCTGTTTCTTAGTCACAAAGGTCATATTTCAAGTGCTCGGTAGACACATATAGCTAATTTTACCATACTGGTTAGTGTAGATAAAGAACATTCCCATTGTTGAAGAAAATCCTATTGAAAATGGACAATATTGTGCTACAGCCAGTGGTTCCATAGGTGTGGCTTTTAGTTACAGCTTATACCTAACATTAAGATCTATTTTCTATTTTCCAAAGGAGGACACTCCCACAAGGAGTTAGGAAATGTGAATATTAGTTTTCCCTCAACCATAAAACAGCTAACTGGTGATGTTATCTGATATTAATGTCTTATGTTCATTGTTTTTCACTTTCCTCATCTAAAATGATGCCTGCTAATCTCACAGGGCTATTAAGAGGGACAAGCAGAAAGCTTCAAATATCTTGCAATTATAAAGTTTATTATTACTATCATGATTAATAAAGACACCACGTTTTTAAGCTCATTTTAAGAAACTATATGGACTTGGCTTTTCTTTTCTTCAGATATATATGCTGTTTTGGGGGTCATAATTATTTTTCTGTGTTCTTTAGTGCTTAGAGTACCTAAGCAATGGCACAGGCTTTGTTCATTCATTTTTTTTCCAAGTAAATATATAACAGATTAAGGGTAAGGGCAAAAGTTAGATATTAACATCTGCTTGGAAATCTTGGGGTGGACATCCCAGGTTAAATTGAACTTGAAGTGGCTCTGTTCTCACAGTACCTTATTAGTGGATTATATTCTTTTCTCTAACCATCAGTTTTAATTAGGGACAAGCATAGACAGGGATGCTCACTTTTATCCATGTAGGTAATTGGCAATCCAGCTAGCCAATTACCTGCAAAATACTGGAATAGCGAACCCTTGGTCCAAAACATTTGGAAGCTACTGGACTCTGGAAAATTGGCTTAAAGGCAGCTCTCTGCTAAAACTACAGTCAGGTACTTTGAAAGGCTTTTTTTCTTCTTTTCCACTCATCCATCTGACATACACCATCTGTCAGATCATGCTGGGTCGCTTCTGTCAGCCTTCCGCTCATCTTGAAAGAGAGATAGAGCTTTTGAAGGTTTTTATTTCGTATGAATTTCCACATGAAAATGCAGAGAGTTTCTTACTGGATCGACATTTCTATCTATAGAAGACTAGGAGCCAGTGTCTAGCCCCAGGAGTAGTGGCTCCCTTAGGCTAACCAACATATATAATCGATCATGGACCTACCTTACACAACAATCATTGACCTGCTCGTGTGATCTATACTTAGTGCTTCTCAAACTTTAATAAGCGTAGGAATCTCCAAAGAATCATGTTAAAGTGCAGATTCTAATTCAGTAGGTTTGGAGTCAGGCCTCAGATTTTGCATTTCTAATGATCTCCTGTTTGACACTGCTGCTGCTGGTTTGTGGACTGTACTTTTAGTAGCAAAAGGAGAAGATATGGGACAAATTTAATCATTTGGAGTGACTCAATAGAGTGGTATAACAACATATGCAAAAGCATTAATAATCATTTAATTTTTTTAGCCCTTTGCAATATGTTTTCACATGTATTGTCTTGTTGAGAATGTGCAATACTGTGAATTCAGACAGATATCACAGCTATATATTGTTGTGTAACATACTGACCCAAGATTTATTGGCTTAAAATAATTACAACATCTATTTTGTTCACAGATCTGAAATTTGAACAGGGTTCAGTGAGCATAGATTGTCTCAGCTCTATAAGACATCATCTGGAGCAGCTCAAATGCTAAGAATTGGAATCATCCAAACACATACTTATTCATTTGATGGCTGGAGCTGGAAGGTAGCTGGCACCTTAGCTGGAGCTGTGTTTAGACCACCTACATATGGTTTTTCCACATGGCTGCTTGACTTCTCCATAGCATGGCAGCTGGGTCTAAGCATGAGTATCTCAGTAGATCAAGGTAGAAGTTGAAAAACTTTTTATTGCCTAACCTTGGAAGTCACATTGGATCATCTGTGTCATATTTACAGACCTATCCAAGGAGAGGAAATAATATAGACTATACTTCTTGATGGAAGACAGTCAACATTACCTTTTTTCTTTTGGGATAGGGTCTTGTTTGTCCCCCAGTTGCCCAGGCTGGAAAGCAGTGGCCTGATAATAGCTCACTGTAGCCTTGAACTCCTGGGCTCAAGTGATCCTCCTGCCTCTGGAGTAGCTGGAACTACAGGAGTGCACCACCATGCCTGGCTAATTTTTTTTTCCCCCAGAAATGAGGGCTCACTATGTCGCCCAGGCTGATCTTGAACTCGCATCCTCAAGTGATCCTCCAGCCTTAGCCTCCCAAGGCGCTGGGGTTATAGGCATGAGTCACTGGGCTGGGCCCCAACATTGCATTTTTAAGAAGAGGTTGTGCAGTGTTTTTCTACCTTTGAGAAATGCAATATCACAACAGGTAATATGATCCTACTTTATTGAGGATCTCCAAGAGTGATCTCTTACTATAGGATTCAGTTGACAGTTTAGGAGCCTGTTTAATGTATTATATAGATTTTGTAAAGTCTAGAGTGACATGCATAGGTAAGACTGTGTAGTAGAGCATTTAAGAATGTGAGTTTGGGGTCTAGCTTGCCTACTTCCCAGCTGTATAACTTCGGACAAGTTGCTTAATATTTGTTATCGTTGCTTCCTGTGTTAGTATAATAAAATGAGGATTTTATCTGTCTTAAACAGTGCTTGGCAGACTTAAGTAAATTAAGATTTGTAAAGCTCTAAGTTTCCTGCCTGACAGATAACAAGTGCTTAAGAGATGATAACATTTTTATCACCATTGTCATTTCTATTGCTATTACCTTTAAGGAAATAACAGGGCTTTTTTTTTCTCTTCTTTTTCACTGAGGTAGGTATATTTTTGTTTATGCTTATGCTTTGCTTATGCTCTTTATTCCATTATAATTGAATGGTATCCCTGACTTACAAAATTTTGATGTTGGTTATGAGCTAGCTATTGCAGGAAGGAATAAAAGGTGGGAGCTTAAATGTTTTTTAGTAATATGTATATGGAGCTTCAGATTAAATCTAGTTTTCGACTTGATTCTGAGATGCACATCTGTGCCTTCATGCCTTTATTTAGTTTGTAGTTCTTGAAGGCAAAGATCATTACATTATTCCTTTATCCCCAAAGCACTTGGTGAGTTATCTGCACAGATCAGGTGATCAGTAGGTATTTATTAGATATATTTGACTGATTTTCCATTGCTTTTCTTTCCTGGTTTTTATGAGAGAGACTATTTAATAATGTCTAGTAAAGAAATAATACAAAGGGAATTTTCTGTAATTGACACAACCTCTTTTCCTCACTGAAGAGTGTTTATTGTGTCACAGTGTTTATCTGACATTTTAATTGTGTTTTTTGTTTTTAATTGTGATCCAATGTGCAGGGAAGGGATCTACCAATACGGAGATAAGAGATAATGCATATGAATATATGAGTGTGTATATTGAGCAATTGAAATACGGCTATTGTGCCTAAGAACTACCCAATCTTTGCTCATAGATTCCTAAATTGGTTTTCAGTTTATTTCAGGTAATTCAGATAGCAAATTATTTTTATTCAAAGCTCTCTGAGATAAAATGGGCAATGGTGGTATAGGAAGAATCTGTGATGTACATACACATGAAACATGTATCGTTTGGTGATGGATTCAATGTGGTGTTGGTATTTCTACTACTAGTGATTTTGCTCTTGTCTGTAGTATATTTTTCCCATTTACTTCTAAGCAAATTATTTTGTTTCTGAGGAAGAAAAATAAAAAGGACTCCCTCTCTCCCACATACACTCACACATAAATACACATAATTAGGAGAAGAGAGGATGTGAAAAAAACGACATTTATTAACTTTTTTCACATGTTAATGTATTATGATTTAAAAAAAAATGCTTCTAAGCCAGGAACCTTTATGTGAGAAGTCCCAGGATATCACTGTAATGGATTCTAAATACACAGGTGCCTGGTTACTTGATGGCATTATATTTTCCAAACCAGTAAAAGAGATTTTATAAGAAAGAAAATAGTTGTTTCTGGCAATTTTTAGGAGGCTATGAATGATAGATCAAGTGTTTTGTTCTTACATCAGCATTTTCACTGGCTTCCAGCTCAGAACGATATACTGAGGCGTTATTTAATTTCCGTTCAAATCTAGACGCATAAATCTAAAAATCCTTCCAAAAGCTATATTGTTTTACTCTTCTTTTAGGCATATTTTTGCTATATGCAGCTGAGATAAATGTTAAGGCACATTATTATTCTCATACAAATTGAGGATATTTAGAAATAGTCACTTCTGAATTTTTAGAAATTGTTTATTCCTCATTACAAATCTCTATTGCTCTCCCTTCAAGATGATTTCTTAAAATATGTCATTTTGGGGGGGGCTTGTATATAACTAAATATGTGTCACTTGCAGTCTATCTTCAAGTGTGTTCTAATAAACACATATCCCATGGTTTCATTAATTTGTGTGGCTTGAAAAATTTTTAGATTAGTAAAGGGGCAGATTAAAAATAAATAAATGTAAGCAGAATTTTCAGTGAAGTAGTTCTTGAGGCTTTGATGTCTTAGAGTGCAGTAAGAATCTCCGAGGTTTCTTCCCCTTACCATGGCAACCTGTCCCCTGCGTCCACTTTCAACTGAAACTGCTATTGGCAAGGCCATGTCTGGCTCCCAACCTGTCAAATCCAGGGCACATTTTTAAAGATGCCATTATTGGAATTCTATTGGATTTGATACCATTTGTTACTCTTAAAAATTAAGACTTTCTACTCTATTAGGTCTTCAGACACTATTCTGGTTCAATAATATACCTTATCACATGATTTATATCTTACTTCGCCATGTCTCACCCTAACTTTTCACGAGCTCTTCTTGTGTCTACTATTAACAAGAGCTAGTTCTCAAGGTTTTCTCCTCAGATCGCTTTTCTTCTTGTTCTATACTATTGCCTTGCATTTTCTCATCTGGTAGAATTTCAACATCCAGACACTGGTAATATCTTTATCTTGCCTGTACTTCACATTCATACCTAGCTTCATGATCAACTGCCTGTGGAACATCTCTACCACAAAGTATCACAGAAATCTACAACTCAGTGTATCATGAATCAATAAGCATGTATCAATGAATCAATAAGCATGGCTTCATTCTAAATCCTACCCTTTGTCCAAATTTGCTTATCTTTCTATATTTTCTAACTCAATACCACTATCCTTCCAGTAAACCAAGCAAGAAACCTGGAATATATTTTTGGCTTATTCCATTCATGTATCTCCCACACCTTATCAAATTTCCAGTTTGATTCAAATTAAATGTGGTTGATTCTAATGCAATGTGCTAGGTGTTGTTAAATAATAGCAGGAAGGCTGTGTGTCACAGAGGAGAAGAAAGAATTTTACCTTTATGCAGCTTTTCATCTCTCTTTTCCTATGTCTATACTAGTTTAGGCTCTCAACATCTCTTACTGGAATTAGTAATATAGCTTCTTGTCCCTTTATTTTCAATTTTGTGTCACTCATAGATAAATCTGACCATGTCACTGGCCAGCTTAAAGCCCTCCAAAGGTTTCTCATCACTCCTGTGGAAACACAAGTTCCTGATGAAAAGCTAAGCCAGATCCCTCTCTCCAACCTCATCTCTAAGCTTCTCTCTCCCTAATGTTTCACCATCTGTGACTACTTGTAGTTCATCATACTCAACACATCATGTCTTCTGTTTATTGCCTGCTCATGTTTCCTCCTCTAATTAGTATGCTCTTTCTACCCACCCTTTCCCTTTCATCAATCAAAGACCCACTAGGTAATCTTCAATAAGACCTCTCTCATGACTCTCCCCTGAAACTTTACAAGTATCCCTCTTTCTTATTAGGTGTTTCTTCTCTGTGTTTGTATTTGCATAGCTCTAGGATTATAGTTATATTTTGATAGTTAGTTCTTCATATTGGGTTATAAGGTATTCATGAGCTGAGACCACATTCAGCCATTTTTTATTCTTGGCATCTATGATAGTAAATTTCATTCATTCATTTCTTGATTCACGAATACATGTATTCATTAAGTATTTTGTATTGAAGATATAGAAAGATGCAATAGAGTCCTGCTCTCAAAGAGCTCACAGTCCACTAGAAAAGCAGAAAAGTATATAAGTGACTGCAGTACAATGTGATATTCTCCATGGAATGGTATCTAGTGCAGAGAAGAAAAATTTAATTTTTGTTTCCTTTACTAGATGTGTTAGAGTATAGAAATGGCATAAAATAAGAGTACAGAAATGATATAGTAAGTCAATATGTTAAAAATTTTTATAGGTGATTGTGTGATTTATTTCTGTCTCTCCCCCTTTCTCCTTCAGTTCATTTTAATGTGATTTATAATCACAGTCAGTTAATAACTCAATGAAGCCCTGAAATTTTAAGGTAAATAGGAGAGAAAGAGAGGGAAATGGTTAACAAATTTTCTCTATGACGTTTTCCTAGTCTCCCTCATTCTTAATGGGCCAATAAATTGTACTATCATTTTAAATCTTTTGGGAATAAACATTAATTCAATTATCATTCCTGTATAAACTACAGAAAAGTAGTTTATACTACTTTAGTTAATACTGTGCAGATCTGTGGAACAATCCAGAACGAAAAAGACATTTTTTCTGATTCCATTTAAGGCATTTTTTCATGTGCTGCATATTATAAGACTTATGCATAAATAATTTCATTTTGATTCAAATCTGTGGCAAATGCCATAAGAGAAGCACCGATAGAGTGCCTTTCCAGCAATAAAGTAGAATGATTCAAGAACTGGTGACTGGGAACTGCACTATCTTTGGTTCTCAACATAGCTCACCTTTTTAGTCAGTTTAATTTGTTTTGCTTTGTTTACCTTGGACCAGCTATATAGCATTTCCAAGTTTTGGTTGTAATATAGACAACATGTGTATGTAAGGTTTTGTTGTAAGAATTAATGAAAGTACCTACATTGAGACAGACAGAAAGCAAGGACTTAATACATGTCAGCTGTTACTATCATTATTAATGCTATCAAGGACTAACATGCTTTGAATTTTTACCTAAGCATTGTATATGTTTATTATTGTGAAGGCTAAATATTTTAATCTATAAATTCTGCCAATCTTTGACACTTTCAGTAATTTTGATAATGAATACAGAAAAACTATATATGCACATACACATATATATGTGTGTGTGTATATGTGTGTACATGTATACATGTATTTCTGGTTTCCAATGGTCTTGTAAAAAACATTATTATTCTTTATGTCATTGTCTCTACAAGAAATAGCATATTATAGAAATCAACATGAAAAATATTAGATCTATTGGTGTAATTAAGGATCTTGATTATAGCAAATTAGATAAATAATAGTGTTTCAATGAGCCAGAGAAGATTAAGCCCTAATTTACAAGATACTGAATATAGTCTAGCTAGATGAGTCACCTTTCTTTTTCCCCTAGCTAAAGTTTCTGGCTTGAATGCCTATAATGCCTTAAATATAGAGGTAATTGCATAGTTTTCTTCGATGTAACACATACAAAGGTAAGCTTAGAAATGATATGGTTCCCTCTTTTACTGTGACTTACTCATTGAGTGAATAAATTGATCAACTTTGGCTGAGCATGGCTCATAATGGTTGGTTAACTATTAACAAATGAACATTTGTTGTATTGGTTAAAAACTTGAGTAAAGTATTGGCACAAGAAACTCCACAGTAACCACCAATACCAGGCAACAACATTGGTATGTGAAATAACTGTTTCTAGTAACTGATGACATTATTTTAAGTGACATGATTTCCATTCAGAGATTGATATCCAGTCTAGTTGGGAAAATTTAATCTAAAGAGTATATAATTTAACTCTTAAAATAGACCTGATCTTAGAAAGAAGGACATTAATAGACAAAGAAGAAGAGAGAATGGAAGCCTGAAGTAAGCAATACTTTTGTCACAGAATATATTACACAAGCATCACTTGTTAAAAATGTCAGGTTTTGTGAATTCTAAAACAGCACTATTAAGTGTTTAATGATTTTCTTCTTCTGAAGACAAAAATCAAATGCGCTTTCAGTGCATGGATTTGAAGTAGTTGTTCATTTGTGTGTAACATGTCATGCCTATCACTCAGGTTCCCCCAGTTTTTCTCTAATCTTAGAAATAACAAAACCAAACCAAATCAAGCAGCGTTGTTCAATTAATTACTTTTCTATCTGCAGATACCCCTTGAAGATTGACAGTTCCATGTTTTTCACCTAGTAGCTTGTCAATTTCTGAGAATTGAATGCCATCTCATTTCAAAATGTTCTGAAAATAAAAACAAATGTGCCTTTACTTTGCAAATGTTTATATATTTATTGTATTTGAGAAAGTTGTTGATCAACTTATTTCTAAATTTTGTAAAAATTAATTGCATATTCTTATGCCTGACTATAAGAGAGAATAAACCTTCAGTATTTTCTTAGAATCTGTTAAATATCCTTGACTAAATGCTTATGAATCCAGAATAAAACATATGTTTCACTGCTTTGATCTGAATACTAGAAAATGGAGATACTGGAAATGTGGGAATATAACTATTTGTCACCTCTAGATACTAGCTTTCCTGAAGCTAACAAATTCTACCAAACAATATATTTATACAAAATCTAACAAACTATTTATCCAGATTTTTTTGTTACAGAGTTTTCAATTTCTTTATAAACATAACAGCAATAGTTTCATCATCACCACTTGATTGATTCCTATCCAGATACCATTATTCAAAACATCTGCTCAAACTTTTCATTGACCATTTCCCTGTTGCACAATAATATAAGAAAAGTAGTTCAGAAAAAATAAATAGGATTCCACGATCAAATAAATTTTGGATACGATGCTGCTACCTACAACTTTTGAAAATTCACAAAATATACTGCTATATTATAGGCTTTGATGAGCTCTATAATAAAGAAACCAGTTTAATCTTGTTCAACCCAAAATGTTCCATAATAATTTGACAAGAGAGCATTAACTAACATGTCCTAGAAAAGCAGTAATCTGCAAAACATACTCTGGGAAATAATGCTGTATTTCCCAAATTGTATATTTCAAAGATATAATTGTCACCAGAATCAATAATTCAATTAGTATCAAAGCTTTCTTATAATTTTTTATTTTAATGGTTCCCTTTGGTAAAGATCAAAGTTCAACCAAAAAAATGTATATTAATCCCTGCTTCTAGACAGGCTGGATTCAACCATGCTAGTTGTTATTTTACAGCTGGCACCATAACTGGGCCATTTATAGTCCTTTTCCACTTTTTCATAAGGATAGCTTCTTTTGAATCATTGAGTATATGCTTAGATCTGTAAATGCCATGAGTACACAGCCATTGTCTTACATCTTTTGCTGTTAAATTCCCTGGTCAGAAACAATGTTATTTGAGACACTGTAACATTGCAGAAACATTGCTGGCAGAAGCATAGTAAGCAGAGAAGGCATATACATATCCATAATAAGTATCTAGTCCAGGAAGAACACATTTTCTTGGCAGTTGGAGTCAAAAAATAATGAACTGCAATGAAGTTCCCTTGAGTCATGATGCCATATCAGATTCAGCATCGATCTCTGCCTTTGGAAGACTGGGTATTCACCATCAACATCAGTTGGATCAGCCATTTGTAGAAAAGTCCATTTTATTGAGCCCTTGCTTAACCTCCATTTCTACCATCACAACCACTTTGTTTTTGAGCCTTTGAAGAAGGACAAGAGTGTCCAAATAAAGTGATTTACATTCACAGAATTGCTCATCTACCTACCTGATTATTAAGGGCCTTTTCTAAAGCTGCTATACTTTGATGAACATGCATATGGGGTGTAGATACACTTATACTCTGTTCTCATTCTGTGAGGCTTATTAATAAGTCTCTTTTCAAGATTCCCTTTTTGTCAAATCTTCAATATCATAGTGTCTAAATCCCTGACCAACCTTTGGCAAAAAGACACTGATGCATTGCAGCCCTCCACTTCCAGCTGGGGCCATAATATCATGAGGCATCATCTTTAAACGAAGTTGAAATAGGTTCTTCCTAGTTCTTGTCTTAGGGGACTCCTCATAGCGGGAGAAAGAAGTGGTAATGCAACAAGAGTAAGATCATCAAGTCTACAAACCATCTGTTCATAACACGTGAGGGTGCCTTTTTTAGGCCTGATTGAGTATGCACCACAGCCATTTGATGATGGAGTGTCATTGAACAGGCTTTGGCATTTGGTGGACCTGATGACACCAGTTTATGGCGAGCAGCTCAGACTCCATGATCATTTGCTTTCTCAAGAGCAGCCATTCAGTCTCCATCAGGATCAAGTTGTCATGATATTAGTAAACATGAATATGGTTTTCACTCTCTGCAGGCCACTTTCATAAGCACTTTATGTACATTAAATTATTTAATCATTACAGTGACCCTATGAAATGAGTTCTATTATTGTTCCTATTTTTCAGAGAGGAAATGTGGCACAGATAGTGTCATGTCCATTGTCACACAGCTAATAATAGAAGGACATAAGATTTAAACTCAGACAGTCTGGCTCCAAAGATTGCACTCTTAACTCCTCCCTGCACTATATCACCTCAGTTCTAAGCAAGGAGTTATTTTTTTGAAAGCAAATGGTTATTTGAAGAAAAAGGTATGACTTTGCTTTAAAATGCTCAAGACCATTCTTATGATTGTCTTTTAGGACTTTCCACACTTTCCATACAGTATTCTTTTTGTCACAGTCACTTTGAGCAGGGTTATGACCAAGTAGTATTAAACGACAAGTATCTGGGATTATTATGATCCCAAGCACCCCTTAAAAAAACAAATCAACTATCAAAAGTACTATAGCACTATATCAAAATGGCATTGTTCTGTAAGATCACATTATATATATTTCCTTCAGGCAGTTTAAGTTGTCCATTAATTTCCATTATTGCTTATTTTATTAACAACCAATAGTTTTGATTTCATTAACTATAGCCTGCCATTTTGTCTTACTTCTCCATTTCTGAGTTGAGAATAAAATACAACAAAGATCTGTCTCTATCAAAGAAAGACCTATTCATTTTTTAAAAATTTATAATACTGTTCTTTAGTTAGTCTGCATTAAGATGGACAGAGACTGATGTGTGTCTCATATAAATATGAATTATTCTCAAACACTGGAGCATTACACACAGAAAGAGGGCTAATATTACTGCTCTAATTTTTGCCTTTGCCTTTAAAATATATTCTTTTAGGATTCCTGTAAGCAAGAAAAAAGGAGGAGAATTTCTTTACTTATGCAGGTTACTTGAAGCCCTCTCACTCAGGACCCAGAACAAATTTGATTTTTTGAATTCTGAGAATATGACCTGACCCTCCAAAACGTTTTCAAGAAGTTCAACTTTTTGGTTTCTTTTCATTTCACAGCTTTCACCAGATTGGTTTCAATAATAATAAGAACATACAAGATCATAGCCAAAACTATGAATTTGGGAGATTATTTCAGCAGTGCTTTTTAATTAGTTTATGTCCTTGCACAATGCCTGGCCAATTAATGCTAAAACACTGTCTCCACCTTCAGTTCTGCCTTGGTCATTGAATCAGTCCCAGCTAGTATTTCACTTTCTTGAGGACCAAACTGTAATACAGTCGATCTAATAAACTAATCACATATTATATGACAGGTTGCTGTGTATGTCTTTTTCACTGTATTTTGAGTTATTTGAAAGCAGAATCATATCCTGTTCACCTTTGAAATTCCCACCATTTCTTATAATGTGGTAGGCTATAGTATTTAATATAAATTCAATTTATGTTTATCAAATTAAGAGAGATCTAGAGACAAAATCCACATCTTTATAGATGATTTACTTGGTGACAGTAGAGGTGGTGATTTCAGGCCAGTGTTAGTGTCATTTAAAGAGAGCCCAAAACCTTCCATATGGGCAGTTTTCCACTTATCATATTGTCAGTCAGGGCTAAGTGAAGACGAACATTGTGCTTGTTTGGCAACTTGACTCCAAACTTTGTTGTGATTTTGCAGCTTAGAATTTTGATTGGCAATTATCTTGGCATTAGATTTTATAGAATCTTAGAGTAAAGATATGCATAAAACTTTTCTAGTATAGCATCATCTAACTTTTGTGGATCTCTTCTATGATCTCATAAAAGAAAACAGGAGATAAATGATCCTTCCTGCCTTATCTGATATTTAAACTTCTAGTTAAGCTTATTTTAACCTCAGAAGAAAATTTACTTTTGCAAGATCAATTATTAATTCTTTGATTTATATATCTACAATTTAATGGGCAGCAATAGGTACTAGGTATTTTGAGGGGTAGGATGGAAATACAAATAATAAGACAAAAAATTTCCTCCCTCTTTACCCGCCCCAAAGAGATTTTGCTTTAGTAAGTGGTAGAATATAAGTTTCTGGCTCTCAATCTGCTAGAGTGATGCCATTAATTCTTGGATTGGATTTTTCCTTGAGCAAAGGGAAGGGAGAAGAGCACTATGTTTTTGTAAAATGCTTTTGAACTTATGTGACCTACATAGAATCAATGAGAAATGAATGGCAGAGTTATATTTGTATGGAATTTTTCCAAAACTCTATCCCAGAACCTTTCTCAGAATATTATAAGCCAGACTAGTGCTCTGCATCCTTATTTTTATCAAAATAAGTTGCCAAAAGGATAAAGCACAAGCCATATGCTAATATAACTTGATGTCCAATTAAATAGTCAGGTCTTATATACTTAAAGAAATTCTACTTATTTATAGAAATCTTATTTTTGTTGGATCATTTTATTCAATTAATGTGTAGTCTTTTCCTACTAATTCTAGGTTTAATATAAGCTTAACCCATTTTATTGTTCATGCTAATGAGGAAATGCTGGTTGCTTTGTGAGATGATATTGCTAAATTGTATATTTACTGTGTTACTACATCTCCCCTAACATACCTGGATGTCTAGTGAATGTTTGAGAAGCTACTTCGGCCATTGGGACTATTACTGAAACACATTTTTATCATTTCCCCCTGTAAAACATGCCAAATCATAGATTCTCACAGATAATCTTTATTGTAAAAATATTATTTTATTTTAGTGTTATAAAGAGAGAATCAAGAGTATGAATAATCACAAGAACACATCAAGATTGAAGTTTTATGTTGGTAAAATATGGATGTTCTTTTCATATGATAATATGGATATTATATTAATATTAAAATACTTCTCTATTTTGAAGTCTCATCTTATACAAAGTTTATTTTTATTAAAAAATAAGTTAATTAGGTTTTAAAAAATGAAACATTGACCCACTAGCCAATTATATTTATATGATCAAGTCTAATAATAACAGAGCAGGATTGTAATTGAGGGGAGAAAAGCCCATATTATCCAAACTGATTTTTTATAAAGTACTATAAATGTGCAGGCTCAGCTACTTACCGCTTGCAAAAGCCAATAACAAGGATGAGGTGTAGTGAAAGGAAAATGAGTAGCAGTGGGGAAATGGCCAAGACTCATGCCTCAAAGAAACCATTTCGAATCTTGGGCTGAGGGTAGAAGTTTAAAAAGGGAATTTGGTACGAAGGGTATGCAGGAGTGGCAAGGGGGTGCCGTCAGTGTGACTTGTCCTGATGACTATCTTGAATCATTGCTTCCCCTGGTATATGCCATCTCCTAGAAGGCTGTTTATTCATAGATTAACTGCAGCCTTGAGGTCATCTCCTGGTAGGGTCCAGGATTGTTTCAAAGCTCAATGTCTGGATTCCTAAACAAGCACATAACTAGACAGGGGAAACGTGCAGGGGAGTGAGTGCCTGGTAGGAGGAAGGAAGGTAAAGGTCAGTATTTCCTCATTAAAAGCATAACAAGAAACGGTCAGGAAAATTTCAAAATGAGGAGCTGAAAAACAGGGCACTGTGAAAAGGAAAATAGGGGAAAAAATAGAAATCTAAGCTAGTAACTAAGAATTTCTTACACTCAACTATTGGGAGCTAGTCTTTTTGAGACAGAAAATAAAGAATTGAGGGTAAAGAGCCACCAGAGAAGAAAAAGACCTGAGATTAGTTCCTGAAATCCAGCTCTACGCATGAAACCTTATACCAATAAATGCTCTTGACTTTTAGCCCCTTTATTTTTTCCTGTGAAATACAAGATTGGCTTTGTTCTTCAATTCTGTCCATCAGCCAACTGCTGGAACCATATTTCACCACAGACTTTTTTATACTGAAACTGAGTGATGGTGTATTTAGCAGTTGAAAATATACTTGGAACCATTACATATTCCATGTTCTCAGAGGATTTATCCTAAAGCAGATAGTTCTTTTAATCTCATTTGGATAGCCAAATTTCTTCCTGAATTATAGAATCTACATGGAAGTGGAAAGTCACCACTGTGCTTTTCATGTATCTTTTCATAATTATTCTCAACTTCTATTGTCATCATGATTCTTATTGGGAATTGGTGGGAAACGGCACAGGTTTATATGTACACGAATGTAGCCCAGCCTTCTTGTGAAAACTCTGATACCAAATGTTCATCTCAGGTTCATGTGCTATATTACAGTGGATAGATAAGTCAAAATACAATACCTTGTGATTAATTGGAGACAAAGGTCAGAGTGGTATTCTAATGGTCCAGGGAAGGACTAATCCTAGTTGTTAGTCTTTCAAATTCATCATGGCCTTGCAGGATGGCAGTGCAGGGTTTTCTCTATGACCTGAATAAAGATGCTATCACAGACATGAATATCTTAATCCAGAAAATCTGTACTTGTGTAGCAGTAAGGAACAAGGCTTGGTTTAATTGGTGCTTGGTTTTCTGAGTGATCTCAATAATAAAATGGTCTACTATGACTTAGTTTCCTTTCTAAGGTTCTACAAACAGATTATAAGCCATGAAAAGTGAATTTTTATTTCTCACAGTTTGAATCTGTCATTAATGTAAGAAGGCACACAAATTAAAATAAAAAAAAATTAAAAGTAAAATTATTTTGTCACTTTGTGCATTTAATATGTGTCTATATAAAAGTCTACCGGCTATTTTGTGACAATGACTAACTGGCACACTGAATTGCTCATTCCTCTCAAAAGCCCTGCTCTATCTGAAAGACTGTCACTGAGCATATTTATTCATGTGGAGACAGTTTTATAGAATATCAAACAGTGGGCTAGAACACCAGCTGTTGGGCGCCAGCCAAGTGCATAGAACTCATTTGTACTTTATTTGCCTTTTCTGTTTAGATTCATTAATTTCTCACTTTACTATGTGAAATTTATCCCTCTTTCAAAGAATCATTTCAGTAGTTTTATTTCTCAACAGTGCATGTAATTTGGTCCCGTTTTTCTTTTAACATTTAAAGTTTTAGATCTCTCTAACTTTCTGTGGTTTCAAGTCTGATAGGATGTTAGTAATTGGAAGCTTCTGACTATAATCAGCAGCCAAAATAGTCATGACCTTGATGAGAGGCTCTATAGTTAGAAATCAGAGTCTTTTACTATCCTAGTGGTTTATTGAGTAAGGTAGTAAAGTTCCCCTTCCTTTTCTTGTCAAGTTTCTTGAATTTTTATGGTGAACATTGTATTTTCTAGACTTCTACCCAGAGGCGGAGAGATGACTGAGTTGACCACTAGACATCTCTTTCCGTTGAAACAGTAAGTTACTAAGAGAAACTTGATAGTGTTCTCATAACTTTAAATATTTCAAAATTTTCTCAAGAATTATTTTAATCTGCACAGATTTGATGGCATTTCGTTGATTTATGCCTGTCTTTGTAATGCAGTGGATGCGGCATTAGTGAATTTCATTATGCAGTAAATAGTTATTTTGATGAAGAAATTTATTAAATTTAATATCAACAAAATATTTAATTACATACTAGTATTTTCCCCGTTGGATGTTAATATAAACAAAATCCCTCCTAGTGTTGCAAGCTGAGAAATATATTACGAAAGTGTAACAAAAAAGTTTAAAAAAATTCTAAAAACAAATGCAAAACAGGAGGTTGTTGAAAACCTATAGGTATATTTGACTTCAGTGTTGGTGATCCAGGAATGTTGAAGTAGTTTGATTGTGAGTAGTTTTTGTGCCATCCATTAGTTTAATCATAAATAATATACAATAAAATATATATAGCTAACATAGGATAGTCCCATTCATTCTTCCTATTCCAGGTCTTTCCCAGCAGAATTTCTACGAATAGTTAGGAATTCAACTAAGAGTTTTAATCCTATGTCCACAAAAGGTAAATATGTCTAACTTTGAATTTTATGGCAACCATAATTACATCTAAATGATGATAATTCCATCATTTATTCCTGCACCCAGAATTACAGGCTATGTACACATACAGTCCTTTTAATTCCCTTGTTCTATATAAGAAATGTAGAAAACTTATAGAAGACAATAGATACACATACCTTATGAAAAGAGCCTCTTTTGTTTTATAATTGCTTTGAGGATCTAGAGTGGTTTCTTGGATAGTTCTTCCAGGGGTGGCAAGAAAAGAAATAGGACCTCCTTAACTAATTTTAGATACTGGTTGATAAAAAGTTCTTCTATTTGGGCGAAGAACGCAGGCTCATGGTTGATTTTTTATCCAGATGATAAATGTTGAAAACATGCTTAACCTTTCTAAATAAATAATATAACATACAAAAACAAAAGCCTCAATATACTAACCAGATTGCCTAATTCAGCAGAAGTCCATGGGGGCTTGTTTCCTTTGGTAACATGGTTGTAGTAAGACCGCAGGCCTAGTCTTACATAGCTATGTAACTGTTGTAAAGGCAGCTTTAGTCAAAGCTCTTGTTTACAAGTCTCAATTTCATCCCTACTGAAATAAGGCTAGGTCACAAAGGTCTTCTATTTCTAAAATACTATAACATGCATAGCTCTTTGACTACTTGACTTCAGTACTAAAAACACTGCAGAGTTTAGGGAAGTTCTATTTATCCAACAAATATTGAGTCTGTACTGTGTTCCAAGCTTTATTCTACGCACCGCAGATAGAGTGGTTAAGAAAAGGATGAGATCGCTGATCTCACAGAGGTAATATTAGAGTGAAGGAAGGATAAAAAGAATAAACATGTAAATGCATATTGTACAAGTTAATTACTGATTGTGTGACGTGCCATAAAGTTAACTGATCATTGAGCAGAATAACTGGGGGAGGTCACTTTAAATAAGGGCAATGAAAAGGATTGTCAGAGGAAGGGCATTTTAATCTGAGATCAGAAGGACATGAATGATCCAAAGGAAGTGGATGCCAAGCAGGGAGAGTATGTGCAAAGGGTTAAATGGGCCTGGCATGTCTGGGAAATAGGAAAAAGCAATGTCCCTGAGGTTCAGGGGGCCAGGGAGGGCAGGGTATGAAATGGAATGAAAGGTAGGCAGAAGTAGCATTAGAGACAAGGCCAAGAATCCAGGCTGTGGCAAGGATTTAGGCTGTTGTTCTAAGAGCAGTGGTTAGCCACTGGGAGATTTCAAGTGTGGTAGTAATAGGCTCAGTATTAACTTTTCAAAGGAAGTTAAAAAACTTATTTGGCTTCTCTGTAGAGAACTCCTTCCTCACATTTTTATATCATACTACTTTTGGGCCCAATCAATTGTAGAGTAAAATTTTAGTAAAATAGCTCTTATATTTATTACTTTACTCTGTTTTCTTTACACAGACAGAGAAAGGGTTAAGTAAATTTTACAAAAACCTAATACAAGAAGAAGAGCCAATAAAACAAACTGTATGAGATGTGTGTGTATGTGTGTGCATGTGTTCAAGAATGATTCTCTGCAGACATCTCTTTTTTCTGAAGGGAGAGAGTAGAAGGGCTCAGTAATTTTAGTAAGATCAAGGAGTATCTTCAACTCAGTTTTGGCTTCTCAATTAAATTCAGAACTACAGAATTTCATTCCTGTCTTTTAGTGTAAAAGGTCATCATTAGACTTCCTAAAATTTAGGAGCACTCTGTCTCATACCTTGAGCTTCAGTTTTGCATGGTACTTCCTCAGTGTCTGAGTTGTTCAGAGACCTCAACTTCATTTGATCTGTGATAGTGGCCCCAGCAGAGGAGAATGCATTCACATGCATACATATATACACACACAAAATGTGGTCACACAGGGAGCTATTCTTTTTAATCCACCACATTTTAAAAGTCAAGTTAAGTTTTATACATTCCTGTAGGCTCACCATTTCCTCTTTCCGGGGCTCCACAAACTCCCCCCTCCAATTACTTCCAGGCACCCTGTATTGATGGAGTTTTATTCCTACTACTAGCCTAAAATAGAAAATGAGATAGGGCAGGGTAAAATATGGGAGGGGAGGGGAAGATACATGGAATATCCTTTACATTTTAAGATGTATTTTAGGAACATGAACCCACTTTTTAATTTACTTTTAAGGTTTCTGCTCAGAGTGTAGAGACAGATCTTGATTCTTCTCCCCAGCATGCTAATCCATCTGTGAAAATAACAAAAATATCAAAGCACCACCCAAAAGCTATAAAGATAGGTAGCCAGGCTGAAAAATATATATATACATATATATAAATGTTATATTTTAAGAAATAATAACTCTAAGTAAATAATAATAGTGGATAAGTAAACATAAAGAAAATACTATTTCACACTGTATAGAAGACAAGGTCTGAAAATTTTTAAATTTTAGTCAATCAGAAGAGTGTTTGCAGTTTCCACAGGTTTGACAGAGTATAGAAAAATATCTCTCATTACTAACCAAATTTTGAACTCTCCATCCAAATTTCCTGGCACTGAATGGAAAAGCCCGATTTACCTATAAGCGAACATAAGTGAAAATTTTCATCTAGGTGTGTATCAATTTTCTATGTCTGCTGTAATAAATTACCACCATCTTAATGCCTCAAAACAACACAAAGTTATTGTCTTACAGGTCTGTAGGTCTGAAGTGGGTCTCAGTAGGCTAGAATCAAGTTGTTGGCAGAGCTGTTTTGCTTTTCGGATGCTCCAAGGAAGAATCTACTCCTTTGCCTTTTTCAGCTTATATAGTTTGCCTGCATTCCTTGACTCATGGCCCTATTATTCCATTTTTGCAGCCAGTAAGTAAAGTTCATCTCACATCATATCTCACTGATCTCCTCTTCTGCCTCCTTTTTTCACATTTTCACCCTTATGACTACATCAGGCATACCCAGATAATCCAGGACAAACTCCCATGTTAAGATCAGAAACATAGCCAGCTTAATTCCATCTGCAATTGCAATTCTCCCTTTCTGTGGAATGTAACATACTCACAGGTTCTAGGGATTCAGACGTGGCTATCCATTACTTTGCCTACCACTAGGCACTTACACTAATTTTCCAGGCAAAAAGCAGCAAAAATAAAAGTAAGGACACATTGGAATGAATTTTAGTTAGAGCATCAGTTCCTAATCAGGATTTCTCCCTGGAGGAAAGAATATTTCCAGGTTTCCTAGATAGTGTGCATTTTTCTCTGAAAGCTCACTATTCTTGTTTATTTATTGGACTTTACTTATTTATTTATTTTACATCAAGGAGCAAGTTAAATGTGTTAAGAGGCCCGAGAAAGAAAAGTCAGCTGCAAGGGAGCAGTAGGAATGTCTGTGAAAGGTAGATGTGATAGCTTGCTCCAAACACATTCACTGGGTGGTTTACTTGGTTTCTTTTGACCACTTCCAGTGGCTAGTTGGGAAATGAATGCTGACCGTTTTAAAGTAACAGAGGTTAGTAATGTTACATCTCTTCCCAGGGGAAATATAACATATAAAACCAACCAAAAGTATTAATCATTTGAAATGGCTCTATACAGTAAGAATGAATGGAGAGGTCTCAGAAAGTCAAGCAACGGGAGCATCTTCAAGGGCTCTTGAGTTCATCTGGAACAGAACCTTGACAAAATTTGCTCGTTGAATACAGTCATCCCTTAGTAACTAGAGGGGTTGGTCCCAGGACTCCTGTGGATACCAAAATCTGTGAGTGCTCAAGTCCCTTATATACAGTGGCATAGTATTTGCATATGACCTATGTACATTCTCCTGTATACTTTAAATCATCTCTAGATTACTTGTGATACCAGAGACAGTATAAATGCTATGTCAGTAGTTGTTATATTGTGTTTTTTATTTGTATTATTTTTTATTATTGTATTATTTTTTGTTTTTTCCCCAAATATTTTCAATCTGTGATTGGTTGAATGCATGGATGTGGAATTTGAGGATACGGAGGGTTGATTGTATTCTGTTCAGTTGGAGAAACAAAATTAGACAGTCACATTTCCTCATAGATGAATGCCAAGTAAGTGGCCAGGTACTCAAGGGCCCCAGCATTTACACCTTTCTTCCAGCTAAAAAGTGAGAATGAAGATCAGTGCTCTTGTCTAAAACTGTAAAGAGATGGAGGACAACACTGGAGGTTTATATGAGAAGGCATTTTGATTGGAGAGAACAAACGAAATAACATACAATTAAACACCAATATGTGTCAAGCCTCATGCTTAGCATACTATAAAATGAATAACATAGTTTTCTATATTACAGAATTGAATATTGAGATTTAGAGAAATTAGTTGACTGGTTCACAACTAATTGAGTAGGCTGAGATCTGGATTCATGTCAGATTGACTTGCAGGCCTGTGATTCTTCCACTTTACCATGATGTCAATATCCTCCGCCTTCAGGATTAGGTTAGAGAACGTGGTGTTGCCCTTTGCAAGGTTGATTGTATTTTATCGAACAAAACAGTGGAGTTCAGTTTTTTTAAATTGTCTTTTGGTCCTGGCTCACACATTTCCGAATTAACTTTTAAATGATTTTTTAAAATAGTTAAAATGTAAAGGTATTATCAGAGATGAGAAAACATGGGTCAAATAAGCAAAATTGTCCTGAAGTATGATTTGCATTGGATGCAATAAACTCAAATTACTTTACAAAGGGAATCAAGGCAAGGTGACCAGTTCTTGTGAATGCAGAAATTCCTGTTTTATTCCACAGATATGATCTTTTCTACTTACTCTTTATAGGCATCCTGCTATCACTTGCCATTGCTCAGAAAGGGAAATAGGTTGTTAAACACAGGTAGTTCCTTGTCCTCTAAAAATTCTTGAATTTTAGCTCTCTGAACTTTTGCCTTTTGAGGCTGCTCTTCTTAATCTAGTTTTTCCCTTCATGAGCTCCTCTGATTCTCTTTAGCTCAGATTTTCCTGAATGTATTTACCTAGAACATGTTCTCAAAACAGGCGATAGGCTCTTCCAAGAATAACTTTTAAAAACATAAAAATACCTTCACACATATGTGCTGAGATAGAAATTTGAATGATCATTTTCTCAACCCTGACAGTTATCCTTCCCCATAATAACCTCAGTGTCAGAGAAACTTTTCTTTAACCGCTTCGGTACCGTGCTCACCGGCCGCGAAACCTTGCCCACAGCCGGCACTCATAGTCCACACGACAGTTTGTGCTGTGCATTGACGACGAATCTGTTTTGCTCTTGTGTGATGAGGAAAGCTTTAAAGCACTGAAAGCTTGTTTGACTTTACAGGCAGCTTTAGGAAAATAACTATAGTAACTCCTACTAAGGACTTGTTAAAAGGTCACAGATTCGTAGTAACTTATTAGCTGAATGTACACACTGCAACTGCAGAAATAAAAGCTGTAAAAGTAAAAGCTTTTGGCTGTCGACTAAGGTCGAGGCTCGGCTGTGTGTCTTCATATCACGGCTGTCGGCTAAAGTCAACGCTTGGCTGTGCACGTATATCTGTGGCTGAAGACTATAGTCCACGCTGGTACCGAAGTGGTTAAGCATATAGGTGATGTCCCTCAGTTCATTTCTAGGGAAAGATGAGAAAAGCTGATCTTTCAATTGGTGTTTTTATTTTATTTCAGAATTTTATGGGGGTACATACATGTTGGTTACATAATTTGCTCTTGTACAGTTTAAAACAAAGTTATAAGTGTGCCCTTCACCTTAGGTATGAATTTATCCATCTTCTCTCCCTCCCCTACCTACTTGATTTCCCTTGAGTTTTACTTCCATATGTGCACATACTGTTGCTCGATTAGTTCTAATTTAGTATTGAGTAAATGTGGTATTTGTTTTTCCATTCTCGCAATACTTCACTAAGAAGAATGTCTCCAGTTCCATCCAGGTTGTTACAAAAGATACTAGATCACTATTTTTTATGGCTGAGTAGTACTCCATGATATACATATACCACATTTTATTAATCTACTTGTGTATTGATGAACATTTGGGTTGGTTCCACATCTTTGCAATTGTGAATTTTGCTGCTATAAACATAAACATTCGAGTGCAAGTATCTTTTTTACAAAATGTCTTTTTTTCCTTTGGTTAAATAACTAGAAGTGGGATTGCTGAATCAAATGGTAGGTCTACTTTCAGTTCTTTATGGTATCTCCATACTACTTTCTATAGAGGTTATCCTAGTTTATAGTCCCACCAACAGTGTGTAAGTGTTCCTTTCTCTCCGCATCTGTTGTTTTGGGACTTTTTTTATAATTGTTATATTTTATTGTTATAATTTTTTACTAGTTTTTTAAACTTATTTATTTATTTATTTCAGAGTATTCCAGGGGTACAAATGCTTTGGTTACATAAATTGCCTTTGCAATTTATGCAACAAGCATGTCTATCCCCCAGATAGCGTGCACAGCATCTATTATAGTGTCTTGGGACTTTCTGATAAAAGCCATTATCACTGGAGTTAGGTGATATCTCATTGTGGTTTTGATTTGCATTTCCTTGATTGTTCTTTCTGTCTTGCTCCAACCATTGTTTGTCTGCTGGTTCTTTGATGGCTCTACCCAATATTCTATCATAGCAGGGCCAAGGATTCTCCGAGGCTCATCTCCACCCAGTGTCCCATCTGGATGGAGATCAGAACACACAACTTCAACTTTTCTGAGAATGGTCACATCTGACTTCCCCAGATTGTACACAAGATCCAACTAAATATTCCAAAGCAAAAAAGAATATGTTGGACCCTGGGACTTCTATGGCTTTATCCAGCTAACTTGCTCATATGTATTTTGCAGTGATGACAAGACTTCAGTGTGCCTCATATGGACCTCCCCTGCTCTGTTACTCAATCTCCTCAATCATCTTTTGTCATTTTTCCTTTTTTTAAAATTTTTTTTATTTATTTATTTTTTCTGCATATTATAGGGGTACAAATGTTAAGGTTACGTATATTGCCCTTGTCCCCCCTCCCTCCTCGTGTCATTTTTCCTTTTAAATGTCGTCCCCTTCTACACAAAAGCTGGTGCCCCCTTCTTGGGGAAACTTTGCCTTTTTTCACACGATAATTAGTCCATGATCCTGAATCATTTTTGGTTTTGCTAACTCTGTTGCCTCAGGAATCAAAGGATTATTAATGTAGGTTTTCCTCTAAAGAGGAAAGAAATGGATTCTGATTATCTGAGAAATGATGAATGTGATGAGTGTTTTAAATCTAGTTCAGTTTCTTCTCCAGGTGAGACTGAATAGACTCTCCTTTAAATTCCTAGGGTCAAATACACTTCACCCCCAAGACTATTGTGTAACTAGGCTACACAATCTAGCTTCACATGAAGAAAGCATATTTTTCTATAAAAACTTTTATAGTACTTACTGAGAAATATTAACCCTGGGATCATTGTGCTAGAAAAACATTAACCTTCTTCTTCTGCCTGCTGGATACATATCACCATCACCTCCCAGCTCTGTATGAATCATCCAGAAAAAGTGAACCACACAAAATATATTCTTTCTGATCCCATAATATGATTCTTTCTCTAATGTATAGTTTAATTTGGGGTTGAAGTTTTGCTTCATCACAACATAATACAGGGGAGCAAAGATAGCATTATGCATTCTAAATCTATAAATAGAGGTGGATGATATTTTTATGAATATTGTATGTTAGGAAGAGAAAAAGAAAACTAATCAAATTTCCTTGTGGATATCCCTACATCATACGCTGTTACAACATACTTTTGGATACTCAGTAGGACCATATAAAGTAGATGTTGAACGCAGGATAAAAGATTGACACTTTCAACCTTGTGAAAGATTTTTGGAATATTTTATTTTTGATCCTTTTCTTGAGTCCTAAAAAGAGGATGCTGGCTGAGTATTGTGAATCTTAGTTCCCACTGGCCAGTTTCCATTGAAATTTTCCAGTAGACCTTAGAAACTTGAGAGTGAAATTCTCAGTTCTCTTTTACTTTGTGGCTATTTAGAAATGATGTTCATTTAGAGCACCTGAAGTGAAGCAACTGATGTTAATTTGAGAGATAATTTTCATGATAGGCAAACATGTTTACTAGGAATCAAAGGTGGGCTTGGGTATATATTTCAGTGACAGAGCAAAAATCTATGATTCTCTACTAGCAGATTCTCTAATTCAGTAGTTCAACTCTTGTGATCTTCAGAAGTACAGAATGAAATATCTCCACTCATAATTTTGAAATTCTGAAAATGTCTGTCATGCAGATTGTCTGCATTATAGCAAGAGAGATTGATGAGTAATTTCTTTACTTTTTAATTATTATGGATAAATAACAGTTATATGTATTTATAAGATGCATATAATATTTTGATACAAGCATACAATGTGAATTAATCAAACCAGGGTAACTGGAATATTCATCACCTCAGGCATTTATCATTTCTTTGTGTTAGGAACATTCCAACTCCACTCTTTTAATTATTTTAAAGTATACCCTACCTTATTATTGATTATAGCCACTTTATTATGCTATCAAATATTATTCATTCTATCTAATTATATTTTTGAACCCATTAACAATCCTCCCTATATCCGCTGCTCCCCTCTACCCTTCTCAGCCTCTGGTAACCATCATTCTACTCTCTGTCTCCATGAGATCAATTGTTTTTAATATTTAGCTCCCACACATGAATGAGAACATATGAGATTTGTCTTTCTGTGCTTGGCTTATTTCACTTAACATAACGTCCTACAGTTCCACCCATGTTGTTACACATGGCAGGATTTCATTCTGTGTTATGGCTATATAATATTCCATTGTGTATATGTGCCATAATTTCTTCATCCATTCATCCATTGACAAATACTTAGGTTGATTCCAAATGCCTATTGTGAATAGTGCTGCAATGAACATGGGAATACAGGTATCTTTTCCTTATGCTAAATTTCTTCCTTTTGGATATATACCATTTAAAAAATTTTTTCATAAAAACCCTGAAAATCATCATGTTGTTAAGAGATTGGTGGTTTAGTACCCTTTTAACAAAATATTTTTCAAAAAGTTTGGAGAAAACTTGGCATAGAACTTTGAGAAATTTTGGTGCATGGATAGCTTTGATGTGTGAGTGGAGGCTCTAGCAGGCAAGGTGTCTGGGGAAATGAAGGGAGATCCCAGGAGACAATGCCAGTAAGTGGTTTTTGAAACCTTTGGCATGGGCACCCATATTCTTACAGTAAACACCCTGGCCAAAGTCTTGGTAGGTCATTTTCAAGTTTTTTTCCTAGCCACAGGAGCAGAAAGCCTTAGAAGGGAGCACCTGTACAAGAGAAATGGCTAATTACATATACCACATGGAAGAGAGGATGGCTAGTCATTAATTCAAAAGAGGCAAGCCCTGGGGGACTTCGGAGATGACTGGTTTAGACTTGAAGGTTCTACACTAGCAGGTGCAATCATCCATTTCTGGTATATGAGCCTATTTTAAATTTCATCCTGGTAGTGTCTACACACATTACAAGGTAAAGTAGTTAAGTTACTATTTTGTTTTATACTAACTTATCAAATAATTTGTTATCAGACAGAAATACATATATCTTCATATCTTTCTCAGTATCGACCCAGAACTTGACACATTCTCTCAATATATGTTGGTTGGAAGAATGATTGAACAAAGATAGCTCTTTTCTGGTACTTTGGAGTAGGTATTTAGATAAGTTTTACTGATTGGTATTTGACAACTATTAAAATTATTAGCAATGACTGCTCATTGGATGCTTCTAAAATTATGAAATGAACCAATCAGACATAAGATTTGCTAAGCAAATTTCTACTCACAGTTACATTGCATTTGGAAATTTGTAATAATTACTATTTTTCAAAATTATTTAATCTTTAGCTTACAACAATTTCTCAGAAGTGAATTGGTAAGTTTTCAAATCTTCACATTTCACAGATTTTAGAACTGGAAGATTTAAATGAATTTTTCAAGTGCACAGATACACATTTTGGAGAGCCTTGGGCTCCTGTTGGTAGTACAGTGCTCTTGTGACCATACTCCATGGAATAAAATTGCTTCCAAATTTGTTTTCTTCTCATACAGAGGTTTTAAGTACCTGGGACTTAAGAAAATTATTATTTATCTTACATTTTGACAGCATGTTGCTGCCATTCTTATGATTTACTATGGAATGGAGAAAACATTGCCAACCAAGCATGTCAAAGCCACATCTCATTATACATTCCATTTGGTCTTTGGAGCATTGCTTCTAGTGTACATGTATATATACAATTTCCATTGTAGAAATAAAATAAGCCAACTTGGCTCCTATACCTATTGAAGGCCTTTAAATGCATTACTATCCAGGGTAAATCAAATACTTCCCTGGATATTTGGATGGCAGGCAGTCTTTGGATTACAGGATCTTCAGATACTGACTTGAAAATAAAGAAACATAAAATAAGAAATGGTATCTTATTGATGCTTTATGCTCACTGTCTCTCCAAGGCTTCAGATTACCTGATGTCTGTCTTCAGAGTTGCACTGTATCTTGATTTCTGGGGAGGCTTACCCTACTGAAAAGCTTAGGAAAGTACCATTAGCTGTATCATGTTCAATCTGTGGGTTTTGCAAGTGCAATGCTAGGGTAGAAATTGTCCATCATTATTATTTTTTATATCACCTTATCAATTATTCTTGTTTGGCAAAGCAATCCCTTTGATGTAGGAAGCTTTTTAAAAACAATATTTCAGATCAGAAAAAGATGAATATTAAGGTTATTTTTTAAGATAAATACTCTGTTCTCACCTTAGATGAGAGCTACTGATTATGAAAATAAAAGTATATTTGCTATGTTTGTAGGCAGTTCTTCAGGGTATATGGAGTGTTCAAAAGGCTTTTGTATAAAAGGACAGAGTGCAAAGCTTACAATCACCATGGCTTCATTTTACTCAGTATCTGTGATTCAGTGTACGATGTTGCTTCTCCTTTTACTGTTTTATTGCTGTGCTACTGAGAATATTATGCATTAGCACTTCAGCAGGGAAATTTAAAGAGTGTTATTCTATTTATTTTAAGTGTCATATAATTATGAATTGATTTACTAGCCATTGTAATGCTACAAATGATAATTAATTTATTTGCATAATATGTAGTTTCATAGAAGTTCAATTATAATAAAGCATTTGCTAAATGTACCATGAAAATAGTGTTTCCAGAGAGAGTGAGAGTCTGAGGCTGGAATCTATTTTGCCCGTCAGTATGTGGTCGTCATCATAGGCAATCCCTTCATTTCAGGACAGGAGGGGAGTTTTCTTAGCTACAAATATAACTCATCCAATTTTTTTCCTTATTTTAAAATATGATATTCAGGGACTTTGAGATATTCTAAAAATAATAGTGTATCAATAAACATAAAAATAAATTCAAGGATATTGATTTGTTTAATAATCAAAATCCTTTGAGTCAAAACTGGGGTGGAGATATACAGTTACTTACCATGTTGTCTGAATAGTGAGCTAGAAGGGTCCAGTCTTGGACCTTGTACCCCTCTCAGCTTACTGGCTCAGTGACTCCCTCCCTCAAAGAGGAGATGGGAAAAAAGAGAGTGGGGAGACCATAAATCCCCATTGTCTGGGGACACAAGTCCAGCTCCAGGCAAGGATTCTAGGTTTCCAGGCAATAATTCTGAATAGGTGACACAACAGGCAAATTGTCTTGGCCCAAAGTGTTCTGAGTATTCCCCCCACCAATAGTGATGCTTTTTTCATATTTGCCTATGTAAAGAAGAATTGCAAGGGGGAAGAATCCCTCTCCTGGAATATGGTACATCTTACATGTCTAGCAGAGCAATCTTCCCTAGATTGACTATAGGAAGGAGACTGCAGAACCGGTACTCTTCTTCTTTTGCTGATAAAGTCTTGTTCAGTGTTTCCTTTCTGTAAAAATCTATTCCTCAAACCATACCATTGTCCTGAACTGTGATAAAAGATTGTGGCAAAGATAGGAGACTTTTGTTTTTTTAGTAACAGTAGTGGCCTCCAAGGGAATTACTTGATATGACAATTTGTTGTATTTACTGTTTTTCTCTGTTGCAATCAAAGCTCCAGGTGGGCAGGGATTTTTTAGCAGTATTTCATAAGTGTGGTATATTGTCTTTTATTTTCATCATCTCAAAGTGTTTTCTAATTTTCCTAGTGACTTCCTCTTTGATCCATTGATTATGAGTATGTTGTTTAATTTCTATGTATTTCTGACTTATTCAAACTTCCCTCTGATGTTGATTTTTAATTTCTTTACATTTTGGTCAAAGAACATACTTTGTATAATTTCAATCCTTTTAAATATACCTAGATTTATTTCATGGTATAATATATGGACTATCAGTGTTTCATGTACACTTGAGAATTCATGCATTTTGCTATCATATGGAGTACTGTATAGATGTCTCTTAAGTCTAGTTGGTTTATACTGTTGTTCAAGTTGTTGATCTTTTGGCTATCCATGCTATCCATTTTGACTATGGGATATTGACATATCCAACTACTATTATTGAATTGTCTTTTTTTCCCTGCAATTCTGTCATATATTGCTGCATGCATTTAGAAGCTCTCTTGTGAGGTCCATATATATTTATAATTGTTATATCTTCTGATGGGTTGTTATTTTATTATTAGGAAGTGTCTTTCTTTTTCTCCAGCAGTATTTTTTTTTTGGTCATAAAGCCTATTTTGTCTGATATTATTATATCCAGTTCAGCTTAACTTTACTTCCTGTTTGCTTGGTATATGGTTTCCATTCTTTTACAGCTGGATCATTTTTAATCCATTCTTCTAATCTCTGATTTTTGATTGAAATGTTTAATCTATTTCTATTTAAAGGAATTATTTAAAAAGTGGGATTTACAGCTTTCATTTTGCCATTTGTTGTCTATAAGTCTTATCAATTTTAGTTTCTGTATTCTTCCATTAATGCCTTTATTTGTCTTAAGTAGATGGTTTTTAGTATACCATTTTATATTTCTTTATTGTTCCTTTTGCTCTATTTAAAAAATTATTTTCTTATTAATAGTTACCTAGAGAATCATGATTAATATATAATGTATACTGATATAATTTGAACTAAAGAGACAATGCATATGTATTTTTTGTTTGTAATTCTTTTATTTCTTCTGATTTAAAAGACAACTACATAAGACAATAATTATAAATCTGTGCTGACAGGTGCACAATTTATATATATGTAATTTGTGATAATAACAGTATAAAGAAAGGAGAGAGCATATCTATATAGGCTCTGTGATGGCTGGGGCATACCTCTGACACTCCAGCAGGCAGTTATAGTTGTGCCTTACTTTTCCCTTCCTGCTTGCACAGCCTTCAAGGTTAGCCAGCATTGAGAACTTAGGGCTTTCTTCAGTCTCTCCTGGGCATACACATAGTCCTGCCCATGCACATGGCCTTCTAGATTCCCAAGTGTGTGACAGAGCTTTTTAAAGAACATTATGGATATCTCAATTTCCAGTGAATTTTGACCATTTTTACTAGTGTTCCCATTTATCTTATAAAGAAGCAGATTTTCAGAGATCTTTAGACTACTATTCCTGCTGACATTTTCATCTTTAACTAAATGACTATGTGCTACATAATTGCTTAGGCAAATAATGAATTTCTGTCCCTTCCCTTCATTGAATGGCAAAGTAACTGTAATGACTATTTCTTACAGTTCAACTAGGATATATAGCAGATCTTGACATCTAAGCCCTAAGAAAAGGATGGTTGGTCATATAGGAATTTGTAACAGGGGCATTTCTGTGAATCGATGTGAAACCTACATTCTGATTAGTTGTAAAGCTCCTTCATATGCCCATTTAATGCAACTGGCTTATTTAAAGCTCAGAATCTTTAAGCTCATTTATTACAAGAACTAATTTGCACACATAATGACCCTGCAGTTGATGTATGGCTGCTTCATATGTTTCCTTTAAAGAAAATTTCCCATGTGTGAGAAATGCTCTGACTCTGAATAGTTGAATTCTGCAGGCATCAACTGAAGTCTAGTTATTCACTGTAAATGAGATTTTCTCATTTAAATCCTCATTGTCCTCGGTAACAACTCCATCAGTCTCTTAGAATGTAACTCTCTTCAATGAGTTAGAAATATATTTTAGATGTATTTTCATCAAAAGAACATATTGTGATGTTACCTTAAAGATTATTTAGGCTGATCTACATTCTGGAAACAATGTTGTATGGCAGAAGGGTAACAAAGCTCACACTGCTTAATTTATTTTGACTTGTCACCATTAGCTTTATATTGTGATGGGTGACTATGCCCCAAGAATTTATGAAGTTGGACTTCATTTCTATAGCAGTACATCTCTTCTTAGTTAAGTGGGATGTAGTTAATTTCTTCTGACAAAGAAATTGGTGGACACTTGAAAATATGTAGTTAAGCTGCCACACTTAATAGCAGCTCATATTCTGCATTGTAGTGGTTCATTACTGATGAAACAATTTACTGATTATCTGTATGCTGCTTTCATAAATGATAAATTGTCTATGTTGACTACAGGGCTACAATTACCCTACATATATACCCCATCTAGCAACATAGTGAGTATGGCAATAAATAAACTTGGGGCAATATAGAAGATTAAGAGTAGAGTGACCATATATCTTGATTTGCCTGGAATCATCTCAGTTTTCACCTACTTTCCAATGTAATTATGAGTAGGGCCTCCTTTAACTTTCCAAATTATCTCAGGTTAGCTGACAAGTTATATATGGCCACCCTAGTTAAAAGTACAGTCTCTGACACTGGACTGTATGGACTGTATCAACACTGACTGTATCAGCATGTATGCTCCTTTATTTTCTAGCTGTGTGAAAAAGAGTAATTTTACTTGTGTATGCTTCAGTTTAAGAATCTATAAAATGGGTATGGTAGTAGCATCCACCTAGTAGGATTGCAAAAATCAAATATATATAAAGCTCTTGGAACACTATCTGATACTCAGCATGTGCCATATATCTAATGTACACTGTCTTCCACCACAGGCAATAAAAACAATTTCTACACTACATTCATTAAAAGGGTTTCTATTGCACTATGAGATTAATGTATTCAAAATAATTTTTTTAGAGAGAATAAAGACAGAGGAGAAAACAACACCAACCAAATGCTATAATATATAATGAGTGAATTTAATAAGAAAAGGGCGATGTGTTGTTGAGAGTAGTACTGAACTATATCTTCCTGTCCAAGATAAAGCCATTTTATATTAAAAAATGAAGCAGTATACCAATATCCTTGTTACTAATTCACAACTTTGTATCTATCTGGATTTGGTGCTATCACAGGCTATTCCAAATCTGCCTTAATAATATTGGAAAACCTTAGAAAATGAATAGTTCTGCTCCTTTACTTGGAAATCTCTGAAGTTAGAGTTGTGCCTTCTGGTCCCTAGAGTACACAATTTGCATTCTACTGATTGTAGTAACACCATTGTACTTAAAGCTTCACCCTTTGGGTAAATGTAAATCTCTGTCTATTCTATCCCTTGCAGGGAGCTGTTCATTAAAAGAAAATACAAAAACAGTCTTTTACCTAAAATACACACACTTGGAATAGTTAATACAGGATTTGGAGGAATGTAATACAAGAGTCTTATTGCCTCGCCTGATCATAAGTGAAACAATACCAAATTGAATTTTTTATTACTTTGTGTTAGAGAGGTTTTTCCTGACAAATATATTCAGTTCACATTGCAAGGCGACAGGAGTGCCTGAAACAAGGCTTCAGTAACTTCTTTCTCTCATACATCAATGCCAGTCAAGAATATGGCAACAGACAACCACAAAACCAACTCTGAATTGCAAACTGACATTATGATTTTGTCCAGTTAGAACTAAAGAGGAAGTTCACTATTCTCATTCAAGGCATGGCTGATATACCCATTGAGTGAGAGGTGACTTTTAACATAAAGTGGTAGATAGAGCTCTAATTCATTAACTTGCCTTTATTAAAAATTCATATATGACATAGGCATTAACACTAGCTCAGGGGAAATGAAGGAAGCAAAATTAACATAGCTATAGAGTGGTTTTCTTTTTATTTCTTTAATTTCTTTTCCCAGTAAGACTTAAATATGATGCAAAAAGTAAAAGTTTATCTTTTGTAATCTTTACAAGTCCAGAGCAAACTGACTACCTAAAAACAGTAAAGATGGCTGCAACTGGCCTCACCAAAGCCATGTATTGTGGATGGAATTTGAGGTGATGGGTGTCCTCACTGGCAAGGCTTTGGACTTTGAGTTAATGGTGTTAGAGAGAGCTATATTTGGGGATTCTGTCTTCTCCCAGGCCACATAGAGCTGAGCTCAACTTTATTCTTTGCAATGGCAGCAACAGTGACGCCAGCAATTGTGACAAGCAGTCTGTGTATTACGGAGAGCCATGTAATGAAGGTGTCTAACATACTGCTTCCTAAATTAACTGGTATTTGGAAAGAAGAAAATTACTTCAAAAAGGGACAATTCTCTTACATGGCTCTGAAAGCTCCTGTAAAAGAGTTAAGACAGTGATTTTTTATTTAAAGATATCTGCTAGATGTCTTAGAACAGGAATGGACACTGGGCAAATAGGAAACTCTAAAGATGAATAACTTTAATTTTCTCCTATGACACAATGGTATATTTACTTTTTCCACCAATAGAATTGGCTACCTGGCCCTTTGCATTATGCAATGGACTGTGACATTCATAGTACATTGGAGAAGCAGATATAATAGTCAAATGCTCATAATCCCCAACTCCTCTTATCAGGAAGGCTGAAATTCTCCAGTGATGTCCATGCTAGAGACTACTGACAGTCAGATGACATGTCTAACTGTAAAACTGTAGCTCCAGAGGTTCTTTCAGGGGTTCTTTAGTCAGAACTCGCTGTAGAGTTCTGTTATATTGAGCACAAGGCCCCTGCCCCTGCCCATCATGCCTGTCTTTCCTATACTCTTAATCTCTTTCGTGATTCCCTAAGAGGAAGCATCTTTTTACCAGCTTTTCCTAAGAGTATTCTGACAGCATAATTATTGAATTCTAGTGATATAGTTTTTTCCTTTATTGCACATGGTTCTTCTTCCCAGAGACCACATGCCAAAGGCAAAGTGAGTATAGCTCAACCTCATAATTTACTTGGAGTTTCCACTGTTCCTTCTGACAACTAGGCTCAGGCAATCTGTCTGGTCCACTCCACCATACTTTTATTTTCTTCACTTCAGTTGAAGGGACTCATGTGTATTTTCTCTCAGCCTAGTCTATTTTGGGGTCTTTCAGTCCATCAGACTAGCCTGTGCATCTCTGAAAAACATTTATGGACTAGGTTCAAAGTCCTTCTGATGGATCTCCTAGGACTTCAATATCTGCTTCGGTGCTCCTTAACATTTCATAATGTTTTGAAGTAACCTGAAGATTCTATCAGTTGAGGAGTTAGTCTGTCTAAAATACTCAGAAAACTTTTAAGGGATTGCCTGACTGCAATTTTCTGATTGCAGTCAGAATGGTGAGTAATCTCACCTTTGGCCCAGCCAAAATATTTTGTCATATAGATGATTAGTGAAGCAAAAGTACTATGTCCAGTGAGTTTTCTTAAATATGTATATCTGCATGTTTTATGTGTTATCTAAAGTAGCTGAAAAGAACAGATAGGGCCAGTGATCTGAAGGCCGGACAATCACAGCTGAATGTGTGCTGCTTCTTGGTGCATGCATGCAGTCTAAAGAGAGATGGAAGGAAGTTAGAGGTGAGCACACTCTATAATGGATAGAGTAAAATACAGGTGGTCATTGGAAGGGAAAACTCCACTTCCCAGAGGGAGACTAATAGGAGGAAGAAATGGTAAGTATGTGAGAAGAGGCAACTGCCAGGAGCTGTGGAATATCTCTGTATGACCCTTTGTATCAGTAGAGACAACTTCTGTGAATAGATATATTCACTAAATGTGTGGATTTAAGACATATGCATGTTTCTGTATCACATCTGTATGAACATATATAGTTCATTGAAATTAATAACTGTTTAAGCTAGGATATAATGCTGGCTACATTTTTCATCTTTTCCTTCTCAAAAATATAACTTATCCATTTCAGTGTCTGTACCAAACGATTAGCCAGGTATCCTATATAATATATAGGATATATAACACAAACCACTTTCAGTCATGTCAGTTGAATGATTGACATCCTTAAATTACTAAATGTATTGTTTATATTATAATTAAAGAAATTTGAGAGACTCATAAAAAGAATGGTAAATAGAATAATTGGATAATATGTATTAAAGTTATGCAGGTCTTTCATTTTCATGAATTAATGTTTATTATTTGTTCTTGGAAGAGCAGAGAAAAAAGATGTTATTATTACTGTTAATATCATTGCCATCATCAGTTTTTAAGAGTGAAACAGGAAGCATTTGTCATTATTGTTTAATTGCTATTAAATAATAGTAATAATGAATTCATATAATTCTATTATGTGAATTTTATTAGCACGAGCAAATCTTGAATTTTCTTGGGGTTTTCTCAGGAATAAATTAATCCTTATAGGATAACTGGCTAATCATTTGATTCAGAAGTAAATTATATACATCTACCTATATATTAATACATACACACATATATACATACTTTGTGTGTATATATGTATATTCTGCTTATTAAGATGTTTTGACATCTTTAAAACCCTTTCTGTTTAGGGAGAGACAGCTCCTCCCAGGAATTGCCAATTCTTAGAGATAGCAAGAGCTCAGCCAGGAGCAAGCCTTTGATATGCAAAATAACCAATCCAGAGTCACACCTCCTCTATCTGGCCCTTCAACCCTAAAAGACAATATTCTTTTGTCTTAATCAACCTAGTGTCAGGAATCAGCTTAGAGCCCACTGAAATTATTCAAACTAGCCAGTCCTAAACTATTCATTCTGCCCTGCCTTGCCTTTCCCACAGAAACCTCCAGAAAGGCTCCTGTCTTCTGCCTCCTGACCTCCCTGGTCCCCAAGTGGCTCTGCGTGGCATGCCATGCTTCTTGTCTTTAGGACCTGTGAATATTATAAATTTTGTTTTTCTGAACCTCTCCTCTGTCTTTTCCTGTGGCTGCACCTGACTGACCATCTCATAAAAAAATCAAAACAAGGTTGGAACCAGAATAAATTTAGAGACTGTTCAATCCAATTTCCTTACTTTATAAGTAAACAAACCTGGCTGAGAAAGAATAAGAGACTTGCTTGAGGTAACATAGTGAGATTATTTGTATATTTCTTTCTCATTCCAAAAAGGAGTTCGCTCATTAAAAATTAATAAAAAAGGCAGACTATTCTGATTCATGGTCATGTACTACACACAGATTTTTCTATTTATCTTTATTGCTTCCAGAACTGATCCATTTTAAAGAGTAACACAACTGAAGACTGCTTCTAGAAAGAAAAGAATTATCTCTCAAAAATTAGGACAGTTATAATTTCTACTTGATAGTAATGACTAATTCTATTTTATTGAACTATGCATCTAGGGAAATTAGATGTGATCATTTCCTTCTTGATTATAGATTTTTTGTTTGTTTGTTTCTATGTGGTTGGTTAGTTGGTTACCAGTGATAATTAAACTGCCAGTCATTGCAGAGGAGATTGGGGTTAGTTATTCTGTTATAATTTTGCTCTCTTCCATTCTCACTATTAAACCTATAGGTTAAGGACTAATGTCTTTAGTACCTTTGGTTCTTCTTTATATTATTCTGCTGAGGGTTAAATTCAAATGTTAGGGACATTGATTCAGTCAATCAACATTTGTTGTGTACCTTTTAGGTGCTAGTATCAGAGTCATCCTTGATACATCTCTCTCTCTCTTTTGTTTTTCTTGTCCACGATCCAAGAACTACTGAGGCTCCTTTTGGGAAACTCTTTTTGATAAATTTCTTCTCCGTTTCTACTATCACTATTGTAGCATAGTCATTTATTTTTTATTACAACTAATGTATTCCAGACATGTTTATCTGATTCCCAGATACTATACTAAAGTTTCTAAATCTAAATATCCAAGGATTAGTCCTGGAGAATTTTTTCTGAAAACATCTTTAAACCATTTTTATATAGCCTATTTAAGTAAATGCTTTTGATTTTTGCTTCTAAAAATACCAGGCTAGAGAATTTAGAACAATTGTTCTATACAGGACAAACTAAAAAGCAATAAAGAGCTTTAAAAAGAGAGAGAGAATGAGAGAGAAGGAATTACCAGACTAAAGTCCTCAAAAGTTAAGGTTAAGTCTTACGGTGATCATTTGCTTGAAGATGTGTTCCCATTTGGGGAAAAGAGGCTCAGAAATTGAACCATTTGGGTGATTTTGTGGAACTAAGAAGATAAAACTTAAAACACAGCATCATCATCTTAGATGGAGAGCCTATCTGTTGTTAAACTAAGCCTCCAAATGGCTACACTTTCAGCGGAAACTTGAACCAGAAGTAAATTTCCTCTTATGTGAACTTGTGGCCAGGAAGCTCAATTGGAAAATGTTCTCACACTGGTAAGGAGCCCCAGACAAATGACAGACATAAACAACAATTCTATCAATAAGAATAGAGCTTTATTCTAAATCTCAAATTATTTGTATAATTTTTCAAATATGAAGATAACTGAGCACACACAGAAACAAAGTAAGATAGAGCAGCAGAAAGAAGAGAAACACATTGAAATGATCAGACAACTATTTTAAAAATGATCTTAATCACCATGTTTAAAGAAATAAAAGACATTTTTAAATATCTGTACAAAACTATAAAAAATAAAATACTAGTTTTGAAAAATAACCAAATAGAAGTGTTACAACTAAAAAACAAAGAAAAAGAATCAAGAGCTCAATAGATGGATTTAACACCAAATTAAACATTAAAAAGAGCTTTAGTGTATAGACAGGTCAGAAAAAGTTACCTACAACCTTCTACTCAAAGTATAGGCCATGGAACAGCAGCACAAACTGGTGGCCTTGTTAGAAATGCAGAAATTCAGGCCTCACCCCAGGCCTAAGTCATAACTTGCATTTTACAAGATGGTAGGTGATTTACATGCACATTTAAGTTTGAAAAGCATTAATCTAGAAGATAGTATCAAGGAACACAAAGACAGAAAGTATAGGAGACAGATGGAGGACACAGTAAGAAGGTCCAATATAAACTTGAGTTACAGAAAGAAAATAGGATAGAGGCATTATTTGAGGTGAACATGACTGAGAATTTTCCAGAAGATATGAAAGATACCATTTTATGGCTTCAAGGAGTCTAAAGAATCCTAATGAGGATAAGTAAACAGAAATCCATACCTAGGTATATCATGTTAGAGCTGCAGAAGACCAAAGACAAAAAGTAGAATCTTAAAGAAGAATCTTAAATCTTAGAATCTTGGCCAGAATATCAAAGGTAATATAAACGAGGTAGCAATGAGTTGACTCAAATGAGTAATTATCTTCCCATCACACATGGTTTTATTTATTTATTTTCCTTTTATTTCATCATATTATGGGGGTACAAATATTGTTAGGGTTACATATATTGCCCCTGCCACCCTCCGCCATGTGCCAGAGCTTCAAGCGTGTCTAATCCCCAGGTGGTGCGCACCCACCCATTATATAAGTATGAATTGTTATCTGGTTTGTTTAAAAGACCCTGTATAACCATTGAAAAGTAAGTGGGTATATTATTAACATAACAACTAAATTCAGAATGCCTGAGTTCAAAGCCTTATCTATAACTAGCTATTTACTTAGCTATTTTAACTACTAACAGTACCTTCCTCAAAATTACATGATGATTAGATGAGGCAGTGCCTTTAAAGCACCTATCATGGTGACTGGCATAGAGACACTACTCAATAAATGTTAAGTATTACATGGGTTATTTTTGTAATATAGTTCCAAACAATATTATTTGTTAACATTTTATAGCACATAGATTTTTATAGGTGATTCTTTAATAAGGGTGAGGCATCAATTTTTTTTTCAATTTGCACATTATTATATTACTTTATTGATAAGGGATATGAACATGTTAAATGTGTCCTTGGTATACATGTGAAAAGCGCTTTGAAAATTAAAAATCACCATGAAAATCCTAGTTGTGATTTAATTTATGAGATATAAAAATGTCATGGAGTAAAAATCAATATGTTCATTATGCAGATGATGATCATCATAAATGCTTACATCATATTTACCATTTGTCAAGTCCTGTTTGAAGGGCTATAAATGCATTATCTCATTTCACAACAACTTTATGATGTAGGTATAGCTATAGTCTTCATTTTACAGAGAAGGAAACTGAAGCCCAGAGGGTTAAGATCTTACCCAAAGAGTTAGTCCATGTTAGAGTTGGGAGTTAATCTTTGGCCATCTGGCTTGAAAGTTTCGATCTTTACCTTTTATACATAAACTAAACCTAGGGAGTCTTCCTAGGAAGTAATGAATCTGGAATTTGATGTCAGTGCTTTTAGCAGTACACTAGGACACTGCCCATCTAGAGTTAATGACTATTTTCAAAGTAGTTATAAGATTACTGCATAGAGTCAGAGAGAAGAGATTAAGATGGCCTTTCATCCAATGTTTAGAACACTCTACTCTACATATGTACCTGATTATGGATTTTACAAGGGTTAGGGAATTAAAACAGTATGAGAGAGTACATGATGGTGGTGGGCAAGAGAGGAAATTTTACTGAAATAAAAAGCATCAGTTAAGAATTTTAGAGAAAGGGCATGAATGTAGCAAAAGGACAAAAAGGAATCAAGTTGGATGCATTTTAATGTGAAATGCTGCTGAAGCACTTTTTTTGCTTATGATTGCCAGCTTTCCTATTCATTAAGTAAGTTCTTTTTTCTGACAGTGGATGATGGTTCATTATCCTTAAATGGCAGGGATGGCATCAAGCCCGACGCGTTCCTGGGCAGTGAGAAAGTTGTCTATTCCAAAAAGCTAGTTAGGCCCTCCCAGGCCGTTGTGAGTCCATTAAACAATGGGAAAAGCAATACTTTCTGCTCTACTTGGCATCTATTTTGCTTATCTTGAAAGGAAAAACGTTAGCTAAATTATAATCTGACTTGGCCTTTATTTAACATTTGTGAGGGGAAAAATGACAATAGTTTTAGTGGTAAGCACAATTGATAGATCTGATAACTTTCTTTTTGCAGTTTTTTCCAAGTCATTAGTGAGCGAGAGCCCTTAGGACAAAATAGTGGGGTAAAAATTCAAAATGGCAATGATTCATAAAATTTGTTTCTTGTAAAAAGGCCATGGTTTCGCAGATCTCTCATTTTCCTTTCATTTATGCCTACTTAGCAATCTTTTGGTGAAACATGTTTCTGAGGGCAAATACTCATAGTATGAAGACTCAAAAGCATGGCAAAAAAAGAACAGCAACACCTTATCTCTGTTCTCTATGTGAGTTATAGGGGTCTAAATTTTGAAAGTAAGTAAGAAAGAAAAGGATGATTAACTGGCATCGCAAGGATTTACTTAACTTATTCACTTTGAGTATTGACCTCAATTGAGTGTCTGTTACGTGCCAGGCACTGTGCTAAGGACTGAGGTCACAGTAACAGGTAAGACACATAACACCTAATATAAGAGAACTCACATAAGAATAGGGGCATAATGGTGTAAGCAAGCAATTGAGATGCAGCGTGAGATAAGGTCACAACACAGATATGCATGTGTACCAAAAATCATGACCAAAGGAAGCAGCAATCGATTCTCCAAGGGGAGACAGGAAAGGTAGGGAAGACTTCATAAAGGAAGAGGTGTCCTCTGCTGGTCTCCTAAAGGAGATTTGGAAAGCATTTGCCCGACAAGTAAGGTGATAATGAGAAGACATTTGAAGTGCAAAGCAAGAGCTTATTGAGGCAGGCAGCACATCTGGAGTTCAAGGCAAAGTGAGCAGTTTAGTATGGCAGGAGCAGAGGACATCAATGAAAACAGTGGGCAAGGGATGAGAAAAATCACAGAGGATGACTCTGAAGACATGTCTGGTTTTGAAAAATGATGGTTGTATATTTATTTTTAAAGGGATGTTCAAGAAACAACTTGAGTCAAAGTAGATATAGGATGTTAGAAAGCTATTGTATTTTTCCTTCTAGAAAGAAAAAGGATCATTTTGATGCATCCTCTTGAACACTATTCTGTACTCCTGATTTTCTCCAAACTCGGTCGACCTATTCTTCAGGACTCAGACCCCTAAAGCTGTCCCTGATTATCCTCCCCTACACTTTCCTGTCTACTAGGAACCCCTGATTGTCTGAGGCTCCTTTGGCACTTCAGAATCCTAGGATTCTTAAACAAGCCTCTAGGTTTACAAATCAAGAAAAGAAAATAAGGTCCAGAGAGATGAAATCACTTGCTGAGGGTTCCTAACATTCTGTCTTATATTTCTAGATATGTGTAAATCTTGTCTTCCCAACTAGATTATAAACAAATTAAGGGCTGACTTCTATTTTATGAATTTCTACTTTCCCTTCCATGATCTTGACTAATGGCCCAGATAATAGGTTTTCAATGTAAAGTTTGCAGATTGATTAGCAGGGTCGCTTGTTTTATACAATACATTTCCCTTAAAAAATGGCTTTGGGCACTCAATTTGAAAAAAAAAAATAAACTAATGCTTATTTATAATATTTATTGTATTTTATAAATACAATAGACACCCACCAAATGTTAGTCTGCCCCTCTGCCTGCAGGAACTACTACTGTCTATTCTAACACTTAGCAGAAACTATTGTCTTTGGGGAGAAAAGAAGAGTATATTTATGATACATCAAGCTTCTATTACCTAGAAAATTATAGGGCTCCCACTTGCTTCTGCTGTGAAATTCCAAGATCACACACATGACTTCAAGACCATTCATTATCTACCTATAGATTACTGTCAGGTTTCCAATCTCTTGCTTTCACACGCATTGAATTCCATTTGATCATTTCCACATCCCCCGCAGTTTCTAAACTGCCCGGGTGTATTTCTGAGTCTGCTGTGTCGCTCTTCCTGACTGACCTCTCCTCCTTCAAAAACCTTGACTCGATTTATCTGCTATATGTCACTGTTCCCCTGAAGAGATTTCTTTCACATGAAACTAGCTCCTCCCAGCCTATATTTCATCATGGGTATGAAACTGTCTCTGCAGTATGACTTTTGTATTTGTCGTTATCTTGCTCACTAGGTGTTAAACTCCTTGGAACAAGAGATTATCAGATCTAGAAAAACCACTGCATACTGGTGTTCAGGGAGTGATTCTCTTTGGGTCTTAACTTCCATAACTATAGTGTTTGCTTTTAAGTTTTGTTAACTCAAGAAAATGATGAGGTTCATAAATTTGGAAAGGAGAACTTTATTTCTCATAAAGGGTTGCAGCCTGTAGGTGGTCGTTCTGACTGGCTGGGAAGCAGAGCCCCAGCCAGAAGCCAGAAACATGTGCTTCAAAGGAGGGACATTGGGGACATGAATTTATGCTGAGTGAGGTGGCAAATATATACATATTTAGCAAACTATGGGAGGAGTCATGAATATTTATGAAAAGAAAACACGTGCTTGTACAGTCAAGCTTTATGCCCCTTTACAGCGTCCATGTTTAGAAAATGGCAGCCCTCTGATGTCAAAAGGTGAAGCAAGTACATGAAAACCCTCTCTGCACATACTCCATAGATTGGTTAAAACCATTCCGTGGTTGGTGGTCTCTTGTCAGGAAAGAAAGCTGGTCTGGATCATAAGATTGGTTTCTGTTTAGCCCTTAGGGAAAAAAGACTGATGACCATTAGCCAGGGAAGGTGTCAAATGAGGTGTCTCTGGCTATCTATCACGTTATGGCTGGGAACTCAGTTTTAAGGTTTCTCTGGGGTCCCTTTGGCCAAGAGGGGGTCCATTCAGTCAGTGGGGGTGCTTAGGATTTTATATTAGTTCATAGTTTGTTTCCCTAATTTAGCTTGCTTCTTAGAGGTTAGTTAAGACTTCTTCCATCCCTGCAGGTATAGAACTGTAATCCACATTGTTTTGTCTTGATAGGCATTAAGATTTCTTCTATTTTCTCTAACATGAACATATGGTGCTTTCTTGATAAAGGGCTTTGATTTTGAACAGTTAATCCTCAAACATAGATGGATGCTAAAAAATAAAAATTAAAGAGTTGTCTCCAAAAGGAAGTAGATGACATTTCTGCAAAAGGGCTCCCTTTGTTTGCTTCATTGACCAGACTCTGGCTTTTAGATTGACAGACCTGGAGATTAGATATTGCCATTCACTAAGAGTACCCCATATCTCAGGGGCAGACTCAAATTAAACAAGCTCACAGACCAATACGTAAAACCAGAATGCCTATTTATTAATTTACAATGAGAAAAATGAGAAAAATAGCTGTTACATGGACTAGAATACTAATATCAACTTTCCATTCCAGGGAACCATATAACAACTCCTACATGGGAAGCTGAATTACAACACAAAAATTGCTTGGTGAGCAGGGGATCAGAAAAGGGCAAGATTAAGACCTGTAGAGGCCATAAGCATTTTAGCGTGCCTCCCAACTTCCCTTATGTTATTCAAAATATGAACAATACGAAACTACAAAAATGTGAAAGGAAGTCCAGTAAAGTTTTTATCTTTCCCATGATGAATACTTTTGAACTTTCATTGAAATATCAAATATCATATTCTTTCAAAACTAATTTATTTATTTTTTGCAATTTGCTTTGTTGGTGTCATCAACGCACAATTTGTCTGCTTGGCTCAAAACAAACAAATGCCGTTCTCTTTCAATGCCTTAGGAAAACAAAACAAAACAAAACAAACAAGCAGAATTAATTCTAGTACTTGGAGTTTTGACTGCAACAAGCCTGGATATTTTCCTTCTAAAGGAGACCAAAATTCTCTCCAGTGAATCCTCTTTGGGTATATGTTGCTAATGTTTGCAAAATGACTCTTCTCTGTGCTTCCATAGACTGGTTAGTCCCTTTCTGATTGACACAGTCTTTAAGCCTGTTAATACATTCAATCAATTTATAGTCAAGGAAGGCTGATCTGAGAATACCCTAAGGAAAATTTGCATATCTCTGATCTGCTCCATTGTGCATAGATTTCATAATGTGCAGCTCACACAGGGGATAGCCAAATGTCTCCCTTCCTCCATAGCAATCACCACTGAAAAGATGAGAAAATCAACAATATGCCCATATCACAGGCAAGGCCAAAAGACCTGTTTGGGATAACTGTTCCTATCTATAGATAGTATGCAGGATGGAGTCGAATTTATATTAGCCTGGACAAGACTACAGTCAACAGCATAAATGAGAACCAGACTGAAAGTAGGATTTTATGGAGTGTCATGAATAACTAAAAAGATACTTTTTGGATGAATAAATGAATAATGTTAAGAAAACATTGCAAAAGGATTCATTCAAATAATAGAGACAGTTAAATATCTATGATTTTTATGTGTTACATATTTAATGACAGATAGAATGATAGATTTAAGAAAGGCTGAGGACCTCCTTCTCCTACAAAATACTTATTAATTATACAGGGAAAATAGTCATAACTTTATTCTGGAAAAACCTAGCAGACACTACTCTAACCAAGTACAATCACCAGTTGGGAGACACATGGACACCATATTCCTCCCAATATGATACACTGAGAAGGGAATAATGTAAGTTTTGTGGTACTCTTTTCCAAAAAGCATGACCTCTATCTAGTCACAAGAATACATCAGACAACTCAAATTCAGATGCATTCTACAGAATAGCTGGCTCTTAAAAGAAGCATCAAGTTCATGAAATACAAAGGAAGAATGAGAAACTGTCAAAGAATTAGGAGTACAAGGAAATATGACAGCTAAACGTAATTGGGAACCTGGATGGATCCAGAACCAGAAAAAAAAATATATTAGAAAACTGGTGAAATTCAAATAAGGTTTGTAGATTAGGTTTATTGAATTAATTTCCCATACTTTAGTTAGACTATGGTTATATATGATGTCAACATTAAAAGAAGCTCGGTGAAGTATGTGAGAACTCTGTGCTATTACTATGACTTTTTTGTAAATCTAAAATTATTTCCAAATAAATTTAAAAAGAAAGAATAAGACAAATTTAATGGATAAACAAACAAGTTATACATTATATAACTGAAGTAAGTGTATCTAAATTATTTTTGGAAATATTATCTGAATGGTGTTTGAAATCTGTCATAGATTAATGCCAAAAAGCCACTCGTCCCCACTATGCCACAGTAGTTCTGGAAAACTTTTCGCAGCTCTACTCTTTCAGAGTTGCCATAAATACTTTATACTTTCTCAAGGTAGTTGTCAAATTGTGATTAAAATGCACATGACTAAAACAAATCAAAGACTACTGAAGATTTTTTTATGAAAAGTAACAGTCTCCCTCGCTTAGCTTCAGCCATTCCCCAGGCTTCATCTCCAAAGGTGATCATTTTAACACCTTTAGAGTTTACTACAGGTAGTCCCTTCTTACCTCTAAATTCTACGTCTATAAGAATATTTATTTTAATGGTTTTAGACAAGATCTTTTGGCTTTCCACCGTGATAATTAGATTCCTTTTAACTTTTTGCACCACATTCTATATCCCTTCCTGCATGTTCCAGTGAAATTATATCCCTGATTAATCAAATCAGTGAACCAAGATAAGAATTCAGTATTGTTATTATGTTATTGTGTGGTTCACTTGAGAGATAAGTTGTGTACCATGCTTTTCTCTTTCTTCCTTTTTGTACATGGTTTTGCTTTTCTTGGATTTTCTATATGCTTTTATTTTTTCATATATCTCGCTTCAGTTGTTTCACTCAAACACTCTATTATATCAGATTTTTTGTTTCTCTTTCTTTATTCTGGAGACCTCTGCCCCAGAACTATTAATCATCTTGCTTCTATCTGGGCTGGTTTCTCTCTAGACCTGCTGCACAACTCTCTCCCCAGGGCTTCCTTTCTTTGTCATCTTGAAGGCACTGAATCCATTGACTCCTAAATCTCATAACACTACAGCTGAGTAATGATTTGATTGGGTACAAAATTGTAGGTTAAGAATATTCTTTCCTTAGTCCTTTGAAGAAATGATCTATTGTGTTCCAACTTGCGGTATTACTGCCATCATTTTTATTCTTCTTCTTTAATAAATGACCTCCCATCTTCAACCTTCTCTACCTCCAAGATTCAGAAATTTTCCTTTCCTTAAATGTCCTGAAATTTTACAGTTATGTATGTAGGTATATTTATGAATTATGCTTGGCCGTCGATGTCATCTTTTAATCTGGAGAAGAATGCTTTCTCTTTCATTATTTCTGTGATATAATTCTCCTCTCCGTTTCCTTTTTCTCCTTTTCTAGAATTTCTACTAGAAGTTATAACTCTTAAAATGCTTCTCTGTGCCTTTTTTAAAATTTCCATCTCAAACATTTTAGGTAATTAACTTGACTTAATTCTCTATTCCTATTCACTTATTATTCTGGTGATTATTTTATTTTGTCAGAAACTCTTCTTGTTTTCTTGTTTATTTCACTTGGCAGCATAATCTTAATTTGTGGATAAAATATCTTCTTGAATCACTTTGCTCTGCGCTGGGTTTTTTTTATGTCTCTGCATTTTACTTGTCTCCATTCCTTAATGTGTCTCTCTTTTGGGAGTTTATTTTTTTTTCTTTTTATTCATGTTAAATATTTTAGAAGATATAGGCTTTCATCAAATACCAGAGGATACTTGTTTACCTGTTTATATTTAATAAAACAATAAAAAACAAGCTGACTGGGAAATTTGTGTACCATTTGCAGGTCTTCCATACTTATGGGTTTGCCTCAGAGTACATGGGCAAGAAACTGTTCATCATGTTGTAGATCTCTGCAATGTTAGATTATGGAAGTCTTTTTTTGCTCTATAAGCCAATTCAAATTTCTATTTTGGGGGGAGGGCTTTGGAGAAGTTAGCTGTGAGAAAATATGTCTGAAGGATTAAGCAATTTAACTGTGGTTGAATTAATAGCAAGCCTTATTTTCAGTTTCAGTAGCACCCCCTATTTTCAGTAGAGTCCTATTTTCACTCCAGATTTGCACAATACCTTACACTTATGAGTCTCAGTGATCTCCATAGTTTTAGCAATCTGATTGTCTCTCTCACTAAGTAATTCCCTCTTTGAATATTGTCTAGGCTGCATCTTCCTCCACCTCCTTTAGCAGTTATTTTCCCCACCCTTTTGATATTTTTATCTAAAAATATGTTGAAATCTCCTTTATCAATAGCTCCCTTCTCATTCTCTATACTATTATTATAACATTTGTGTCCCTTTCCTATCATCTATTTTAGTTTAATGGAATTTACAAGGGGAGAAGAAATGTGGTCTATCTCAGGTCTGTGAAAATTTACTCTTCTTGCTAATAACAAAAAGAAGAGTTTGCTGCAAAGCCTCTGAATTGTAGGAAAAAGTAGACTTGGCTAAAAAATAGAACAAAATAAACTGATAGCTAATGGAAAGCAGTGATTCTTAAACTTTCATGTGCATTAGGATCATCTAGAGTAGATGGCTTTTTAAAAAATATGCCCATACCCAATTCAGATGTACTGAAAAAGAATGTTCACATTTTAGCCTTTTTTATGCCTACAGTGAAATGTCACATGCTATATTCTTTCCAAACAATATTTGCTGTCTGTATGTAATCTGTTAGCCCCCTAAGCACATGCTTGGTCTACTAGTCTCAGCCAAGTAGAGTTACTGGAAGGTGCTAGAGCAAGGTGACATTTTTGATGTTTTACTGCCAAATAAAACAATGCTAGATGGAGAAGTCAATTACTTTACCTGTTACCAAACTTAATGCTTAACAAGAAGGGTAGATGTCTTCATTTTTTAATTTCTTCTCCAAGGTTTCTCAGAGCCTTAGCATAAACCCCAGAGGAACTCATCTTTCTCTCGCTCATCTGAAGTTTTGCCCTTCAGGTCCCAGAAGAACTCAATCTCCAAAGCTACAGCCCATCCTGATCTTCATGTCCAGCCACCACATGCTAGGGTGTCTGTGTGAAGATGAAGATTGGTAAATGACATCTGTCAGCAAAAATTATAGAAGAGTACAAATATTGAGACTACAAAATGAAAAACTAATGAATTTCAGATATGAAGAGTGCTTATCTAAAATCACATCAGTTTTCTTTCTCTTTAAGGAATGACAAGTTATCTGAGGCATAGGATTTTAAAGGCTTTTAACTTGAAAAATAGTATGTATTTGCATAGAACTTCATAACAGGAGGTTTTTAATATGCTATTTGATTTAATCATTAAAAATAACTTTGATAATAAGGACACATTTTTTTAAATTATTTTTATTTCACAGATCTGGAAACCAAGACTCACATGCTACTTTTTTCCAAAGTCACATACATTTCAAAGAGTGATATCATAACTCAAAGTCAAATATTCTGTCTTTAAATTCTATGCTGTCATATAGCATTGACTCAAATTCATCAGTCAGAAACATTAACTCGTTCTATGAGTTTCCTGACAGTTTTAGTGACCTTCCTGTGGCCCTGTTGGCAATAATTCAATCTACAGGAGGTACCACACTATCAGGCAAGCATTGGCTCCAGCGTTTCCAAGCATGATGGAGATCAGACGATCAAGCTTATAATTAAATATAGAATTTGTGGAGGGTCAATTCATCTGTTTTAAATGCATGATTAATACTCTGCAGATTCAATTTCTATGAAGCTCTTAGCAATAATTCCCAATTCCTATTTGGAATCCCAATTCTCAAAGCATCAAATTAGGTGATTAGAGACAAGTTAGACCACCATAGCACAGTTAAGCTCAAGACTGTGACTAAATGAAGTTGTATGACATCTTTGCCTCGTTTAGAATCCTTTAAAATTGAGAGCAAATCACTATGATAAGTTTAAATTGATACTACCAACAATCATGGGTAGACAAACATCCATTAAACATCAATAGACAAACATCCATTAAATATTACTTCTCATTCAGGGGAAAGTAAAGAATAGTACTTTCAATATAAAAATAGAATTAGACTCCCTGGATCTATAAGTATAATTTTCAGCAGATTATTAAAATATAAAAAATGATGTTTTCTTATATTATGTGAGAGCTGTCAAATAGATGAAGATGACTAATTGCATCTCTAACTATAGGGTAGAATAAAAACCAATGGGCTAGGCAGAGGCAGATTTTGGCTTAGTAGAAGAAAAGCTGCTCAGCTATGAAATGGGCTGAGTTTATCACTGCTACAGATGTTCTCTAAAAGAAGGCTTTAGAAAGGTTAGGTCTTAGTGTGAAAGGGTTGCTTAGACCTTTTCAACTCTAAGATATTGTGTCCAATATTGTTACCCTCATGTGACCTTAGTGACCTGGGAACTGTTATTCCTTTTCTATCTCCTTGTCTTATAATAATTACTTAAGTAAATTACTTTTAATAATTACTTGTGGGTAAAAGCAATCCTTTATGGTATCAGGTTATTGTTAACATTAGTAAGATATAAGTGATATTAGTGATTCAATGAGGTTATCTATGTTTAAAAAAATGAGACAGTTGTCATTCTCATCTTTGTTTCATTGCCTCCAACTCTTTTTGACTTCTGCTCTAATCAGAATGTCCCATTTAAGTTAAGATTTCCCTTTCGTTCACTCTGCCACCCTCCTTCCAATGTCTGTAGAGACTTATGAGAAGCAGAAGTGTAAGATATGTGGCATGCAGTCTCAGGGGCCCTGCTGCATGCTCTCTTAGGGCCCATCAGTTCAACAGGACATTTAAAAATTTGCCAAGGACCTTTCCTCTTTACTAACTTCTACTTGGTATAATGCTTATGGTCTTATTGCTTGTAGAAACTGACTTTTGAACTTACTTTATAATCTCAGTCTATTTTAGACTGAGATTATAGACCTGTTTTGCATACCTTTGTCAATAGAATGTTATAATCTGGGGACATTATTCATCATGGAAGGTAGTTGTCTGTCTGAGTGTCCCCAGAAGCAGACATCGAGGCAACGATTCCAGTGTAATAGTTCATTTAGGAGGTGATCCCAGGAAATACCATTAGGCTTGGGGATAAATGTAACAGAGCATGAGATGGCATCATTTTTTATCCACGGAGTTACTACTGTGGGCAGCTGGAGATTAATCCCACTGGGGAACTGTGGAGGTCAGTGTGGAACATGCCTCAGAGGTCTCTCACCTAAGGGGAATGAAGCTGGAACAGTTATCCACCAAATCTCCTTCAGTCATTTCTCATGAGCTGATTCTGGGGACATTAACTCTGCCACTTCTGGCTTTCTCTATACTTGTGGTTCTGCTTCCATAGCTGAACAAAAAGCCTCGCATAGAGAGTTCAAGATGTTCCTAGTATGCAGCCTTTGGGCAGATAGAGCTGGGCACCCCAAAGGTCTGAATGTACCTGCCTCAGCAGCATATCCTTCTGCCTTGGAGATAAAGTGAAATCAGAATTAGAAGTTTCATACAACAAGGACTGATTTGAACTCATAGTTGGATGATACTTTAGAGATAACCCATATCTATCAAAGAATGGTATAAAAAGCACCAGGTATAAGAAATGTTGACTGTAGTATTTAGAAGGAAAAATAAAAAGGGACAGTGTTCAAACATGCTAGGAAAATGCTGGTTTAAACAAGGTTAAACAGTTTAAAGGATTGTTTCCTATTTGACACTGTAGATTTCCTAAAACAGTTTTTTCCAAACTTATTTGATATGGGGAATTTCCCAAACTAACTTAACCAAAGAACCTGGTTTTTTATGGCTCATCCCTTTGGGGTTGGTGTTCCATGGAACACGCCTTGAAAAAATGATGATCTAGCCTAGTCTTCTCCCATCATAGCTAAAGCAACTAAAGCTTGTGACTGCTGAAGGTCATGCACATGGTTAGCAGCCAAGCTGAGCCCTGGCCCAGTACTTTTTTACCCATCCTACTGTCTCTCATTTTAGTTCTAGAAGTCCCTGGTGATCCTTGGTTAAGACACATCTCTGCTCCTTGAGTCATGGAAATATCTCCTGCTTCTTGACCAGTATTTGAAAGGGCTTTTTAGGGAGTATTGATTGCCTCTGGATATCAAGGGGACTTATAGCCCTTCTGTGAAGATAAGTTCATGAAGCCCACCTAGTGAACTTTTCAAGATATTGAATCATACCTATCTGGGTTTGGTGAAGAGGCTTGGCATGCTTACTGCTAGGGTTGTTTGAAGTGCTGCATTTTTTTTTTTTCTATTTTTCTCTAGGAAGAAAGGCAATGATATAAAGTATCAGAATGATTTGATAAGTTTGAACCTACTAGGGAAGTGGTTGTTCCTTTTCTCTGATGCTAAGTAGGAATGGAAACCCACTGGCAGATTTCACTGCAATGTAGGTTGATTTGATCAGCCCAACGCTTCGAAGTGCAGACCCCAAGGGACACGAGCACTGGTTGGCATTTTCTAGAAAGGGATGTATAGGCCAGGATAGGCTGGGCTACTCTCAATATTTTTTCAGAGGCATAATATACCCAGAAAGAGATTTCAAGGGACTGAGAGGCTTTCCATTGTTCTTCTCTTCTCTGTTGTTAACAATAGGGGCTAACATGTATTTGGTGCACTTTCTTGTGGTAGGGATTGTATTTGGTACTTTGTTTAATTTAGCTCATTTAATCTTCACAACAACAATGTCAGGAAAGTACTATTATCCTCTTTTTTTACATGGGAAAATTGAAGCTCAGAAAAACTATTCAACTTGCCCGTGGCCCCTAGCAAAAAGCAGGATGGTTACATTCCAGAAATGGAAGCCCAGACAGTTTTGGCCCATGTACTCTTCTGCCTAGGAGACTGCATTTGTCTATGCTCATTAGGGTCATTTCCTCAATAAGAGGACAATAAATCAAGAGAAAATGAAGGAAATTGAGTTGGTAAAATTGATAGAAATCAATAGCGGATAGTGAATGTGAACACGTTATCCTTGGTAAGAGAGCCAAACATCTACTATTCCCACACTAACTCCACACTGCCCCTCAGAAAGATGTTGTACTTGATTTTCCAGAAGAAAATTATGATGATTACACTGCATTCATCTTTATGGAGGTGAATTAAACTCTTTTACTTAAGGGGTTCTGCTTATCATCCTAGGGAATAGCTATATAGGGAGGCAGCTCTTTTTAAAATTGTTCTTTGAAAAAAAAAAAAACCCAAACTGCACCCACACAGGCTTTAACCTGAACAGGTAGAGTCAATGTTATTAAAATATGAAGCCATATGTTTGGAGACTAAAGAAATAAAAGGACAATAAATCAGATTTCCAGACTTGCATGGATAGATAAAGGATGAAGCATTTGGTTTCAGCTGTGTTCCTTAGATGCCCTGACCGTGCTGGGTGCAGTTTCAATTGTTGAATAATAAAGAGTGGACACAGGGGGGAAAAAAGTGAGTAGGATAGAGAATAATTTTTAAAGAGTGTAGCAATTCCAAGAATTCAAGCAGAAGCAGTGAGACTTCTTAAAGAAAGGGTAAGATAAACGGCAACTTTGGGGTATTCTTAACCATAAATGATACTCTCCTGCAAACTGAGGACAGAATCAGGCTTAATAAATGTCATGACAATATATAACCTTGCCCTGGTTCTTTGGCTACCTGCATAGCAGACGAGTCAATGGGAGATGCTCTCCACAGTGCCTTATGCCTAATAGATTCAATAGATAGAAGCTAAGGTTTTTAATTACTGGGAACTGGGCCCCAGAAGGCTGGTTAGAATGAAGCGGCATGTTTTGCCCTCTCCTCAGGACATTCACATCTCAGAGATAAGAAAAGAGTCTCTGACTAGCTGGCGGGTGGTGATGCTGTCGTAGAGTGCAGGGAGGGATGGTAATGGAAATATGTTTCAAACCCTGACTTTGCAGATAACTGAAAGGCATTGCATGTGGCAAATGGCCTGTGTGAGGGGCCCTGGGGTCAGCCAGTAATAGCTGAGGAGGTTTGGACTAGAGAACAGTGGGTGAAATGGAACAGATGGAGGCTGTATTAGGCACTGAGGTCATACCAGCCCTAAGGAGGAAGTTGGCATGAATTATGCTGCCACATTGTAAGTGCAAATATGTGATTGCTTAGCCAATTAAAGAGGTAATGAATGAAGGATGGATTGGAAGGTGACACATGAAAGATGCCAGAGTTATCATATGTCATTTAATCACAATGATATTTCACACGCAAGAAGAAACTGTGATCAAAAGGCAGCGTATATGAGTACAAAGAACAAATAAATTGAAATGAGGAAAAACTGAAAATTTACCCCCAAAATAGCAGAGTGAAAATGAGCAAATTACTTATCCCCTCTGTGTTTTTTTTTTCCTCATTTGGAAGTGAAGATTTTTACAGCACCAAATATAACACAAACGGACAGAAATAGAGAATTACTCTAACTTCAGTGCAGTTATTAAGCAGTTATTATCAAAGTGAAATTATTGTGAATATTAGAGAAACAAATTATATTTGCCAGCATATAAGATGTAATAAAAGTATATTAAAATTATATCAAGGGCAAGATTTACTAACAAAGCAGAGGTTAAGGGTCTGAGTTTGAACTCCCATAGATCTTGAATCCAAATTTTATACTCACTAGCTGTATGGGATTGACATATGCCTACCTTTTATGAGCCTTAATTTTCTTATCCATAAGATAAGAATGACACCTACTCCATCAGTGGTTGTGGGTACTAAGTTAGATAGCATTTCTAAAGCACTCAGCACATAAAAGCACTCAGTGAACAGTAGAGCATATGCCTTTCTTGTGACTCAGTTCCATAATTGAGTCTTCAAGACTCAAGAAGAAATGGCCTGAGGTAAGTAGAGAGTGGAGTACAAAGTAGAACCATCAACTGGCACAGTAACCATAAAACTGGGAAGATGTGGCACAACCAGATGCAGAGTAACTATAAGCATCGAGCTTATACTGGTGTCATGTCTTGAGAACATAACAGGACTTGTGTTGGGAAGTATGGTATCTGTGCTCATCTCTTACGTTACCCCTTGAGAGGAAGGAAGTTGAGGCAGGTCTGTGAAGAGAGGAACCCACATCTGAAATACTACTTCATAAATCTCTCCAGGACCCCAGATAATTCCCAATGATCCCCACCTCCTTCTATGCACACCCTTTATACTCTTCTCTTGAGTGTGGGCTGGACCCAGTAACTTGCTTCTAATAAATAGAATATGGCAGAAGGGATGAAATGTCACTTCCACAATCAGGTTACAAAAGATTGAGACTGTCACTAGTTTTTCTGGGATTCTCTCCCTCTGGCTTTTCTAGTTTGATCACTTTGACGAAGCCAGCTACATATCGGTAGCTGCCCTGTGGCTTCATGATTACAAATTCAGCTAATAATAAAATTACTTCAAGTTTGGAGCAAATTAAATACCATATTGATATTAAAGGCTTATGTTTGAGGCTATATGTTGAAAAGCTCTGTAAAAGTAAAGAGTAGGCTACATGTGTATCGTTCAAAGCTTAGCTTATGATAATCATGCCAATTGGCTGTTGGAAGCGCTTAATGAGCTGGTGCACATAAGTGCATGATACAGGGACACTGATTTTTGTTTTTGTTGGTTTTTTTTTAAGTTTATTATGTGCAGGTTTTTTGAAACAACACTTCACCAGATATCAGAAGTATTTTTGTGCTTAAAAATCAACTCTAGTTCTCTTGTCTTTGCACAGTTTGTCTTAATAGGATACAAAATAAGTCAAGCAATATTTACAGTACACCACACTGGATAGTAAAGAGGAAAAATCTCTACATTTGAAAAAAGAAATTCTCAATCTAAACTTCCATACGCTTCTGAAAAAAAATCCAGAAATTTTTAGAGTATGCAAATTTATTTTTTACTTTTTTTAATTTTATAGTTTTTCAGAATATAAGAAAACATTTAAAAAATAAATATAAAAAAAGATGTTCCATATTCAATGGCTATTTTGACCCTTTTGGAAGTCAAAGACTATTTAGTAAAATGGGAGAAAACTCAGCATTGCTCTTGGGATATACATTAGGAATCAGTTTTGAATAAAATGTATCAAGTGGAGGATTGTGACCTAGAAGTAAGTTATAGAAATAGTAGCTTTTACTTATTTGGAGGCTGAAAGCAGCCAACTCTTTGTACTTAATAAATATCATTCAAAGGTTTTCCAATACTGTTTCAGGGGCTTGAGTTATATCAAAACAAAAACTCCTGCCCTCAGGGTACTTATATTCTAGTGGGGAAGACATTAAACATTAAACATAATATATAATAAATCATGTGATGTTAGAAGTAGTACAGCAACATAGCAGGTAATTTGGACATGTCTGTTTTTTTCTCTGTGACTGTTTCCTTGGAGTGCTTAGGGCTACTGAGAGGGTCATCACCCGTGACGTTCTTAATTTAATGCAGTGATGGCATGATGTTAAAAATGAAGTCCTGTGAAACTACTGATACATGCTCAGGATATGGGAATTTTAGAGGTGTGATGAAATCATTATAGAAATGAATGTAATAATCTTTGAAGATCTTGACCATAAAATAATAATAGTCAATTCATTCACAGATAATATAATACATCTCTGGGAGAAGTATGTTGACCTATGGAAAGATCACATAATATTTTTATCATATTTATGTTAATATACTACTTTATGATGAAGAAACATCCTCTCATAACTGGGAAATCAAATGACATCAAAATAAAATTGACAAATCAGTAAAATTATTTGTCAAATTTATAGGTTTTGCAAAAGTGAAGGACCTCTATAGGTGGAGCTAGTTCCACCAGCCAAGTACTTTTAAAGGTTAGTTTGTACTTTCTGATCCAGGAATCCTAGATATGCAGTAGTCTTTTCTAAACCAAACAATTTAGCAGTTGGGGTTTTGTTTCAGGAAAGAGAATCCATTCTAGTTAGTTAAAGCATAAAATGGATTTATTAGACTATATTTGGTATCTTGCAGAATGTCTGGGCAGACCAAGATGCTGCACAGCCTGAAACAGGAGCAATGCCTATCATGGGTGCTTGAGTGGAAATCCCATTCCTGTTTCTGCTAGTTAGTTGAGTCCATGAAGTCAGGAACCAGAAACCAGCACTTTTGCTATGGCTGATGCAGCAAACCCAACAACTCAACACAGTTATTCTTTCCAGAACTCCTCAGTCACACAATATTCACTTTTGTCTTTCCTGTTGCCTATAAATGAGTCTGCATGATGGAAGCTTGTCAAATGTCTATACCTAAGGTCAACAGAGCTTGGGAATCATAATTTAGGGATTCTACTTAGAGAAGGCTAGATTCGTGACACTGGAGAACCACCAGAATGGGGAAAGAATATTCAGAAGATTTAGGGCTGCCATAAATGGCTGATGTGTCTTGAGAACTATGTGCACATTTTTCACTAATAATCCTTTTCTGATATCTCTGTAATTATTTTGATCTCATTAATGCTTACTTCCCAAAAGGCCCAAATTGTACCTGTGAAAAAGCTTAATTATATTATTTACGAGGCAGCTACTTTTCAGGGTAGTTGACATAAAGAGAGAAGTATATGGGCTTGCTTACTTATTTTCTATATATGGCTTAGGCTAGTATATGTTGGTTATATTTACAATTAGAAAAGTGCATAAAGATTTCTATTAGAAGTGGTTCTTTATTTTACAGTCCTGTATCTCAGGAAATACTTTCAAGTAGAGCCCATTGTTGCTGTTGTATTTCCTAACTGGTTTTGAACACAGAGTGCTGGAACAGATGCTATAGGTGAGGTCTGTATGCTCATTTTATCACATATGCACGGGTCATGTTGAAAGTTTAAAATGTCTTGGGAGGTTGCTTGATTTAGTTCTACTTGAGCATATGGAGTTTATTTTACTATGAAATATAGAAAGGCAGAAGAGAAGTGGTTACTATGAGATAGTTCACCCCAGAATGTGAAGGATATCCTCTCTGGAGGAGCAATGGGATGATATTTGGATTTTTGTCGTAAATGATTGTTCTTGCTTCGACAACAGAGGGCTGCTATTCTATAAACTCAATAGAGTAAATGGCTAAGACAAAGCTTGGATCTTCCTCCCTGGTCTATTTAATAGCTATCTGCAAAGTGGAAAAAATGAAAGAAAATCTATCCCCTCTTTTTCTAAGGGAAAGCTATTGTCAGCTAGCAATCCTGTAGCACACTCAAGGGATAGCATTATGTGAGTCATGTAAAAGTGCCATACCTCTCAAGTAAATAGACACTTATCTCATGCAGCTATGAAAAGGTAATTGGAATCTATAGTATAAAGTATAATGGAAGGTTATTGAGTCATTTTAAAATGGTTGGATTTTACACTACATGTATGATATCATTCTTTATGGCCTGGAATCTTCTGTATAAGTGTACTTTTAGAATTTATTAAGCCTAGAGTTAGAACATTTGGAAATTATTTATTCCCTCTCAGGAATCTCTGACTCCTAGGGAAACTGATACCATTAAACAAGAAACATTTTAGTATTATTTTGATTATTTTAGTTACAGCATAAAAAAACAATAAATAAGATAGCCTGCCTCTGACATTTTTCTCAAGTGGTAGGATCTGAGCTTCTAAACCTGGGGGCTGAAGAGCTCTGATGAAAAGGTCAGAACTTCAGCCACATACCCAGGACTTCCAGCCTCTCAATTTATGAACTGCTTGTTCTTTAATAAGAATCAAATCATAAGAATTACTTTAATAGCTACTCTACAGAAATAGATGAGTCTCTTCTTCAAAAGGATCAGAGAATGTATTACTTTGCTATTGTTTCTTGCCTAGAGATATTCTAAGCCTAGCATCATTTTGAGATATAGAAAGACCATAGCTAGTGAATTCCTTTAAGTTTTCTTGGGCCTATTTATAAAAATATCTAAACTGGTATACATTTCTATGTTGTCCCCTCTCATCTTAGTGGGAGAGGGAAGAACAAGTGCATGAATGCATGCCAGGCGTGATGAAAACAAAATAAACTCTCATATGTTTAAGTTGCTATTAGTCAGGAATATATGAGTTGTAGAAAAATGCATTCCTTTCTCCATAAGCTCCTTACACCCTAAATCTGTTCCTCATACTTACTCTGTTTCTCTGATATCAATGACTTCATCATCAAAACAGTGCCTTAAATTTTTTAACTATTGTAATTTCATTCTTCACCTTCAACCTGAACACCAATTTGGTCTCCAAATATATCTAGTCTTTTTCTGTCTTCATTTCCACTCTCTCATAAAATCTCAAGCAGACAATTTCAATAATTTTCCAGCTGGTATTCTTCTTCAGTGTTCTCTCTACACCAAAACCATGTTATTTTCCAATGGTTCTCAACCTTGATTTCAAGACCCAACTATGTCCTGACTAGTTAAAAAATGTGTTTCATATTTTTGATTAATAATAACAAAGCTGCAAAGTTTGTGAATGATTTGCATGCTTTATAAATAAAAAAGATATTAGAATAATTCTTCAATACTGTTTTGCTTATGCAACATTCATTCCAGTATATATATTTTTTTGATAGCTATGGAAAAGCATTACATTTCACTATCTCAGTGGTAATTGTTTTAAATATTCCCAGGATATTTTTTTTTCTTTCAGGTGAACATCATCTACCATGTATATCAGAGCAGAAAAACAGATTCTTATCATGACAAAAAAAACTGAAGCCTTGACTGGCCACTTCCCTTTATAAACACTCCAGTGCTTCCACACTCTCTCTCTACCCACAACCCTACTATGGTCTCTTATCATCCAAAACTACTCAACTCTCCACTAACACAGCATTTTTTCATGTTTATATACTTTGCATACTGTGTTGTCTTTATCTTAAATGTCCATCTTCCAGTCTGTGAACTTGGCATGTGCCCTTTCCTAGGAAGACTTCCTTAGATACTACGTAGACAGGAATGGGAATCCATCATTTGAATATACTTTTATTACAGTACTTATCACCATATGGCATAAGTACAACAATCATTCTCCAATGTCGAGTTCACGTAACACAAACATTTATATTTATTTTTAAGTAATATTTTGTCAATTAAGACAACTTGATTCTAGTAGAAACTGTTCTGTGTTTCTTTTATATGCTGGATAGTCAGGTGTGGCCACAAGGGGAGATGTGGGAGAAGTTCAGGAGAAGTTTATTATACTCATAGGTCCTAGAAACAGGAGGCACAGCAGGCCACGCAGGGTCACATGGGAAAGCACCAGTGTTGGTCAGGAGGCAGAGGGGCAGGAATGAGGGGAGAAACCTATTTATTGAGATTTCCACCAGAAAGGCAAGGCAAGGCAAGGCAAAGTGAACAGTTTAGAATTGGCGAGTTTGAGTAATTTCAGCAGAGTGCAAGCTATTAAGTGTAAGCCGAGTGTAAGGTCCCTAGTTGCCTGGTACCTGGTACTGAGATGATTAAGGAGAGAAATCTTGCCTCTCAGAGAGGAAGGGCCAGATGAAGGAGGTGTGGCTCTGGACTGGTTAGTTTGCATATCAAAGGCATGCACTGGCCGGGCCCTTGACTATTTCTAAGATTAGTTATTCCTCAGAGTAGCGGTATCTCCCCAGCCAGAAAGGCCTTTAAAATGTCAAAACATTGCAATATACAGAAAGCAAAAATATAAACAATACATAAATGAATTGCCCCATGCAAATAATTATAAAAATGAAACTGAAAGTTAAGACTAGTAGAGGGATATCAACAGAAGGTAGAAATTTTGCAGTGAAGCTCAGGAGGGTGATATAAAGACAGCTCAGTAAAAATAAATGTTAGCATGGAACTATATTTCTGTTAAGTAATTTGAAAGCTAAGAAACTGTTTAAAGATGCTGATGCTTTGATGCTAATTCTCTAGAATCATAGTGCTATCTTCTATGATGGTTTGAGTATTAAATTTTCTGCATGTTGTAACCAGAAAGAAATTGAACAATTTAAATAGGAAACTAGACTGAAAAGAGTCTCTCAGGACTATTCTAAGAGAATAATTTTTAATTCCTCTCAAGTATATCAGTGGATGGCAGTTCCTGGTTTCTTACATGCAGAGAGTAATCATGGGGAAATAAATCAATCTTCTCATTGCTTGACTTAGTCTGGACTTTTTGGAGCTCACCTGAGAATTGAAAGGTTGACCCTAGTGGAAGTAGGAGGTGAGACACACAATCTTTCATTCTTCCTGAATAAAAAGATCAAAGAGGCCACCAAAGTTGAGCTATTCAAAACCCACAGACTATTTTACACTACGACTTTACAATTCAGTTTTAGGACCAATTTCAAAAAAAGAAGTGACTTTAATTTATAGGCTCCAATATGTAATATATACTTACAAAGTATTCTCTCTTAAACCTACACATCAAAGTGAGAGCTGTCTTTTTTGTGTCAAGAGAACATGCAAGAAGCACAAAGTTTAGCACCGACAAATGCACTGCTTTTTGTTGCTGCTGAAACATTTTAGGATTGGCTAGCATTGGCCTATTGATTTATTGTTGAGGGTGAATATAGTAGCAAGAAAGGAATAGGACCAACAGCCCAGGAGACTGAAGCTTTTGATTTATTGACAAAACAAGTGTAGGCCTCTGGCCAGTCTCAAAGCACCACCTTTAGAAACCAGAGTTTGTTTCTATTCTGAATAACCTTGAGGACACGTGAGGATGCCTCTTCTCCAAATCCTAGGGTCTAGTTAGGGCTGGAATCAGGCACAGATCTGCTGTTAATGAATACTGAAGTCCCCTATGCTACTTTCACAGCAGTGAAGCACAGTTTTTCTAATCAGCTGAAAGAAACTAATTTCTATCTTAATTCCAGTAAAATGAAAAGGTGCTTTTTATGGATGAGCTTCTAATAAAAAAGCTCACATGGTATTGCTAGGGCTTGGGTGTTTGTCTGCTCCAAACTTCATGTTGAAATTTCATCCCTAATGTTGGAGGTGGGGCCTAGTGGGAGGAGTTTAGGTCATGGAGGCAGATTCCTCAGGAGTAGATTAATGCCCTCCCTCAGGGGTGGATGAGTTCACACTCTATAGTTCTCTGGAGAGCTTGCTGTTAAAAAGAGCCTGGCATCTCCTCCCTCTCTCTTTTGCTTCCTGTCTTACCATATGGTCTCTGCACACAGCAGTCGTCCCCTTTATCCTTTGCCAAGAGTGGAAGTAGTATGAGGCCCTCACCAGATACCCAGTCTTGAAATTTCCAGTCATCAGAGTCATGAGCCAAGTAAAGTTTTTTTTTAAATTTGAACCTTACAATTTATGAATATATCTGTAATTATAAGGACTTAATCATAATAGCATTTTTTTTCTTTTAAACAGAGTCTCACTCTGTTTCCCAGGCTAGAGTACAGTGGTGTCAGTCTAGCAAACAGCAACACAAAATCCTGGGCTCAAGCAATCGTCCTGCCTCAGCCTCCCTAGTAGCTACAACTACAGGTGTGCACCACCATGCCCTGCTAAATTTTTCTATTTTTCGTAGAGATGGGGTCTCACTCTCACTCAGTTTTGTCTCAAACTCCTGACTTCAAGCGATCCTCCTGCCTCGGCCTCCCTTAGTGCTAGGATTATAGGCATGAGCCATTGTGCCCGACCTATAAGCATTATTTTTAAATCTTTGTAATGAACTTAGACAAATTAAAAATAATCGTTACTAATATTCTCCTTGGAGTTTTCCTGTAACTATGTGTGTTCTTTCCAATTTTGATGCCCAAAAAATGGATTACCATAATAGTCAAAGTCACAGGTTCTGGTATTAGACTGCCTGGGTTTTAATCTTGGTTTAAATACTATACTTACTAGCTGTGTAACCCTAGACAAGTTATATAAGTTCTCAGTGCCTCAGTTTCCCCATATGTAAAATGTGGCTAATAATGTTACTTCCTCTTTGGGCTACTGGAAAAATTAAGTGAGTTAACATAGGCAAAATGTTTTAAAAGTATGGGGTATATAATAAATACTCAATAACTGTTCATTGCAATTATTAGTTTCTTAAAATTATTTTAGAAAATCTCTAAGTAAAATCAACTGGATTAAAGCTTCACAGCAGACTGATTCTATGGCATTAGAGGTAAGGCCATAAGCTAGAAACTTAAACTTGAGCCATTTTCTGGGAGTGAATAGAGTTGGGGAAGATGTCAATTTCCCCAAAAAGGAATGAATGCTGGATGAATAAAAGACTAATTCCTTCTGTATTTGGAATGTCAAAATTAGTGTCTAATGTATTGCTACCATTTTAAGCATTAGTTTATATTTTGTAATGCTTTAATAATTATATAGGAGCCGAGTCCATTTTTATTTGCATTCTGTTTTTGAAATGACTGTTTCACATGATATTATTTTGCTATTTTGACTCAAATTATTTTTTGTCTTATAGATATAAAGTCAGTCTTCCACAGACCAGATAATCTGTTCATTCTAGCCTTCCAACCTAGCCCTGTGATACTATAACGGGTATTTTGAAAGAGCCCTGAGTAAAGGGACTTATAAAACTGCAATCCCGTATATTAACCAGACATTTAAAAATGACCTTGTATTTCGATGGGAGAGAAAAATATCCTGGCTAATCTTTAATATACTAAGTTTCCACCTTGTCACCTTCATCTCATATTTCTATTATTTAGAAAATGTTTCTGAAACTCAAAGTGGACATAATAGATTATGTGTGTGTATATGTGTGTGCATGACACTGACATTTCTCGGAAGTTGGCAGATATTGTTTTTTGCACCAAGGCACCAAGATATATCAATCTTTGAGGTAGAAAATGACCAGGGCCATTAAACCAAAATATGTACTCACTCATAATACTTTTATTCATTTGATGATATGGCATGGATACACATTTACTCCATTATGTTTCCACCTTGCATTGAAATTGAAACTATCTAGCATAACATCAGTTTCCTTAGTATTATGTTTTTGACTCGCCTATGAATGTATTTCTTTGTGAACCTACTTAAATTTCTTAAAATATCTGTAAAGTTATGATTGTTTCAATAATAATTTCCTGAGTCTACAATATACCTTTAAATTTGTATATCAGAATTTTGAAAGCAGGATGGCTTATTTACATTTCCTTGAAAATCATGAATACCAGGAAATATTACTTTAAGCCTTCTCCGTGACTTTGGAATAGAAAATCTTCAGTTATTATATACATATATTCCAAGGAAGAAAGCAAAAGAGCACATGTTTCTCAGAAGCATGTTCATTACTTTCTAAAAATGATTATAACAATATCTCCCATCCCCATATTCTTTTGCAATGTTTGCTTGGCCTTCCTCCATTGAAGAGTGGAGTTGATCTCTCTATACCGTTGAATCTAGTGGGCCTTGTGGTTGCTTTGACTGGTAGACTGTGGCAGAAGTCAAAGAGTGGAGTTAAATAAGTTGGCCAACTTATTCATCAGACACAGCCAGCACACTGCCTAGGGCCTGTGATACTTTTAGGGGACCATAAAAATGTTTTCATTCCTTTTAAAATCAGAAGAAAAAAATGAACTTCTAGGTTTAAGAAAATGTTTGAATATATACCTATATATTCATCTTTATATCAGCACAGACATAAAACATAGTTGTATATTTAAATCTTATTTATCTATGCACTTATTTAATATGTTTTGGAAAATGTTTATGTTCACTTAAGTACCAAAAAGCTCTTAAGAAAGGGTATATTACTTGAGTTATAAAAGGTCCCAGGAAATTCATTTCCTTTTCAAAGGATTAGCTAAAATTTTGAAGCGATTAAGTATTTAAGTATTTTTGAACTGAAACACAAATGCCCACCAATCTGTTTTCTTGTTTCCTGCTTGGCCTGGCAACTCCCTAGATCAGCTTGGAGAAAATAATAGGCTTTGCCTAAGCATCCATTGTGTTGTTTTAAATGTCTATTCTGTGGGGAGAAAATCAACTGCTTCTTATCATATTCTAATGGGCAATAGTTTTCCTGATATTGGTAGTGAATTCAGGAGGGAAGGATAAAGATTTAGACACGATAGCAGAAGATAATTGCATGTGCATTTTTATAGTTATGCTAGAAAATAGGCCAAAATGTGAATGACATAATTAGGGAAGTATTTATTTTAATTGAGTTTTCCTAAAAAAAAAAAAGTGACCATACTATTTTCAAAATTGCTTTTAGTATTGTGAAAATTGGTCAATCTAATGATCCTATATTTTAAAATCCAAGAGACATGGACAAAGCTGTGAATTTTCAGCACTTAGTTACTGGTTCTCTTAGAATTCTAGAAATAATACCTCCTGACCCTCTCAACATGCATGAACACAATCAATCTCTCCCTCCCCCCACCCCTCTCTCTCTCTGCTTATGATGAAGCCCCAGAGCCTGAAGGTCACAACAGGAAAGATGTAGAAGTCCTTAAGGACTCAGGTAAAATAGAAGGGCAAAGTTGGTCAGGTTAGTGCAGTGAAAAGATACTTACATAGAAACAAAACTATCACCTGATTTCACAGAAAAATAAAAGCCTCTTCTTTTTCCACATTAAAATTGGAGATATGCCTTCTCACTCTGTTCAAGAAAATAATACCAACTCTGTTAAAGAAAAAAAACTCAAGCTATGAATTTTTCATTATATTTGAAAGTAGTTGCACATTTTTATGGCAGATGAGTTTTGTTACAGTATCTACAGTCCCTGGTATAACAGATCCCTCACACAATAAATCTTCTATGACTCAAAAAAATTTTATGTTTTTTTCCCTAAATAAACTTTTTCCTATGAGATGTTCTTCAAAAAGTATAACAACCTCAGAAAGCTTTATTTGTGGGATCTAGTTTAAGTTTTTGGCACAATGAGACCAATTTTTTAATTCACAAAGTGAATATGGACATCTGACAGAAACAAACAATGAAAAGTAAAAAGGAAAACTTCCCTCTCTTTGAGCCAAAGGATACTATAGAGAAAGTTGCAGGCCAACAACAATGCAATTGAGACTCGTTTTTTGATAAAATCAAAGGGAACCAAGACACAAATATCAGAGGAACTGAAGCAGCACTGTTAGAAGAAACCATGTATTTATAATTTTAATTAGTTATCATTTTCACAAGACTTTCTTTCAGAATGTCTTAACTTTGGTGCTATTGACATTTTGAGCTAGATAATTCTTTGTCATAGGGACTGTTCTGTGCATTGTAGAATGTTTAGCAGCATCTCTGGCTCATACCCACTAGACGCCTAGTTGTACCCCCGACCAAGCTATGACAACCAAAATGTCTCCAGACATTGCCAAATGCCCCCTGACAACAATATATCCTCTGATGGTGTTTATTATTATTATTATTATGCTTTGGGATCAGATAAGCCTAAGAGAAAGGATTTAAAGATGTGTCCAGTGGTGTTTTTCCAGCATAAAAGTTCAAAAGAGCCACATTTGACAAACTTCATGGGCCACTCCTGTTTTACAGTTATCTTTTCAATTCCCATTATTGAATATCAGTAGTTAGCCAAGTATCACCAAACATTGAGAAAGGTCTGTAATATCAAATTCAAATACCAAAGCAAACAAAAAAAGATAATCACAATTTGAAAGAAATACAGATATTGTATTTATAAGAAGATTTAAAAATTATTAACATCCTCAGACAGATAATATCCATGAAGCAAGAGCAGGTGTGATGCAGCTATTAAAGGGCATTAAGAGAATAAAACAAGAGCTGTAGGGAAAAAAAATATAACAAATATGAATAATTCAACAGAGGTTTGAAAAATAAGTTTGAGATCTCCCAGAAAATATCAGTTAAAGGCAAAGAGAAGAGAGAAAATTAGAGAATCAGGCCAGAAGTATCAAGATCTAAATAAACTGTGGTATAATGTAACCCTTTAACCTGCCTAGCCTATGGTAATGGATAGCAAGTTAGTATAACAGAATAAAATATTTCCAGATATGAAAGATCTTAAAAAATTACTTTTCATGAATCTTTTTTCAAAAAAGAGCTATTGAGCTAAAGTAGGAGAATAACAAAGAAAGAAAGATTTAGGATCCAATACCAGAGATGAAGACAATCTCCAAGTTGATGATGAAGAAATGTCTAAGAGTTAACAGTTTTAAAGCATAACTAAAGAGCAACCAACCCATACTAGTCAAAGCATTTGAAGATTAGTATGATTCAAGGAAGGATCATCACACCACAGTTTGATTTGATGGACTATTTCAGAAATGTCTGGTATCTTTAAAATTCAAATGTTCATAGAACAGTATCATGTAAGTTAATCATTATCTCACAAAGTAAATTAACTATTTTCTCCATTCATGTATTTGAAAGACATTGAAATTATCACAATAGAATTCATCTGCTAAAAATCTATACTGCTGCATTCAAAAGCAATGAAAGATTCATGCCTGATGTCTATTTTTAAAAACTATTCTGCTATTGTTTTTTTCTACAGTGGTGGCTTAGCATTTTATTTTGATTCCTAAGGTTTCTCATCACCAGTTCACAGTAGTTATTTGTGATTCCTGAGCAGTATTCTATATCTACACAGTCACATCTTTGTGAAAAGAACACTCTATTCTCTTTTCATTAATAAATCCTTTTCTCTTCCTGCCCTTGGGAAGAAAGCACTGAGAGAAAGTTAGAAAAAAATTTCCCAGGCCTAAAATTGACTGCCTTGGGATTAAGACCTCAACTCATGACACATAGATGGTTAATCTATTAAAGAATGTGCAGCCCACAACACAACAGGTGTAGTATAGGGAATAGACAGATGGGAATTTCTTTTTTTATTGTAATGACAATTTTTAATTGTAAAATTTATGGGGTACAAAGCAATGTTATAATTTATGAATACAATGTGGAATAATTAAATCATGCTAGTTAAAATGTCTATAACCTCAAATACTTAACACAATTAACACTTTTTGTTGTGAGAACATTTGAAATTTACCCTCTTAGCAATTTTTAACTGTGCAATATTCTTAACTATATGCATACCACTTTTCAGTAGAACTAAAAAAAAAAATTCCTCCTAACAGATTTTGTACCCTTTGACCATCACCTCCTCATTCCCACAACTCCCAGCCTCTGTAACCATCACTGTATTTCCTGCTTCTATGAATTCGATTGTTTTGGATTCTACATGTACGTGAGAACATGTAGTATTTACCTTTCTGTGCCTCACTTATTTTACATAGCATAATATTCTCCAATTCCAGAGGAATGGAAATTTCTGAGACCACCTCTATCTCTGTTCCCACAGAGCTGTTTTCTCTCCAGCACTTTCACTTTTATTAATGTCTCCTCACTTGCCTTTTCAAAGTTCAGGCATATTCAAGTCTACTATACTGCCACCAGTAATGCTTGAAATCCCTACAAAGCTCTCTTGGCTATAATAGGCATGCCTGAGGAGTGTGGTACCACACAAAGGGGAATGGAGCATGAGTTGGGACAGCTGACTTTTATTTAGGCTATTAAGTATGAAATGTCCGATTTCTTTAAGTACTAATTTAGACAATTGATATTTCTGATATTTCACTCTGACACATCTTGTTTTATTTTTATTGTGAAGGCACATTCTCAGTCTTTCAAACATATGGTTTGTCTTGTGATTATCTTTCAAATTGTTTTTTAGATCAATGTTTGTGAAACCATGGATAAGTCAAAAATTCATATTATTTTTGAATATGAGTTCCATTGTGGAAATATCAACCAAGTGTTTGGGAAGTATGTGGCTAATGAACACACAGTACATCGATGGTTTGAGAAGTCCATTCAATTGGTTTTAATCTTGAAAATGAGCCACATGGGCAACCAGAGACCAAGGTGGATAATGATGAGCTGAAACCCGTAGTGGAAGCAAATCCATCTCAACCTATGCGTGAATTAGCAACAAGGTCTGATGTTACCATTCCAACAATATTGGACCATTTGAAACAAATTAGCAAAGTAAAGAAGCTGGATAGATGGGTACTGCATGAATTAAATGAGAGTCAGAAGAGAAATTGTCTCAAAGTCTGTCTTTCTTTGCTGTCAAGACATAAAGGAAAACCATTTCTACACCATGTTATATGTGGTGAAAAATGTACTAATTTTGACAATTGCAAACATTCCACATAATGGTTGGATAAAGATGAAGTGCCGAAACACAGTGCAAACCCAAATATTCATCAAAAAAAGCTAACGGTGTCTGTTTGATGGTCCAGTGCTGGTATTATCCACTACAGCTTCATGAAACCTGGTCAGTTAACTACAGCGGATGTCTACTACAACCAATTGGATGCAATGAGGAGGACACTTGTGGTTAAGTAGCTGAAATTAGTCAATAGAGATAGGCCAATCCTCTTGAAAGGCAATGCTTGACCACATGTACAAACCACGCTGCTCAAATTACAGAGGCTGGACTTGAAAACTCTCTGTCATCCACTGTATTCACCAGACCTTGCACCAACTGACTACCACTTCTTGGCATAAACAAGCTACCATTAAGATGGCAAAACTGTGTCGATAGTTTAGGTGCAACTTTGATGAATTGTTCTGCTGCTTATTTGAGATATAATAAACTAAACTTTTGATTCCAAGTTGTACATTTAATATGTAATGACCTAATAGCTCCATTTCTCTCAATTCATTCTAGGATCTGGGACAAAGCATTTAAACTTCTCATGCTGCTTATTTGACAGATAATAAAGACAACTCGATTTGTCTTCTTTTATGGTTGCAATTGTAGTAAAATTGTGTGTGTCTGTGTGTGTTTAAAAATATAATGGGCTATAGATATTAATATTATGCTCCTCAACCTTGGTCCACATTTTAAGCCTCTGAAAAGACTCTCTGAAAAGACAGCTTCTGAATAATTGTCAATTTGGTGGTACAGGGAATTGAGTTTAAGTCTTAGTTCTTTTGATGTGTTTTTGACAGTCTTTAAAGCATAATGGTGTCACTTCAGATTATAGAGAAATAAAGAAAGCAAGGGCAAGGACCATAACCTGAAGAGTCAACTTGGAACTTATTAGATACTTTTAGGTTAGATATTATTAGATTAGATGTTTTAAGGTTATGATCATTTTGCTTTTAAATCTGTCTGAAAAGAAGGTAAATAAGAGTCTTGGAAAAAACCACAAACTGGTATCTGGACGTCATAAGGATGGATTGTCTAACTTCAGAAGTAAAGAATGTGGAACTCACTGTGAAGGCTCCAAAGTGCAAAGCTAAGCTTTTTTAAGTTGAGAAGAATGGAGACATTGCCTCATTTTATCGGGAATATTGTCTAACATGAGAAGAAGAAGGTCAAGAAGTGATGAAGAACCAGGGCTTGGCTTAAAGGCCATATAGTCAGGTTTAATTGGAAATTGTTTATGATATGCTGCAGTTTTCTCAGTTAAGTTATCTCATCCCATCAGCACCAAGAATCTGTAACTCTTACTCTGTTACACCATGATGAGAACTTTCCATCTCTGCTTCGGTTGCTTCTTTTTTCTATGACCAATTAGACCTACCTCATGGTTCATACACTCACTCTCAACCACCAAACTTGCCACTTTTTTCTCAGCCTCTGGCTGTTTTCCTATGGCTTCAACTTTCTTATGCCTGGTACTTTCTGTTTGTTTGTTTGTTTAATGAGTTATGTTGCCTATGATTTCTCTCCATGGACATCACTTAGCGGGTCCCTCAGCTTCTATGTCAGCATTCTGTGACCCTTTCTTTATGACTCATGTCAAACTCTTCGCAAGGTTGGATTGATGGTTTCTAGTATAGAGAAACTTCCCCTGGGGAGAATTCCCACGTGGGCTCACCTCATAGGCCTTTGGCAAACTTAATGTCATTGGCTAAGTTATCTATTCTTTGTCTAATAAAACTGGAACAGCATGGTAAAGTTGTTTCTTTTTTTCTTTTTCCAGAAAGCAGTTGTGACATGTAAATTATTTAAATAATCCTTTCTTATATTATGTAATACATAAACACAGAGCTTGTACATTTTTAAAATTATTGATTAGAGTTATCCAGTGAACTCCAGCATGAGGCATGTTCCAGCTATAGAATGGGAAACATGACTGCTTGTTTGTTCTTCTTTCAATTAAAAAAATTGTGTTTATTAAGTGATAAAAGTATCATTTTCATCAACACTTATATTGCATGTTTAACTTTAAAATATGTTTTGAAATTTTTGCCATTGACTTCTCACAACAATTTTGCTATTATTTGTTTCATTTTTATTATACAGCAATGATTACCTATGTGGCACATGGAACCATGTTTTAAAGTAAGCCAATTTTCCTATATGAATTATAAAGAATAGATAATAGAATCAAACTGACTAAAGGTGAAGTAAACATGTTTTTGTCCCCCAAATATTTTTTAAAAGTGATTTAATGATATACTATCTGATGTGGTCCAAAGGAAAAAAACAAACAAGAAAACCCAGATTTAATGAGAAATATTACTGATTTTTGTCAAGTGAACTTTCTGATGTGTTTCAAAGTATGTCGGTATACACCAAAAGTTGTATGTAAGGTTTTATTACAGGTAGAGATGATTAATTCTTTTGGTTCTATTTTAATTATTCCTTCTTGAAGTGTAGTAGCAGTCTATATATTACTCTAAAGTCTTTGCTTTACATAAAGTTGTAGGGTAGAGTTTCATAAAAATTTGGCAAAACATCCTAAGATGTGAATGAAAAGAGCCTATTTCTTTCACAGGCAGAATTACAGATTCAAATGGTTATATTAATTCAACCACGGAATACATGGGATTCATTTTTTGATTTCATGTTAAGACCTTGCTACAAGCAAAATAATAAATTTTTCACCCTGCAGAAGGTTGGTATCTAAACTTTCACCATGGGGCTCATGTAATTACCCTGTAGATCACTGCTCAGATACAATAGGGAAGCTACAGTTTTCTTCTAATTGGCTGCTATCAGAGCTGCCACACACAAAAAAGACTAGATATGGTCCAGTTATCAAAATTTTAACAAAGATGGGAAGTTTTTATTTGGTTTTGATTTATTTCTGAGGGCCTGTACACCTTGAATTTGGAATCAGTCTTCAGTCGTATGTGAGAAGAATATTCCATTCACATGCCGACCATAATCAGCACCCATTGCACATCCTGGTGTCTCTGCTGAAATGATTGAATGCGGTAGTAACTGCAATTGCTGATACTATCCACTAGAGAAGAGTGCGGTTTAGACAGTAATTGGTTATTGTGAGTAAGAAGATCTGTTCCAGGTCATTTCACATCAAATGTCCTCAGAGGACCTTCTCTTCCATGACTTTTTAATCCTCGGCTGGTGATTTAACCTTTTAGACCAATTTATGGTTTGACTTTTCTTTTCCCCAGCTCTCATTCCTTCGTGAAATAAATTGAAAGTACTCAAATATAACTGAAGGCAAACTTTTAATCAATTGGATTTGAAGGTTGAGGTCTGAGTCTATGCCATGTAATGACTGGACCATAAAGCTCATACCAGAAGCTGCTAAGATCCACATCATATTCTCAACCAAAATGACTTGAATGATACACAATTATGAGCACATTCCCTTTGAGCTGCTGCTCCTGTGTTGGAAATTGTTTTATTTGATCCAGCTGTATTACCTGGTGGGTAGGGTAATTCCATGCCCAGGTGTGGAAGTCTATTAAGTCCATCTTTGAAATCAAAACCAGCGACATTCTCTTACTGCCATTGTTCTCTCAATTCTCTATCAGGATACCTAACAATCTTGTGAGTCTACCTCCTGTCGAGGATAGCCTGCTTTCAGAAGGGATTGATTAGTGGTCACTTCAGCAATCATTAGAATGAGTTTCTGTGAACTGTCTCAGGGGCATTTTAACTTAAAGTGTTATTTTTAACTGTGTCCCAAAAGATTTGCCTCTGTTAAAGGAATCAAGGAATCTTGAACATTAGTGAGCTGAAAAGGAGGGATTAAAAGGAAGGAAGAGAGACAGAGAGAAAGAGAATATGAATGAGAGCACAACCTTCAGGACTCACAGACTATTTAGCTGTTCATGTGACTGCTATTGCACTGCAGCCCACTGGGACTCCTACCACATACTCTTATCACAGCTGGTTGGGGTTAGAGGCTCAGCTCAGTGTGACCTTGTCATACAGGGCAAAGAAAAATGGCCCATGTAGACATAGAACCTCTAATTTTATCAGGACTTCATTCTGAGGTAAGCAGATTCACTAAAGGATCAAAATTAAAAAAAAAAAATCTAGTCATTATAAAGTCCACAAAGTTAACAAAGGGTTATCTGCTATTTTAAAAAAAACCAAAAGCAATGGCTTACCAGAAGAAATGCATTTGACAATTTAAGTCATCTAGGACCCTTATCTCCCCGACCCCTTTCTCTGTTTCTATATCTCCCCTAGTCTAACCCCTTTCATTCACTCTTGTGGCCTTTTCTGAACGTAATATTTTTATAAGCTTTTTTGACTTTACATATTTGAGAGGGATTGATGACAGTGTGCAAAATAGTACAGTAAACACCCAGATTAATCAGAAAATAGTCACCTAGGGCAGCCTTTTTTCATTTTAAGCAGCATCTAGAAGAGCACAGGGGGCCTCTATAAATGTCCATAGTTGACTGGTGATAGGTGAGATTGATTGTGAAATGCTTGGAGGGCCCAAGGGAGAGGAACTCCCCTCCCCTTCTCAGAGATGGCAAGAAAGTGCTTCCTGGATCTCACAAAATAAAGTGATTAATTTTTGAGTAGGGAATAACTCTTTCTCTTATCTTTCTATATTTATGCAGCCCAGGAGAGTCTATTCCCTGGCTGTAATGACATTGCCTTACATTTACATCGTACTTTATGCTTTTTGAAATACTTAAAGATGTACCTTTTCACCTTATCTTAACAGCTACCCTCTAAGGCTAGTGGAGAGGCTTCATTCTCTTTCCTTTGTGGATAGGACAACAGAGGGAAAAGGGATTGACTATAATCTCATAGTTTATCTTTGTTAGAACTAGGATTAGAACTCATTGGGGGCCAGGTTTAAAAAAATTATTTTATTCCAATATCAGTGCATTTATGTGCTGCTTGATTAGGTGATGCTATCTAAACTGAAAAAAGGATTTGTCATTTGATGTAAATAAAAGTTGAACATCATTTAAATTAAAAAAACTGGGTCTGCATTTTTATATAATTGATAAATACATTCTTCATAAGTTACTAAAACAGAAACAATAATGATCATTACTGAAGAGTAAAATGTATGTTTTAAATGGAAATTTTATTATGTAAATAAGAAATCAGAATAATATAATTTCCAAGAAATATAACGTCAAGTTACTTGGCAAGATGGGTCTAGTATTCTTGGTCTTAATAAAATTTAAAAGATATTTTTATAATGTTGTTCTATTTGCTACTGAATGTATAGATTTTTGCGTTAAAAAACCTTATTTAAATAAATCTATTCTGCATTTACTTAAAAATTCATCGTTAGCAATTAGCTATTACTCTGTAACAAACTACCCCCAAACCTAGTGGTATAAAACAACTATTTGCGTAAGTCACAATTCTGTAGGTTAGCAATTTGGGCTGAATCCAGCTGTGGATTTCTTCTGGTCTCAGCTGGATTTACTCAAACTTCAGCAATCAGCTGCCCGTTTAGATGAAGAATAGCTGGTCCATATTGGCTCAGTTCCACATAGTCTCTTATCCTCCAGCAGCCAGCCAGAGAATGTTCACATAGCTGTGGCAGGGCTCAGAGAGAGAGAGAGAGAGAGAGAGAGAGAGAGAGAGAGGAGAACAGAGAGAGAGAGAGACAGAAACCGAGGATCAGAGAATGCATGCAGGCACTGTAGACCCCTAGACTCAGAACTGGCACACCTTTGTTTCTGCTTCATTCTTATAGTCAAAGCAGTTGCCCAAACCAAATAAGATACAAGGGGTAGGAAATAGACTCCATATCTTGTTGAGAAGAGTGTCAGGGTCATAATATAAAGGGAAGGAAAAATGGCTGGTCAATTTTGCAATTTTTCTCATTACCTATTTACTTATTTTTGATTTTTAGCAGATTATTGTTTGATTTGGTGAAGTAATTGATACAGCTACTTCAGATCCTTTTAAGCAGTTAGCTAGCATGCTATATAGAAAAAATTATATTAAATAGAAGAATATTCAAAGATTCAGATAGTCAAAACAATTGAATTTTACATTAGAGGATTTTAAAATTTTACAATGCAATTTAGAATGAAATTGTTAATCTTGAATAACAAAATCTCAAGCTGCATACTAACTCAATTAACCTAAGTAGAGAGAGATTCATCATAATCATTCATGGTTCCAGGTCAAATGGATACTGTAAATACTCCTCAAGGGACCCTTTTTCATGTCTGTGTGTTGCAAATGGATAGATATTCCAGTAGATCCTATTAGCTCATCTCAAATATTCCCTTGACAGTTTCACATAACTGAAATTTTGGAGGTGTTTATGTGTGGACAGAAGGAGAGAGAGAAAGCACACATCCATATTTATGTTTGTGTGTGTTGAACTAAGCAGGGTCTGTGGCACACATCTTTAATGTTTCATTTTTCTTACTAAAATTAATATTTTTCAAACCTCAACTTCTCTTTTCTGTGCAAGGTATGAAAAATTTTAAAATACAAAAATTTTAAAGGTTGATAATATTTAAATAGAACCATTTAAAGTTAAAAACATCAAGCTGTAGAAGTATTCAAACTATGGAAGCATCAAATTTGAAATTATGATTGTTTCATGATTTAAAAACTTGATATTTTGAAAATAATATTTTAGTTTTCCATGCTTTTCAAAACAATAAATTAAAAAAGAAGACATAGCTGCTGTGAATCTAAAACACATGAGTTTTAAAGAAGTATCATAAAATGATCTGACCCAAAGTTATAGAAATACTGTTATGCAAAGTTCCAATTATGTCCACTTTTAAGAACAGTTTTATTTAATGGAAAATTTTGACATCAATTATTGTAAAAAAATATAATTTACTATCTGCCACCCAAGACAGCTCATCCACCTGATTATTCTCTGTCTTGGGGAACACAGATTCTAAAAAACTGAAGTCTGCTCCTTCTTTAAATTTTCACTGCTACTATGCCTACTGTAAGTCATTGTTCCCTCAGATAATCCATTTTCCATACTTTAAAAAGGTAAATATTTTTCAATATATGTTGTTGATTTACTCAACACCATTGCTTAGAAACATTTGATGACTCTCTGTTACTTGAAAACAAACAAAACCCAAAACCCAACCTCTTAGCTTGACATGGCAGGCTTTTAACACTTGTTTTTCTAGTTTTATCTTCTACATCCCTTCTATGTACACCTGCTATGGATTGAACATTATGTCTCCTCAAAATTTATATGTTGAAGCCTTGGCTGGGCAAGGTGGCTCATGCCTGTAATCCCAGCAATTTGGGAAACTGAGATTGCTTGAGGCCAGGGGTTCAAGACAAGCCTGGGCAACATAGCAAGCAAGACCTCATCTCTTAAAAAAGAAAGAAACAAAATAACTGGGTGTGGTGGTGTACATTTATAGTTCTACCTACTAGGGAGGCTGAGGTGGGAGGATCACTTAGAATTCGAGGCTGCAGCAGGCGTGGGCTATGATCACACTACTGCATTCCCATCTGGGCAACAGAGCTAGAACCTATCTCAAAAAAAAAAAAAAAGGAAAAAAAAGCATAAATATCCAATATGATAACATTTAAAGATATGGGACCCCTTTGGGAGGTAATTAGGTTATAAGGGTATAGTCCTCAAGATGGGATTAGTCCGTTATTATTAATCCCTTATAAGAAAAGACAGGAGAGAAATTGCTCGCTGTCTTTGCTCTCCACCAGGTGAGGATATAAGAAGGAGATAGGAAAACTACTGTCTGCAAACCAGGAAGAAGGTCTTCACCAGACACCAGATTTACTGACACCTTGATCTTGGATTTCTCAGCCTCTAGAACTGTTAGAAATAAATTTATTTCATTTATCTCACAGACAAAAATATACTCAGAGGGTACACTAACAGTACTTACCTCTGTTTAGTGAAATTAATTTATTTTTCCTAGGCAAATATCCTAAGGGGTAGGGCTTGTGGTTCAATTACCTGTTGGCTAGTAACCACAGCAATACACAGTTCTGCATTGTCCCCATTCCATAAGGCTGGTTCCATCCATTACGAGCTGTTCATCTGGGTCCAACAGGGCATACTCAGTGAAATCCAGGAGACAAGAATACACTTGGTCAATAATATGAATTTAATCATAGAATAGGGAATGAGAGTCTGTAGGCAGCAAGGTGGCTAGATTTAAGATGGACATGACCTTCAGAGTTACATTAGGATTATATCACAATGTAGGCTGGTATTTACCCATCTGGCCACTGGCTGTTAACTAAAAGCCTCCCTTTTGTTCTAGTAGGGGTAATATATAACGAATAGTCACCAGTCACCCAAGGGTGAACTTTTTAGATTCCTGTAAAATATCATAATTAGCAGCCACCCCTCTCAGACAAGTGAACCATCCTTTTCTTACCTCATCCAAATGCTTAGAGAAATAAGGTATAGGTTGCTTGTGATCCCCCAAAGTTTGTATTAATATTCTGAGTCTAATTCCTTGTCTTTCTTGAATGATAAACAAATCAAAAGGCCAGGGGGCCCAATCTGAAGGCAGTGATTCATTTTTTAATAGTCAAGAAAACCTTGTGGTATTCCCTGGTCCAAGTAAGTGGTTTTTTGTTGTTGTTGTTTCTTTCCCTTTTAAGACTTTACAGAGGAGTTTCACTATTAGCCTGAAGTTAGGAATCTAAATTCAGTAAACCCAGCCATACCCATGAATCCTTGCAATAGTTTGTGGGTGGTAGGGACAGCTATTCAACTTAAAGCCTTTCTCCAATCTGGGAGGAGGTTCCAAGTTCCCAGAGACAATTCAAACCCTAAGTATCTGACAGTGGGAAGTGATATCTGAGCTTTATCAACGATGCTTTATCTTCTTTGTCAGACAGTACATTTAATACAGTTATGGCATGTTTCCTTGATTCAACTTCAATCTCACTGGCTATCAGGATATCATCCACGTATTGTAAAATCATTCCCTTTTCTAAAACTGTTTCCCTCAAAGCTTTGGGAAGAATTTTTCCAAAGATTATTGGGGAGGTTTATTTAAATGCCTGAGGAAGGACAATCCATCAGTACTGCCGTTTGGCTTTAGACTTTGTTTCCCCATTTAAAAGTAAATAGTACTTGGGATTCAGGAGCAAGATTAATGAAAAAGAAAGTATCTACTAAATTTATTATTGAAAAATCAAGCAAAATTTCCAGATAAAATGGTAATGAGGCTGTAAAGATTAGGTACCATAGGAAGAATATCCTTTCACTATTTGGTTTATTGCCCTTAGATTGTGAACAAATCAGTATTCCTGGGTGCCAGGTTTTGTTTTTTTATTTTTTGATTGGCAGAATGGGAGTATAATGAGGTGTGTGTCCAACTTCCCTTCATGGCCAGGAACTCAGTTTTAAGAGTTTTCCTTGGGGGAGGTTTTCCTTAGGGTAGGTTTTCCTAGGCCAAGATAGTGGTTTCTTTAGTCATGGGAGTGTTTATGATTTCATTTTAGTTTACATTTCCCCTATTTTGGTCAAGATTTGCCAGAAGCAGCATTGATGATCAAGCTTTGATTTTGTCCCATGATTGCCAAGATGATGTGGCTACCTGTCCTGGTTCCATTCTGTCCCTCAGTGGGACCCTGTGTCCTAGGGATGTAAGATTAGAAGACTTCTAGCCAATTAAATGTTCTAAGCCAGATAGGGATAGAGGTAGAAAGGCATGTATCCACTTCTACAATGTAAGAGCAAGAAACCAAACACCGAAATCAAGGTTATAAAATTAACTCATCTATAAGCATTGAGCTATTGTAATCTTGGGTTTACTTTTAGACTTATAGCAATTTGTTATATAAAAATAAGCATTGTTAAACTTTTAAGCTAAGGAATTATAGACTTTTGTTATACAGCAATATTTTTTTTGTAGTCAGTTTAGTAATTTGTCCTAAGGTGCCCAATAAATTTCTTATTACAAGTCTATTTGCATAAACTCTGTAACTGGGAACAACTATATCCAGGAAGCTCTGTCACCAGATATCTTGATATTCTCTCTGTCATTTTCTTTTAAGTCTTTAGGAAGCAGGACATTTGAGATGGATACTTGGACCGTGTGGCCTAAAAAGGCAAAGTCTCTCATTTTGCCAGCTGTTTGGGCATGTATGTGTCCATCCTTGATGTGGAGGGTCTGACCTAATCCTATCCCTCAAAATCAGCCCTTACAATCTCACATGCCTCAGGGTTCTACAGTAGTCCCTGAGACTAGAGGGAGGGTGTTTGTAGTTTTAGCAGTAGAGTATTGGCAATGCAATCAGATAAACTTTGCTATCTACTTTATATTTGTCTTGACTCTGGAAAACAAAGCAAAAAGAATCGGTAATATTTCAAATAAAAAATCTTAAAAATTTTCAGTTATTTCTGTGACATTTTCTTAAAGAAGCAAATCTTAGTCCATAACTGATTATAAACCGTTGAACTTAAACTTACATTTCCAGAAATGAACAGAAAGTTTATGATTACTACTTAATTTACCTTAAGATTTCAAATTACTGAAAAGAATCTTGAAACTATGACATGCAGACACACAGTCAGCAGCCTATCTTATATATTTATAAGATTCTTCATTTGCCAGTTTTCAAATAGTTTCTCTCCCCCACTTTAGGTAAGTGATTTCTTTACTATTTGTTTTATTGCCCTAAAAAATTGTTGCTAGGCAACACTAAATTTGCATTTCCAAAGACCTGAAGCCATGTAGAAAGTTTATATCTCAAGGCACAGAATTTACACTTAAACAGAGGTAAGATTTGTTATGCAAACTTTGAGCCACTGTCCTTTTTATCTTAAAGTTTTAGAGGCTTGGATGCAGGGAAAGAGGCTGATTTAGTTTGACAGTTTTTATTTTTTTTCAATTTAGTTTGTTTTTTAATTAGATTACTGGCTTTAGGGTGGAGCTCCGTAAAGAAAGTGGGAGAAGAAAGCCTGTAATTTTAGCACCAGTACAGCTGGGAGGCAGAATACTTAGATCCCAGTTATCATTTCAAGTTATCTTCTGTTAACCATTTTTATAGCCTGTGAATATTAGATGTACAACCAACATGATTAATTGTGCCCTGAACAAAGCCATTCTATGTCTAAACAAATTCAAAATCAATACCTAAACATATTTTCTTAAACAAAATTGGGGGAAAAGAGACGGAAAATAGTTTTAAAACATATATCAAAACCAATCACAAAATGTTATTTTAATTTTTTAATTGTTTTATACTTAAAAAACTACCAAGATAAAAAAAAGTAAGTATTCTAGCATAACAGAAGCAAGGGCCTGAAAAAAGGGCAAAATATATTACAAGTTATCTCTTTAAACCTCCCCCCATCACACTTTTTGGGAATTAAAACCTGCATTCCTGCCTGAGGCCAGTAATCAGAGGGGCAGCAAAGTGTTCTTTTTTCTTTGTACCACAGGCTCAAAGGAGTTATCTGGGCAGAGGTCACAAGACTGTCTTCCTGGAGATGCTATAATTAAACAGCAGTAGCCCGAAGACAAAAAATTCCCTTTAAAATCTTGGTGTTTCTGCTTAAAGGGATGATGATGGTGCTTTAAGACAAGAGTGCCATCCTCCTCATTTGCCAGCAAATTAATAAACTTCTCTTTCCTTTTCCTCAAATTATTTGTCTTTGTTCTTCGTTTGGCTGAGGAGATAAATACCGAACTTCCTGTAACATTTAGCATCTCAAATAATGACACAAAGTTATAACTTTTTGTTTTTACATATGGATTAAGGTCAAGCTATTTTTAAAATAATCTAACTGTTCTAAAAACATTTGTCTACTAAAGTACAAATTCAATTACATGTCATACTTCCAAAAAATGAGATTGTTTTGAGATTATCTTTGGATTCTAAGAAAAACTATTTTGTTCATTTTGAAATAAATTATTATACAAAAATTAACAGCTCAAGGATTCTTTTTACAAAATTTTCTAGGCAAAGGCCTTTGCTATGGCAACACAATGTATACATAATAGGCTAGCTTACAACCAGTACTCAGAAAGAGTGAGCAAACCCAAAATATCTTCATAAAGCTTTAACCGTAATTTTCTGTTTTTGTGCTATCATTTAGAGTTTCATTTATTCTAATTTGCTGACACTTATTTTTGTGTAGGCATGTCTATATTTTTACCTGAGTAAGAACCTTAAGGTTAAACACAAGGGAATTTTTGCTGATAAGAGATTCAACTACTTCACTTAAACCAACAATATTAAATTATAGAAATCAGGCAAACACAGATCATTTTGTTTTAGCTGGGTTTTTAGTTTTAGAACTTTTGTATCAAACTCTGATACTTTCAAATACAAAAATGACCATTAATCTCAGTCAAAAATGTATACTGATAATTTTGAAGACATTTTTGTTGCTATTTTATCAATATTTTTTAAAGCCACCTTGTTTACCAAAGATGACTAAATTCAATGAATGTGAAAACCATTTGGGCTTATTTTTTAATTTATGAGAGCTTCTTGTATTTATAAGCCAATTTTGGAACTATGTAGATATATAATACATGTACATATATAAAACACATCTAAACACATACCCACACAAAGAAAGAAAGTTTTGGTAGCTTTTATCTCAGAACTCTAGTCAAAAAAATCCTCTGAACTTCCACAGAAATATGTATACATTATGTTTCCTTTCCTCTTTCCCTGTTTAACAGCAAGTGTCTCCACATCTCGGCCAGATTGACTTCATGGATGGAGATGTCTTTCAGTCTTCTAGGCCTTAGGACAGAGATGTCTTCTAATCTCCCAGACCTTAGTGTGGAGATTTCTTTTCAGACCTTAGAACCTGCCACAAGAGAAACTGCCATCAGAGGTGTCTTTCAACCTCCCAGACCTTGGCCTGTACTTGCAATACCATCAACAGCAAATTTAAAGTCAGCAAAAGGAAAATAGAGACAAGGAGCTTAACAAGCTCCACATTTACATGCCACACACCAACACAGATACACACTCAACATAAAGAGAAATTTAAGAGGTTCCAAACAAGTGAACTGCAGTTACCCCTAATAAGTCCAGGGAGTGCCAAATAAAAAGTTAGGTTAGTTCCCACTCTCACAAATGGTTGGGGAATTATCAAACCACAAACAAATGAGAATTCCCTCAGGATTCCCCAAGTTGAGAGGGATGTCCCCCACTATGCAGAACCTTCAAATATCACTCATCCATACAGAAGCAAATGTCAAAATCTAGAGTTCCTTTCTTCAGAGGCAATCAGGAGCCAATCATGAATGCATTGGAGGCCAGTAAGAGTGGAGCTGGTAGGAGAGTCCAAAGCTGCCCTCTGGCAAATATGGCCAGGCAGCTGCTAAGGGAAGCTGTTGGTCTCTCCCTGCTCCACAGCCACCAAACTATGAACAATACCATCCCAGAAGAGCCCCCGTAATTGTTGCCAAAAACCACAAGAGGGTTTCAGTCTAGGTCTAGTTGCTCATTACACAAAGATCCAATTATTGAGACAATGAAGATTGCCAAGGAAAAAAAGGAATATTTTAATAAGATAGACATCTTGTTAGGAGAATGAAGGAAGGTGCCACAAATCTGTCTCTCCAAATAACAGAGATCATAGGCTTTTAAAGGAGGGACTGTGTGTCTTGGGGCAAGTCATGGTGTTACTAACAAGGGTCCACATGCATTGGGGGCAGGTTGTGGGGAATGGTAAATCTTGACATCAGGAAGTCTGTCCAGGGGCCTTCAGAATCTCAGCTCCTTTGTCTTGCAGAAAATCTACCATTTCTAGGAAACAACTCAAAAGGTCAAGTAGTTAGTTAAGGGAGAGGACTATAAAAAACATACAGAGTCATTGAAATTTGTTCATGGGGCTGGTTATACTCTTTATTTCTTTCACTATCTCAGCTCAGTCTATTCTGGATTAACAACAAAAACAACAATAATGATAGTATTATAAAGGCCAAGGGAAAAATTTCTCCTTCACCCTCTGAAGTTTTGCTGAAAAATCAGCTCAGGAAAGGCTGATTAATTGGAGAAAAGGCATAAGAAATTTATTATTGTGTACACTGAGACCATCATAGAGTGAATACTCAGCCTCCTAAGGGGTGCAGAAGCTTATATACCCTCTTGAGGTTATGGAAAGAGTGAGGGCTTATATTATGGCAAAACAGGTTAAGGGAGGGGCAGACGAGGAGGCTGGCAAGCAGAAGTGGTCTCTTGCAGATTAACCTCATAGGTAGCAGCCTCTGAGGCTCAGAGAGAATAGATGGTAAATTTTTCTTTTAGAACTTGAAAAGGAAAAGACTCTCAGTTAATCTTTCCTAAATCTGTACAAAGGAAGGCCTGGCTGCATTAATGCAGATTATCTACAGATGCAAATTTCCTCCACAAAAGACAGCTTGTGGGGCTACTTCTGTTGGCTGGCTCTCTGACAGCCATCTCAAAACATGTCAAAGAAATATATTTTGGGGTAAAATATTTTGATTTCCTTCAGTATAATACTTGAGGATTCTCAAAGTGACTCAAACTTGGACATATTTGTTCTAAGAATTGGCATTATTTTTATTTTAAAAAGATAAGGGAAAATAGGTGAGTCTTTCCTCTAATTTTGCTGAATTTAGAAGAAGAGGTTCTCTTGTTTTTATTTTTATCCAAGATAAGTATTTAGGATTTATTTAGGGACTTAATAAATGCCCCTTTATTCCCTAAACAAACAATTCACAAGTTTTTTAAACTTTGTTGAATTCTATCAAGTATTTGATAAATGAAAAACAAAAATAAAAACCTGATACATTCATTCACTCTGAATTATTAGTGACTAAAGATATTATCTTTTTCAAAAAAGAAGGTTTTAACGATTTCAGGTACCCTGGCAGTTCAGTGTCAACTATTTTGAGGGTCGATATAGACATTTCATTATACCAAATCATACCATATGGACTGCATTTTATTCTGTGCCTTACACCCTGTCTGGTGTGTTTACACACAGTATTCACTCTCTGGTCTCTAAAAGTTACTTTAAAGTACACTATTTTCACAACAGAAACATTCAATATGGAACTAGCAATGTGAATAAACTTTGGACAAAATTAACCAAATACCAAACACCATTGACCTTTCTGGCTTTAACCAGTCAGCATGAAATTTAATTTATACCAATATTCCTGAAGACTGATGAAGTGTAAAACATTCTCTCCATAGGAACTAACCTACACTATGGATTTTTCCCCCTTGTAAAACAGGTAGTGATAGAATACTTTAATTGTAACAAAAGAAAAAGCTATTACAGAACAATAACCACAAAGAAAAGGTAGATTTCCATCTAGAATGCTTATAAACTGCAAACTAAGTTTGGGACCAGCTGAGCCAAGGATCTATCTTGCCCTTAATGAAATCTGAGCCAGATCTATTGCATGCTGGGAGCTTCACTGTTGGAGACAGCTCTGTGGCAAATGAGTTGTTTGATTCACCCAAGTGAATATAACAGCCATTTTCCTGAACAGTTGGAGTCCTTTGTCTGCCCTGAATAAGGTTTTAAAAACAAAAACAAAAACAAAACCCTGATAATAACTCTGCTTATCTACCTTCCCAAAAGTACAACTGGCAAATCTATGTTTAATGAGATGAAGGGTAGATAGAATGTATCCTAGAACCATGTCTAGCAACATCTCAAAAGAAAGACTCAAGTTCTATTTGAGCAACCATTTCTACATAGTCATGTTGGAATTCTAGGGATAGATATAAATATCTCAGGAGGTGGATGAGGGAAGAGGAGAACAAAATCAAGTGGGTGGAGCTCTATCTCCTCGGGTAACCCCCTTACTTCATCCAATTTTTAAAAATCCATGTTCTATAATTGTTTTTTGGGGGATTTGCAATTCCACCAGTGAAAATACTGTACAAGAACATTTCTCTAAAGCAGTGGCTCTCAGCAGGGCTTATTTTCCCCTCAGGGGATATTGAAAATATCTAGAGATATATTTTGGTTGTCACAACTTGGAAGTGCTACTGGCACCTAGTAGGTAGAGGTCAGGGATTCTGCTAAACATTCTACAATACACAGGACAGGATGGCACCCCCACAACAAAAAATTATCTCACTCAAAATGTCAGTAGTGCTATGGTTGAGAAACTCAGCTGCAAAATAGAGCTATGATTTCTATAATATCTCTAAATTCTCTCTAGAAGAGCTGGAAAATCTTGATTTTATAATACCATGATTGTTATTTTTCTTTGTTTTCAAGAACTCCAGGATTTTTTTTTTCTTTGAGAAATAGCCTAGTGTATTAAAGAGAGAAGTTATGGAATTATATCTGGGTTAAAATTTTCTACTTACTAGCTTTGTAACCTTGGGATGTTCCTTATTTTTTCTCATTTCTTCCTTTAAAAAATGGAAATAATACCAACCAATGGACTATTATGAAAAATAAAGCAAAAAAAATTATTCAGCTATTTGTTTACACAAATAAGAAAATATAAAAATTTCATGCATGGACAATTGCATATATAGTAAAACTCTTCAATAACTCCTCTTGAAGTAATGAAAATTTAAATATAGTTGATTGGCAGCCTTAATGTTCTCTATAGCTTGACTGAACTTTAGAAAGGTTTATTCCTAGCTCTAACTCTAGTGCCTCCCTTTTCTTAGAGCATTTATTTCAGAAAACTTGTAAGTAAAACTTGTAATTGTAAACTTTTTCTAAAGCCTCTTTGAAATGCCTCTTCTCCTAGCCTCTTGCTAGTTTTATAACTCAGAAATATCTTTCTCAAGGACCTGAGAATCATCCCTCTGAAATGTAATCATCAAGAAAGATAGCACCATTATATCCCAGTTTCTATGGGAAGATAGGAGCCTAACTTCAATGGGCACCAGTTAGCAAGCACAGATGGCCTAATCATAGAGAAAAACATTGATAAATTCAAGAATAACACAATACGCTCAACACATCCTATTGATCAACCTCCCCCATGAATGTTCTTCAGTACTTTTCTGCTAGCACACCTCAGTGCTTAAAAACCCTTCTGTCTTTTGTTTCAGTGGAATTGAGTTCAATCTCTCTCCCCTATTGGAATAGTTTTGAATATGAGTCTTTCTCTCCTGTTTAACTTTGTTCCATGCAATACTTCTTTGATAGCTCCTAATCTCTGCCTAGCTCCTGCATTAAACCAAGGTGAGCTAAAGGTATAGTCTGCAGGGTCTAGGAAAAGAGCCAAAAGTGGAAGCTGTCACTGGGCAAGAAACAGCAAATAGCCCTAGTTATGAAAATAGGGAAGTGGAGAGCTGGCCCATTTCATCAGTATAATCAAGTCCAATCTCCTTAGAGTGAGTACCAACTAAGAGGGAGGTTCCTGGAATTATTAACTCCATCCCAGAAATGTTAGCTATCCTAGGACTCACTTTGCCCTGTAGACAGAGCAGACAATGAACCACTTCATGGGTTTAGATCTTTCAGCTAGACCCAAAACTATTTATAGGAGAGCTTTACAACATTACCCAAGTTATTTATCTTAAAATGACAGAATCTTATATGCTATGTAATTTAATTTCTTAAATGCCATATGTCATATTTTACTCAGCTACTTCAATAAAAATAATGTAAAAGGGAAAACTAAAAATTCAGGAATAGAATGACAATTAGTTTTATCTGGGAACTAAATTAGAAGGCCATGTTGTTTTGTACTGAGGTTTTAGCACTCATGTCATTCAGTTCTCTCAGTTCATGTTCAGGGGTCAGCAAACTATTTGCTGTCTATAGGCCAATTGCATAGGCCACCTATTTATGTCAACTAAATTTTATTGGAACACAGTCACATCTTTTGGTTTAAGTACTGTCTGTGGATGCTTTTTCAAGAAAAAGACATGTAACCAAAACCTTATAGCCCAAAGAGTCTAAAATGTATATTCGTTGGCTCTTTATATAAAAAATTTACCAACCCTTGTATTAAGAGAGAGGTTTTGTGATTCAACTAGGGATACAGAGCAGTGCTAATTATAAAACTTCTCTGGAACTGTACTGACCAGTTAATAAGTTTCTATGTTACTTATAAACTTGTCCCTGTTATTATAAAAAATAGATAATGTTCAGGTCTCTTAGGGAGCCAACTAAATATACTCCTATAATTCTTCCTCGGCTCTGAGCAAATTGAGAAACAAAACTAGGAAAGGTAGCTGCAATATCAATTTCAGTATTGATTATGACTCAGTGGGAGGGTGTGGCTTAGTTTGAATTCTTGGGCCTGTGATGGGAACCCGATGATTAAGCAGATTTACTCAGCACAGCAACTCCACCTGGACCAGGGCAGCAACACTCCACCCATCCCCCAAGTGTGGCAGCAGAATTTAGAGGTAAGAGGATCTGAGCTAAACATGCCAACAACTTCTTCTTCTTTTTTTTTTTTTTTTTTTTTTTTGAGACAGAGTCTCACTCCGTCACCCTGGCTAGAGTGCCATGGCATCAGCCTAGCTCACAGCAACATCAAACTCCTGAGCTCAAGCAGTCCTTCTGCCTCAGCCTCCCGAGTAGCTGGGACTACAGGCACGTGCCATGACACCTGACTAATTTTTCTATTTTTAGTAGAGATGGGGTCTTGCTCTTGCTCAGGCTGGTATCAAACTCCTGACCTCAATCAATACTCCTGCCCCAGACTCCCAGAGTGCTAGGATTATAGGCATGAGCCACCATGTGCAGCCCTATTCTTGTCATATTCACCAATCACTCTGCTTCCCAGAGATGGAGTGAGACAAGGCCTAGAGATAGGACAGAAGTTTATGGGGGGTTAACTTCTCCTCTAGGAAACCAGTACTGGTACAATGGATTCCCTTCTAACTGACAGTTCAAGCATAAATCTTCATGAACAAAATGAGTAATGGGATCAAGATGATTTATAATTTATATATTGCTTATTTGTTTATTTTATCAAAATGAGCAAATCTATTTCAGTTAAAAAAAGAAAAAACTTAAAAATATGTAAACATAACACATGCTAAGGTTTTCCTAGAAGCTTTGCAAAGAGGAAGAATTAAAAACAGAATTGATTCATAGTATTTACAGTTGGAAAATTTTGTGTGAGGACAAAATTTAGGCAAGTTTCCATTTATTTTTGTTCTGTTTTTGCCTAGATTTTTTCTCTTTTTTCCTCCTGATTCTTCAGACCTCATGATTCACTCACCCTGAAAGCTTTAACATTATCAAGTGGCAGATAAGGAGGATATATGGTGATAGTAATAGTGCATATAAAAAATATAGTCTCCTTAACAGTCAGTCCTCTTAACTTTTTGTTATAATTCTTGGAAAGAGTAATCCTACTCTTTATTTTGTTTAGTAACACTGCTGAAAAATTTTAAAAAATATGTAACTACATTCTGAGTATTACTGTTTCCATTAACAGTAACCTTTGTGTTACAGCATATTGCCTTATGCTGATTAATTCCTCTACAATAAAATGTAGTTGTCCTTACAAGTAATCTCCAAGGTGCTGTGCCTCAGCTTGAGGCCTAGCCTTTTGCGCATATCCTCACTTAATCAATAAGAGCCTAACTTAAGGTTTGGAGAAATTCGTGAGTTCTCGGTACACAACGGACCCAGTATCTTAGTAAAAATGTTTTTTTTCCTCATAGTATTACTTATGAAAAATGCGTATTACATAAGGTTTTCTGTTATTTGAAGGAGAGGGATATTTGCTCTTATATTAGATAAATGTATCATCCCAGACTGTGAGAAACAAAACACAAGCAAAAAATAAACAAACGAACAAAAAGGAATAGTAATGCTAAGTCAAGTTGACTTTGGATTGTATATATCTCTGTGGCAAATTAACTAAGAATCTACATAGAATCATAATCCAATATTTTGTACCAGTGTTGTAGGAAATAGCTCAATGTAGTGTGACTTCCTCCTAGGTGAATATTTCACTTGGACTCATGGTGTAAATTGGAGGAAAGAGATTTCCTGAGACAGCTTTATTATTTATTTATTTATTTGTTTATTTATTTAATTCACTGGCTTTGAAGAAAGGCCAAGCCATTTGCATATTGACACACAACATATAACAATATCAATACTTCATTGTAATGTTGAATCTAGAAAACTTAAAATATATTATTCTAGGATAATCACAAGGGAGAAACTCTTCCATGGATATGAATAATATAAAGAACCAATTAAGTCATACACCTTCATTTTAATTTCAACTAATTTCCAAATATTGAAATAATTACTATTATTACATTAGTTTAAAAGAGATCCCTGGCTGAAGTTACAAAACAGTTAAAACCTGCAAGGCTTCAAGAAGTTAATTACAGCTCAATTTCTGGCTCACTACCTGAAATAATGAGAAAACAAATTATTCTTGAAAAAATCACTAATCCTGCTCAAGATATCTTGTTACTAAAACGGCTTCTTGACATTGTGTGTTCTTTTGTTGAACTTTGAATTTGAAAAGTTTCCTTTACATATATTAAGAGGTTTCTTGGTGCATTGGTATTGGCTGTACTTATTCTTAATATCCTGCCCTTCAATAATAGTATGGCTGAGAGAATGTTTCCTTTTGGCAAATTGTCACCTCAGCCTGGAGAGGAGCCTTGACTGGTAGCATAGCTGACATTCTGATCTTATCCCACTAGGCAAAGACAGGCAAGCTGTCATTCTCCCTGTAAAACGGCTGCTATGCAGAACAATCCTGTCTGGTGGGAAAATACTAGATTTCCCTAGAGAGAGACTACTGCGTGCGGATTTATATTTATTACAGATTCACTTGATTTGGTAGATGGATTTGGATGGAAATTCTTATTATTAGTCAGCCTGATGTTTCTTTAATGTTCCGCAGTAGTATTCCCCCGTAGCTATGTCTTGGCTCTGCAAACACAAAATCTCAGTTTAATGATTGGCATCCTCCCTAGAGATTTTCATTCTCTTCCCTACTCTATTCTTGGAATTCTTCATAACCTTGTGGGGCAGACCAAATTAGGGCATAGGATATGTTTGCTGTAAAGACTTTAAGGTATTTTATAATGACTTTGTCAATTGGAAACAAAAGTATATTTGAATATTCAAAAGAATATGTGTCTCTCAGTGGTTTGATTTCATAGTTGAACTCACTATGCTAAAAATACCAAAGTATGTATCATTTTGAGCAGGCTGTTACATCTTTGTGTCCTGCCAGTAGTCCAATTATCCTATCAGATTTTTGGCCCATGGCATATGCTGTCTGGATTAAAGAGAATACATACTAAAACATGTTCTAATGAAGAAACTTCAAATCTCAATAGTTTAAACAAAGCAAAAGTTTATGTCTCTCTTGCACAGTGGTCCAGAGTGGATGTCACAGGTCAGCTTCACAGAGGGCTTTAGGCACATAGATTGATGTGCCATCTACACACAGCATAAAATTTCTCTGGCCATTGCCACCTTGCTATTAAGGAGGAGGACAGAATCAAGAACTAGTCTCAGAAACATCCTCTTAAGGAAGTAAGCAGAAGTTGCACACATCCCTTTGGCTTACATTTCCTTGACAAGATTTTAGTTATCTGTCTACGTGCAAAGGAATTTAGAAACTCCAGCCATGATGTGTTAGCCATTTCTCAGCCCCAGCTCCAGGCTATGGAATAAAGGGAGGCATACCTTGCTGGGCATTCAGTGGTGTCTTCCACATTGTCTTCATCTTCCCAAACTCTGTGCTCCTTTATATGGAACCATGACAGCCACTAAGTTCCCTTTTTATACTCTCTAAGGGACATGTGGGACTCTTCTCTGGTCCCAGGATATAATACTACAGTTCCTTATTGGCCAGAGGGAGAGGCCTACTTTCTCAAATCTCTCATTTTTAGAAATCTCCAGGTGAGTAAGATTCCACTTTCTAGTTTCATGTATGACCCTAAATTTCTGGGAACACCTGCCAAGTCCATCCAACAACTCTATCACTATACCCCTGTCTGCCCCAATGGCTGCGCCAAGAGCAACTCCAGGGTAGGCCCGTAAATTCAGCTAGGTGATCTGCCTGCTAAGTGTAGTGAGCCTGTCTCCTCATTTTTTAAGTATCTGCAATTTGTACAAATTTTTCTTGGAAATCCCTCTCAATTGGCTTGATGGTGATGTGGTCAGAGTTGAGGGATTCTCTCAATAATGAAGGTGTCATTTTCTACAACTCCATCAGTTCCTCTATTTTTGCTCTCCAGTATTTTAGGAGAGACTAGGGAAGGGTGGGTCAGGGTGAGGATTGGGGTTACAGAACCAGCTGAGTAATTTATTAATAAGCTCCAAGGGAAGTTTTATACCCAGTTTTAGATTAGGGGGAATTTATCTCCCCTTACTCCTCAGCTTTGGGTACTAGTCATTTCTACTGGGACAAAAAACAGTCCTACTCAAAATAATTCCTTGTAGACCTTGGCTATATCCGTTTATTGTTTTATATAGCTGGCATTATAGCACAGATCATACTTTTAAGTCAGCAATTGGTAGTCATTCAATATTTTATGGTGTTTATCCTTAGTGATTTCATAAAATCTTAGCACTAATGTCATGCTCTTTGTAGGAAGTTTGGAAATTACAAAGAAAGGAGGTCTATTTTGTTATAACTCTTTATAAGAATTGATGCTTTTTGTAATTTTTAAATTATCTAAATAATGAAAACATTTTTAAAAATTAAAAAATAAAACCCATGGGTAATGGCTGCATCAAAAATAGTTCCATTTTGAATCAACTTCTATTGGTGACACATTAATATTTTTAATTAAATAGAAGATGTTAAGTGTAGAACAAGCATTATTGTAAAGAAATTAGCATTCAGTAAAGTAGAAAAGCAAGACTGGCTTATCTAAATCCATGTCTCTAAACAAGACAAATTGTATACCACAATACTGAAATCTTTCACAGTGATGTTAAATTTTATAAAGCATGGAGAAGAGAATAGTATAAATATTTTGATAACCAAAATGTTGGGGAAAGGTGTATTCCAAAAATACTTAAAAAATAAGCCCTATGTTGGATCAAAACTTTTAATTCAATTGAGTCAAACTCTAAAATACATTTTTTGTTTTATTCAATGTCTGCATTATACATTATTTTTACATTTTGGACTTTTAAAATTCTTAAATATAACGCAAAAACTATATTAAAAGTATATAGCAAAATGATTTAAAATATGGCCAACACTGGAGTAGCCACTACTATGTCAGCAAATAGAACTTTATCAGCAACCCTAGAAGCCCTCAGGGTGCCCCTCCCAATAACAAGCTCTTCTCTCCCCTTAGGAATAACCAGGATCTTGATTTACATGGAAATCAGCTTAGTTTTCTTTGTAGTTTTATCACCCAAATGTGCATGTCTAATCTCTGCAGCTTATTATTTTTTTTTTACTGTTTTTGAGCTATAAACTACACATATTTAAAGTGTGCAATTTGATAAGTTTTCACATGTAATTACACTCATGAAAGCATCACCACAATCAAGATGTTTATTAACATATCCATCAGCACCAAAACTTACCTTACGTTCCTTCAATTTCCCCACCTGCACGCCCTTCTCTGCCACCCCTGCCTCTTGGCGAACACTGATCTGCTTTCCATCACTATATAATAGCTTGCTTGCATTTTCTAAAATTTTTATATAAATGGAATCATACAGTATGTGTTCTTTTTGTCTGCTTTCTTTCACACAGCCTGATAATTTTGATATTCATTGGTATCTTGTATGTATTGTGTTTATTTCTTTTATTCCTGAGTAGATTGCACTATATGCATATATCTTATTTTGTTTTCATGCATGTGTTGACATACATTTGAGTTGTTTCCAGTCTTTGGCTATTTACATTCCTACCAGCAAAATGTGTTAATTCCAGTTTGTCTCCATCCTTGTCAGCACTTGTTATAATCTTTTCAATTTTAACCATTCTTATAAATATATCGTGACATCTCATTGTAGTTTTAATTCACATTTTTCTAATAACTAATGATGTTAACCTCATTTCATGTGCTTATGTTGTCAAGCATATATCTTCTTTGGTTAAGGATCTGTTAATTTTTGCCCATTTAAAAATATGAGTTATTTATTTTATATTACTGAGTTTCGAGACATTCATTTATTCTAGAAACAAGTCCTTTATGAAATATATGATTTTAAAATATCTTTTTTTGTTGTTTTTTGAGACAGTCTCACTCTGTTGCCTGGGCTAGAGTGCCGTGGCATCAGCCTAGTTCACAGCAACTTCAAACCGCTGGGCTCAAGCGATCCTCCTGCCTCAGCCTCGCAAGTAGCTGGGACTACAGGGATGCGCCACCATGCCTGGCTAATTTTATATATATATATTTTTAGTTGTCTAGCTAATTTCCTTCTAATTTTAGTAGAGACGGGGGTCTTGCTCTTGCTGAGGCTGGTCTCGAACTTCGGACCTCGAGCGATCCACCCACCTCGGCCTCCCAGAGTGCTAGGATTACAGGCGTGAGCTACTGTACCTGGCCTTAAAATATCTTTTGAGGTATTGGCTTCTCTTTTTCTTATCTAACTAAGTCTTTAGAACAGCTACAGATATTAATTTTAGTGAAATTCAATTTATCAATTTCTTCTTTTATAGACCATGTTTTGGTGTCATATCTAAGAAATATTTGCCTTATCCAAGCTCACAAAGGTTTTATCCTATGTGTTCTTCTAGAATACTTATAGTTTAAGGTATTATATTTAGGTCTATAATTGGGCTTGTGTTAATTTTTGTGTATGGTGTGATAAATGAATTGAACACTTTTTTACTTATATTTTTTACTTTTTCAACTTGTTATAGCATTATTTGTTGAAAAGACTCATTTTTCCTATTGAATTGCCTTTGTAACTTGATAATCAGTTACATACACACACACACACATGCATATGTGTGTGTGTGTATGTAGGTCTATTTCTATACTCCTTTTTGTTCCATTGATCTATTTGTCCCCTCTTTATGCAAATTTGTCATGGTTTTGGTAACTGTAGCTTACAATAAGCTTTAAAGTCAGGTAGTGTTGGTCCTCCAAATATTTTCTTTATTTTTAGTTGTTTTGGCTATTCAACATCATTTGCATTTCCATATGAATGTTAGAATCAGCTTGTCATTTTCTACAAAAAGAAAAAGCTTGCTAGAATTTTGATTGAGATTGTGTTGAAAGTTTAGATCAATTTGGGGTAACTGACATCTTAACAACATTGAATCCCGAATCCATGAATAAGATACATTTCTTTATTTAGATCTTGAATTTTTCTCAGCAAGAAGAGTCAGCACATCTTTAGCTAAATTTACCCTAAGGATATCACATTTTGATGCTATTATAAATAGCATTTAAAATTTCTAATTTCTGACTATTCCTAGAGGTATATGGAAATAAAATTTTTGTTCTTTATCTTACATTCATTCTGCTGAATTGCTTAACTCACTTATTAATTCTAGTAACTTTTTTATAGATTCCATATGATTTTATTCATATATAATCATATTCTCTGCTAATTAAAACATTTTGATGTTTTCCTTCCTTTATAGATACTCCTTATTTTTTTCTCCATTATTGTGCTAGATAAAACCTCCACAATATTGAATAGAAGTGAAATTATTAGACATCCTTGTCATTTTCCTAAGAGAAAAGCATTTAGTCTTTCTCCATCAAGTATGATCTTCACTGAAGCTTTTAGTAGATGCCTTTTATCAAATTGAGAAAGTTCCATTCTTAGTTTGCAGAGAAGTCTTTTTTTTTATCAGAACTATCTGTCGAATTTTGATAAATGCTTCTTTTGTTTCTGCCAAAATGGTTATATGGTTTTACTTTAGTTTGTTAATATGGTGAATTACATTAACAGTGATTTTTTTAATGTTAAATCAACCTTGCATTCCTGGCAAACCCCTTTCACATGCTTTGTTATTCTCTTTATATACTGCTGACATTTTGTTTAGAATATTTACATCTATGTTTATGAAGATTATGAGTCTATGGTTTTCTTACAAGAAAACCACTGTCTTTTTCTTGTTTTGATATAAAATTCTGGCCTAATGAGTTGAAAAATATTTCCTACTCTTCAAATTTCTTGAAGTGTTTGTGTAAATTGATATTATTTCTTTTATAAGTGTTTAATAATAGTTTTTCACTAAACCCCTACAAGTCTGGAGTTATCTTTGTGAGAAGGTTTTTTACTACAAATTTATTTTATATATATATTGCTTCTTGAGTGAGGTTTGGTAGTTTTTTGTTTCTGAAAGTATATGCCAAATTTATTGGTGTAATTTTCCATATATTCTCTTAAAATTTGTAAATTTGTATTGTTATCACCTCTTCCATTCCTAATATTGGTAACCTCTGTATCGTTCCCTTTTTGTTTTCCAATAGTTAAGCTTACCTTACAGTTTTCCTTCTCTTATTAATCACTGCCCTTTATTTCCTAATTGCCAGTGTCCTAAGCTATTATTTCTTTTTTGTTTGTCTTTCAGGTATTTTAGGCAAAAGGGTAAATCTTGTACCATCTTTTCCAGTAGTATTTGGTTTTGCCTTTTTTCTGCAATGTCTTTTAAGTCCAATTTTAATAATTACTTCTCTTTCTCTGTCTTATTTTTTCCCCTTGCAATTTATCTCTTATAGAAACCATATCACTTGTCTTGTAGGAATTCCCACAATCTGCATATTAGTCATTTCATTTACATGATGCCACTCCAATGTTCTTTTATGTTTTATAGTTTCTGTATTTTTGATCTGGAAGTTAAATTTATATCGATAATAATTCTTTTTAAGTTCTTTACTTTTTTGTATTATGAAGCACATATGGCACTGTCCAATATGGTAGCCACTATCACATGTGGCTATTGAAACCTTGAAATGTGAGCTCATATATGAATTGAAGAATATTATTAATGTAAAATATACACTGGATTTTGAGGACTAGTAAATCTCTTAATATGGTTACTAGAATGTTTAAAAATACGTATGTGGACCTGCATTATATTTCTCCTGGGCAAAGGTGGCTTGTGATGTCTGATTGTCTCTTCTCTTTTTTTTTTTTTTTTTTTTTTTTT
>VBSM01002608.1:134038025-134132363 GCA_008086735.1 Cheirogaleus medius
AATTGCTTTTGTACAGTTTGAGTCAAAGTTATAAGTATGCCCATCACCCAGATAATGTGCATTGTACTCATTAGGTATAAATTTACTGATCCCCTCTTCCCCCCTACCTGCTTGATTTCTGATGAGTTTTATTTCCATATGTGCACATAAGTGTTGATCAATTAGTTCCAATTTAATGGTGAGTACATGTGGTGTTTGTTTTTTTATTCTTGTGATACTTTACTGAGAAGAATGGTCTCCATTTCCATCCAGGTTAATACAAGAGATATTAGTTCCACAGTGAGATATCACCTAACTCCTGTGAGAATGGCTTTTATCAAAAAATCCCACAACATATGCTGGTGTGGATGTGGAGAGATATGAACACTTATACACACACTGTTGATATTCTAATCCAATCGCTGTTTCTTTGTTTATTTGTTGAAATGTTCTTTTAAGGCAAAAGATTACCTTATCTTTTATATGATTACCTAGTGGCACAGTTTGCATAGGGGTGTCTGGGTAATTTTTTTATTGTTTTCTTTATTTGCTTGTTTTCAAAATAAAAGATGGTTTCCTTGAATCCTTTAAAGTGACTAGTTAGAGTTTTGATGTGCTTATGAATTGATAGATTTAAACATATTTGGTATGTTTTGATCACTTGTAGTTATTTCATATGGTGCTCAACTTGCCTGTTTTGGCCAGTGGTAACCTCTTTAATTTAGCTGCAACATACAGCTGACCCTTAAACAATGGGGATTTGAACTGTTCAGGTCCTTTTATATGTGGATTTTTTCAACCAAATTCAGATGCAAAATACAGTATTTGCCAGATGAAAAACCCACTTATTCAGAAGGCTGTCTTTTCATATCTCTAGGTTCGTAGGTCCTACTGCAGGAATTGAGTACGTGTGAATTTGGTGCATGCAGGGAGTGGGGTGTCCTGGAATCCATTCCCCACCTACACTGAAGGTGAGTTGTACTTTAAATACAACTCTAGTAGTCTTTGATAGTCTCTTGCTATGAAATATTATCAGATATTCTAGGAATATTTTGTACTTTTCTTGCTTTAGTCTGTAATCTGACATTTTTCAAGGGGAACTGTTTCCACTTAGTGGGGATGGATACAACAAGGCCATAATCAGGATGTTAGGTGTGCTCATTGGTTCTGGTTTAGTCACTGTTTCCAACTCAGAATGAATTATAGGATATTTATTTAGCTTCCTCTACCTATATCAATGTGTTTTTTCTCCAACAGAGAGAATCTTAAATCTCACAGATACCTTTACTCATAGAATTAGAATATCATATAATAAAAATCATATAATAATTTATTTTATCTTATATTACCAAAAAAATAGCCTCAGAATAACAACATCATCACTAGCATTGCAACAATTACTGCAAACAGTTAAAAGATTTTTTGGTGTATGGTCTCTTTATTTTTTAGAGTCTTAATTGATTGTATACTTTTAAATCTTTATATCAATGTGCCTCTGGCATTTCTGGCTTTCTAATTCTTATTCTTTAGAAGGTTCCAAGGATGAGCTCATGTGAAAATGTTACTTGAGTTTTAAGACCTTCATACAGGTTTTCTGGGCCTTTATACTACTTTAGAGTCAATTTTGCTAGATAGAGATTCCTTTCCTCACGTTTTTCTTTTCTTGTGAAGTGTCCCAGACTGATCTATCTTTATGGATGAACTATACTCAACTGCTGTTAAAGAATCCAAACTCTTCCTAGTCTCACCTGCTGTTCTTAGCTTGGCTTGCTTAGCTTTTGAGTGAGTACCTGCTAGTTATTTTATAGTTCTCAGGTCTGTCAGAGATCCCCTTCCTTCCCTTTGTTTTCTCCTGTGCAGAGAATGATTCATAAAGATATGTTGTCACCTAGTCATTTTGGAAATATTTGCCTTGGAATTTTAGTTTTGCTATCTATGTAGTTAAAAATTAACTTTAATCAAAGATAGGCTTAGCCTGTACCCTCAGCTCCTGAGAGGTGATCTCAAAGCCTTTGGAATGACCTGCCTTATAAGAGTACCTTTGTTTACCTGGAAGCCTTGGACTAAACCAAAGTTCCCATCTAACTATATGATTCCTGAGGCCATTGGACCCTGTGGTATCAGCTTGACCCATACAGAAGCAGGAGGCTTAAGTGAATCATGTGAATAGTCAACCATGTCTATGTTACCAAACCCCAATAAAAACTCTGAACCCCAAGGTCCAGATGAGATTTTCTTATTGGCAATATTCCAAGGATATTGTTATGCATTGTTTTGGAAGAACTTAATGCTGTCCTTTACTCCCCTGGTAGAGGACAACAGGAAGCTCCACATGTGGTACATTCCTGGACTCTTCCCAAGCATCTCTTCTCTTGACTGATTTTAGTCTGTATTATTTCACAGTAATTAATCATAGCCATGAGTATAACTGCTTTTACTGCTTTCTGTGAGTCTGCCTAGTGAATTATTCCTCTTAGTGAATTATTAAACTGATGGTGGTCTTGGGAACCTCCAAACTTGCCATTGGTGTTAAAAGTGAGGGTGATCTTATAGACTAACCCTGCACTCTGTACTGTCCTAATTTTTCTATGTATTTACATGGGGAGAATCAGGGAAACTAAAATATTATATTGCCACTACTACCATCTTCTTAGAATCATCCTATACTTCTTTTATTAAAAATTTAAATTTACTCTCTATATTTTATAATTGTGTTGTAATAATTGTAAACATATATATATATACCATAAATAAAATTATAACAAAAACACTTGTAAAATTCTTGCAAAATATATATTGATGGGTTAGTATTACTAATATACAAAGCTGGTTAATGAATCAATAAGCAATATATAAAATGTTACTGTAGGAAAATGGCCACAAGATGTGAACATGCAATTTAAAAAGATATTGAAATGTACAGTAAACAATGAAACAGATGTATAATGTTGGCAATCAAAAATATAAATATTTCACATTTTGTATTAGCAAAAATTAAAAACATTAACAGTGCCAAATATAATAATAGACATTATTTTCAACTAACTATTCTATCTTTAGGATTTTTATCTAAAATAACTAATTGCACAGCAATGTAAGAATGTGCATGCAAAGATACTTGAGTTGCATATGTTGGAACTGAGCACAACTTAAATGGTACTAGTTAAAGAATTATGCTATTATAATTAATTATATGTATTCATTTTATTAATATGTGAAGAGATATACAGTAAAGAGTTGAAGAAATAAAACAGGAAACAAAAAATGTGATCCTATTCAAGCAAAATAGGCTGGGTGTGTGTGTGTGTGTGTGTGTGTGAAATCTCCTGTGTTTAGGACAACATGTTTGAAAGGATGTTTGTTAAAATATTAAGAATAGCTATACTTGACTTTAAATTTTTCATTTGCATCTAGTATTTGAATTTTCAGAATATACACATATTGTTTCATCAGTTAGAAAAATAATTGTACTTTGAAAACTCTCCATAAGATTCTCGTATCCTCTTTTCCCTGTCTTTGTCTTTCTCTCTACTCTACCTGCCCAGCATTGCCCCTCATATATTACTTCTCATTTTTCTTTCTCCTGAATCTTTTACTTACCTATCCCTTTATCTAATAGAAATATAGCTGCCACATTAGCAAAGCCAAATATTCAGGAATTGAATGTTGCTCAGCCGTAGACTGTTAGAATTGCTAAGTAATAAACCTTGAAAATCACAGTTATGCATTTAAGAATATTTAGTGACACAACTTATTGGTCACTGAATGAAGCATTTTGATAATTGCTATAAAAATTTGTAGATCTCAATGTAATATGATATTACAGAAGTCTGGACATTCTGCTGATCATATCGCTTGCTAAACATGGTGCAGTAGACTGAATAATGGCCCCCAAAGACATCAGGTCCTTATCCTTGGAACCTGTAAATGTTAACTTGTTTGAAAAAGGGTTTTTGCAGATGTAACACAATAATTTTGAGATGAAGAGATTATCCTGGATTATCTTGGTGGGCCCATATAAATCACTCGTATCCTTGTTAGAGGGAGACAAAGGAAGATTTGAGACACACAGAATAATAAAAATAAGAGAAGTCAGTTTGATCTCTGGAAAGAGATTATAGTGATGTGACCACAAGCCAAGGAGTGATGGCACCCACCAGTAGCTGGAAAAAGCAAGGAATAGATTATCCTCCAGAACCTCCAGAGAGATCATAGCCCAGCCAACACTGTACTTCAGCCCAGTAATACTGATTTTGGACTTCTGGTCCCTAGAACATAACAGAATAATTTTTTTTTACTTTTAGCCACTAAGTTTTTGATGATTTGTTATAGCAGCCATAAGAAATTAATGCACGTGGCATATTGTTTCAGAATTTCAAGGATTTGCTCATGAAATCTTCTTTTCCGAAAAATACTTCAATACATTGCATTACTTGCCAAACTTATGTTCATCTCAAAACCTAGTTAACATGTTGACCCATTTTATAGTCTCAGAATCTGACTTAATTTCATTTAATGGCAATCACATAAATGAATTCAATATCTATAGTCCCACGTACATTTTAAGCTCTAAAATAGAACAAATTGGTTTGTAAGATTATATGACTAAGACTATGCCATCCAGGCTGTTCTATAGCTGAGGAAGCATTATTTTCCTGTGTTGTACTGAGTTTCCTTTAAGTAGTCATAGTACAGATATTGCTGGGAAATGTTTCAAAGATCAAGTCCCAGACATGCCTTTCAATCTAAATATCCTAGATCCTAGAATTAATTTAAAACTTATGAATTGTATCATTGATTCAACAGCAATATCCCGAGTTCACGTTGACCCCTTTAGGAAGACAGTCACATATTATTCCATTTCTTAGTAGTGTGTATAATCTCTAAAACTCTAATTGATTACTTTTATGTATGTCTCACTGCTTCTTGTAGAATTCTTGTGTAACTACAATTTAAAGTATATGTATAAAGTCATTGTCCCCGTGGCTTTCATCTGTTTCACAGAAATCCTGTATTTTCTCCATATTATTTTGTGATGCTTCATTTATCACATATCCCACTATATTTTATAATATATCTATAACTTTCTATTATGATTTTCCTTCCAACCATCTGTACCATTATACTATCTGTGAAACTTTTGTTTTATAATAGATTTTAATATCCTCAATATTTTTAAGTTTATACGTACTGCAATAAATGAGAAACATTACCTTTTAAGACATGAACATAACAATCTTCTTCCATTTCCATTACTATTTTTATTGCATGCATATTTTAACTTATAAATCTGATTACAATATTATATTTTTAAATGAATAAAGCAAATTGGCTCCCTTGCCATCTACACTTTATGATTCTTTCCAGTCTATTTTTCCATGAAATTGTTTTTTATTTTCATAATAAATAAATATATAATTTTAAATCTTGCCTATAAAAAATACTAAACATATCATAACTATTTTTCATGGAGTTTCTTAGGATTAGAGTCATAATTTAAAATTATTACCTCATCTGCTTTTAGCTGAATGTGTGTTCATTGATACTCAGCTATTCTTAGTATTTTCCTTTTGAAATAACATTATTAATATCTGGCTTCATATATTTTTGATTGAAATGTTCTCATTAGCTCTGTCAGCCTTGTGAATTTCTACTTGCTTTTTAACACTTAATCTGAACATAATTTCTTCCATATAAAATTCATTCTGAATTCAAATCTCCAGCTTGTTCTTCTAGCAGAGTTTGGTATATCTTTTCTGTACTCCTATAACCCTGTGTATACTTACCTTTATCCTCAAGCATAATACTGAACTACAATTGGCTTCATTATGTAACCTCTTTCTGATTATAAACTCCTAGGAAGTAGAGGATATGTTTAATCATGTTTTTGCATCACCAATTTTGGCAAAGTGCTTATTGGCATGTACATTTTATGCAACAAAAGTAGTTAGAGTTGTGAACACTGTAGCTACATTCTCTGTGTTGAAATTCTGGCTCTGCTACTTCTTACTGGTGTGACCTTGGACAAATAGAATAATTTCTTTGTGCTTCAGTTTTCTCATCAGTAAAATGTAGAGGATAATAATGGTGAATACCTCATAGATTGTATGATTAAATGTATTAATTAGTATAAAGTTCAAGGAACAGTATCCAGAGTTTAGTATTTACTCATCTCATGTTAGCTATTATTATCATTATTTTTCAATTATATGTTGAAAGAATGCTATACTGTACCCAAATCTTAAGAGGTAATTTACCTGTAATTTCTTTGAGATTAACATTAAAATATTCAATTATATTACTATTGGCAAATAGAATCATAATTGTAGATTTGGAAGAAATATTACAATCACTAGCTGCAAACTTTTGTCTTTTAAAAAAGTGAAGGATAATTTAAAGAAAATGGCCCAGATTACATGATCAGTTTGCAGACAAGGAGGAATCTTACTTAATATCCTTTTACCTAAAAAGTGGGCATTCAGATTAACTATAAACTCATTATTTTCCCATATCAATTTATGATAACAAATTAGATAATTATTTCACTTTTCTATTCTCTATGCATAGGAAAATAATTATGTGCTGAAGGAAAAATATTTCATGTGGCTATGTGGCGGGTAGAAAGTTGATTAGTTGTACCTAATCAACTTTGGATCTTGTAAGCCGATTTTGAGACAGAATATTGAAAATATGAACTGGATTCTTTTAGCCGCTTATGACAAGCACAGGAGAGAATTATATTATTTTCATGCAGACTAAAAAGGAACTACAGAGGGCCCAGGACAGTATCTCTAGCCATCAAGTTTATCAAAATAAAAAAATGCCTCAAGACAAAGGTCTAGTCTGGGGTAGTGTGAGTAAAATGTGGACACAGGATCAATACTAAATCCAGTGTGAGTCTGTAACATTTTAGAAATATTTGTGGCAAAGCCTACAGGCCCTTGCAGCCAAACAAAAAGGCTTCGAAGACTCTTAAGAATATTGTCCCACAATACTCTGACTCACTGCCTAAAAAAGAAAGGAGTCCTATTGAAAGAAAATTCTTATAGGTGTGGCTTTGCATAATGGAGTAGATCATAAGTTTGTGCATAGAAAACCCACAGAGTTTTTAAAGGAATTGTATCAGCTTGGACTAAAAGTGACAAAGAAAATTCAAAATATAAGAAAGAAGGCTGAGAAACTTACTTACAAATATGACTCAGAGATTGGGGCAAGAACCAGGGAGAAACACTATCAGTGAACAAAATAGCCCAAATCCATTGCCTTTCCCTAGATGAAGAGGAATTGGTGACAAGTAGCTCATTGGATATCACAATTGATGTGAACCAGTAACTGTCCTATGCCTCCCATTTCCCCTTAACTTAGTTTATTCTTTTTTCTCTCAAATCTAGGCTGACTCTGTGACTTTATTTGATCAATAGAATGAGAAGAAAATGATTCTGTACAACTTAAAGGACAGAACGTTAAGAAGTCTTCAGCTTCTGCTTTTTTGCACTGGGCATAGTCTCTCTTTGAAAATTTTGAGAGAAGTCCAAGTTGCGTAGACAGAGGACAGGGAAACAAGGGGGTTGGGTTGACAGCCCTGGCTGAGCTCCATGCTATCACGTCAGCATTAACTGCCAGTGTGGGCAGGTCATGTTTGATTTTCTCTTTCCCCCATCGGCCTTGTAAAACCAAACAACAATGTGTTAGGATTACAATATATGCACTGAATACTATAAGCAAACCAAGGAAATTACAAACATGAATAAACATAAAACATAAATATAAAATATAGGTTCTTCTGTGGGGGAAGAAAAGGAATGGCATTTGGTTTAGATACTAGTAATATTTTTTTTCTTAAGCTGGGCATTATGTACAGTGGTGCTCCTTGTATTATTTTTTATTCTTTAGGCATATTTTATAAATATGATTTAATTTGTACTAAAAATTTAAAACTTAGAAATATATAACAATTATATAAGATAAATAGGTATATATAATGACATCTACACATTATTAAACTAAGGTGAATATCCTTATTTACCTCTAACTTCTTTTACCTTTTTCTCAAATGGGCCTAAGGATCCTTAGAAGATTCTGGATGAAATCTTCGTGGATGTGTGGGGGAAATGTCAGGAGATAATTATAAAACAGCTTTAGATGTAGGGCCTAGAAGCAAATCACGACTTTTCCTCAACTTAAAGTGAAATGATATTGTTCAAACTCTGGGTTTCAAACTTTTGGTTTACAGACATGTGTCATTCTAAATGCTTAAGATGGCAAGTCCACTCTGGTCTTTATTTTACTACATTGGTCCTTGTTAAAAGATACAATTGTAGTACTTGGCTCAAGGAGATAATAGGGAGATAGTAAAAGAAAAAAAAAATTAAGACCAGACACCATTCTTCAACTAAACCCATTTGAGATTGAAATAGCTACAGCCAACGCCAGAATTTTCCAACTGCTTAAAGTTCAGGAAACTGGCTTTGCATCCCTCCTCTGTATAAGTACTGGAGAACCAATTACAGGCTGACAATGGTAGATAAATAAATGCACAAGAGTATTTAAAAATGATAGCAATCACTTCCAGTTCTGTAAAATCACAAAAAGGACCCGTGGGAGATTCTAGCATCAGGAAGCTCAGGAACACTGCAGCAGAAGCACCCAGAACAACACAGTCAAGCTACATACTCTTGAGGGATAATAAGTGATTTTTGTTATTGTAAACTACTGACTTTGGGGTGTTTTGTTTTGAAACAACAGCAAGTCAAAATATCTTCATTTATTGAGTATTCATCATGTGCCAGAGACTGTGCTAGCAACTTTACATTTATGATCTCATTTAATCTTCACCAAAATTTATATGTTAGACAGTATTCTCACTTTAGATATGTAGAAATCGAAACTCAGGAAGTTTAAATTAGAATATTTCCCATCTATAAAGGGACTGAGAAAGGAATCCTACCAAGATACATCAGAATCAAAAGCCTGTGTGCTTACACACTTCAGTATAATTTTATTAACTGACTGTATGACCTTGATGAGTTATTAATTTTCTTTGTGAAACCTTTTCTCATTCATAAAACTGATGAAACCATCACTGTCTAATCCACATGTTTATTTTGATGATCTTCTGCATATATAAAGAAACTTGTGTAGCATAAAATCTGATATACATACGTGACACTATTTTTTAAAATTATATTTTAGCTACAAGTGTAAAGCATAAGAGCTTTTGTTTTGAATTAGAAAAGTGATGTCTCATTTTTAAAGTTTTTATTAATATACTTACTGTCCCTTTAATTTTGTGTATCTATTTTGCCATCACTACTAGTGAGAGGAGTCAGAGGAGTAAGAACAAAATAATCCTCCTCTAATCTGAAGGTACAGAAAAACTCTGAGACATTGGTAATAATTTTTGTTTCATTGCCTGTTTATTTACAGAATCCATTAACTTTCAGGTTGTGTTTTCAACCACTGTCAAGTATCAGCTTGATTCTTACTGAACTCATTTCTTTGAGCCATATCCTTGTCTCTTCTAGAGCTAAATCACCAAAGCTGAAGGCATCTTTGAGATATTAAAACCCATATTCACATACCCACACAACTGCATCAGCGTTAGGAAGATGGCAAGGAGCATAATTCAAGGAGTGGAGGGTGTCAGGTAACCACTTGAAACCTGGTACTACGGATATGGTTTTTCTGCTTCTTCCCAGGAGACAGTAGTTGTTCACTGAAAGGTATTCACCAGAGGAGTATTGGAGTATTTGTTTTTTCAGGAAGGCAGTCAGCTTAAGAAGATACTGTGTTTACAGTATTCAACTACAGCAATATTAGACAATATACTCATACCTTAAAAGGCTAGTATTTTTTCTTAGTACCTCTTTGGTGCCATGGTTTAGCTTCATAAAAATAAAACTGAATTGCCCTTTGGACCAAAGTGGTTATGAGGGGAATAGGTCAAATTGTACACGTGTATGTGCATGTTTGTTAGATTCATGTAAAGTCATATATTGCTTAACAACAGGGATATGTTTTGGAAATGCATCATTAGGCAATTTTGTTATTTTGTTGTGCAAACATCATGGAGTGTACTTACACAAATCTAGCTGGTTTATGTAACCTATTACATACCTAGGCAATATGGTGTAGTCTATTGCTCCTAGGCTACAAACCTAAGTTTATATAAACTTATGCTTATATAAACAGCATGTTACTATACTTAATACTGTAGGCAATTGCAACACAGTGGTAAGTGTTTATCCATCTAAATATACCTAAACATGGAAAACATATAGTAAAAATACAGTATAAAAGAGAAAAAATGATATACCTGTACAGGCACTTACCTTGAACATGCAGGACTGGAAGTTGCTCTGAGTGAATCAGTGAATGAGTAGTGAGTGAATGTGAAGTCCTAGGACATTACTATTCACTACTGTAGACTTTATAAACACTGTACACTAAATTAATAAAAAATATTTTCTTTCTTCAATAATAAATTAACCTTACTTTGCTGTAACATTTTTACTTTATAAACTTTATTTTTTTAAATTTTTGACTCTTTTGTATTAACAGCTCAAAACACAAACACATTGTACAGCTGTACAAATATACTTTATATCTTTATTCTATAAGCTTTCTTCTATTTTTAAATTTTCTTTTTAAACTTTTTTTTTTATTAAAAACTAAGACAGAAACACATACATTAACCTAGGCCTACACGGGATCATCAAATATCGCTGTCTTCCACCTCCGCATCTTGTCCCACTGGAAGGTCTTTAGGGACAATAACATGCATGGAGCTGTCATCTTCTATGTTAACAATGCCTTTTGGAATATCTCCTGAAGGACCTGCCTGAGGATGTTTTATAGTTAACTTGTGTTTTTTTTTCTTTCAATCAGTAGAAGTGGTATGTTTTATAATAATGATAAAATGTATAGCATAGTAAATACATAAACTAGTTACATAATATTTTTAACATTATCAAGCATTAAGTACTATACATAATTGTATATGCTATACTTTTATAGGGCTGGCAGTAAATTAGATTTGTTTATACCAGCATCACCACAAACACGTGAGGAATGCATTACACTGCCACGTTATGATGGCTATAGTGTCATAAGGCCATAGGAATTTTTCAGCTCCATTATAATCTCATGGGACCACCGTGGTATATGCAGTTTCTTGTTGACCAAAAAGTCATTATGCAGTGCATGACTGTATAGGTATAGATATAGAACTATAAATGGAAATAATAAAATAGATAATGATATAATCAGAGGTACATCATTATAATAATATTCTCTCACTAATGCATTCTGTTAGATTTTCTTCCTGAACTGGCTTTTCACATTGGTATCCCCTTATTCAAAGCTTTTTTCTTGTCTAAGCATAAGGATCAACCTAATCACCTTGATGTAGAATCTTGCCCTCACACTTCGAGTTAACCTTCTATTCTCTATACATATCACTAGTGCTAATCAAAATAAACTTCTCATTGTCTCTCCAAAAAATCATGTGTGATTTTAACTATGTGCCTTTATGTCCATCACTGCATCACTATACTTACCTTGCCTAAAACAATCTATTTGCTCCTCTATCCTTGTGCAAAACAAACTGAACTCAAGCTCCATAAAGCCTGCAATAAATGTTCCTTCTTTCAGTGATATTTTTCCTTCTCTGAAATTCTGTAGCATTCATTGCCTCAACCACTCTCTTGGCATTTTGCCTTGCATTTTTGCTTATCATTTTATGTATGGATCCTGTCATCCAGAAGAGCTTGTCAGGCCTTTAAGAGCAGAAACCGTATCTCATAACTATTTATCTTCATTGCCTAATATAGAAAGCCCTGTGGGTAGTGTGCTCATGATTAATATTTGATGCTGATGATTTTAATAAATTTTAGTTATGCACAGATCATATGTTATGCTTAAGTTCCTGATCTGTCATAGTCTTGGCATTAGGGAGAATTTTTAATTGTCATGACTACACATTAGCATAGATAAAGCAACAGTAGACATTTTGGTCCAAAATAAATTTTTTTATGATAAACCAACTATTACATTAGAGGGCAACAGAAATAATTCTTGCCTAAACAAGAAGATATTTACAAAAACAGCAGAGCTTGATTGGGTTCAGGCTAGAGGGCACTTATATGAGAAAAAGAAGCTTGGACTAGAAGTGCTATGAAAATAGATCTCTACTGGTGGAATTTGATCTTTTTTTAAATCTCACTTGATGTGTCATTTTTCAGGAGGGCCTGAATAATGGACAGTTTGTGCTGTTCTTTATACAGATTGAGTTGGAACCAATGGAGAACCAACTACTCCTCTTGAGATAGTGAATTTCTCTGTGTGTGTGTGTACGTGTGTGAGTTTTACATGGACTATTCTCTTCCTCTAAGCATCAAAACCTTAGCCCCATAATATCCTGAAAAAAAAAAAAGAATTTGGAGAAAAGGGAACCCTTGAACATTGTTAGTGGAACTATGAATTTATATATCCATTACAGAGAAGAGCATGAATATTCCTTAAAAATTTAAAAATAAATCTACCATGTGATCCAGCAGTTCCACTTCTGGGTATATATCCAAATGAAATAAAATCACTATCTTGAGGGGGAAAAAAAAAGGAAAAACCTTAGCTGCAATCTTATTCTCACTTTAAAACCCTCACTGTATTAGCTATGACTGCCTACATAATAATTCCTTAATAAATCACTCTAGTGTGGTATGATATGTCAAATAATAGCACCCCCAGAATGTCTACATTCTAATCCCTAGAACCTGTGAATATGTTAGGTTACATGGCAAGGGGGAATTATTAGGTCATTAAATATAAAATGTCCAGTTTTGAATCATAACTTTAGTTTGTTATATCTCAAATAAGAAGCAGTACAATTAATCAAAGTATGTGCCTAAACTATTGACACAGTTTTGCCATCTTAACAGTAGCTTGCTTATGACAGCAGCAAAGAAGCCTGGAGAGTGAGTAGCAATGAAATAGCAAAAGGTGTTTTCCACAGCTTGTTGAGAATTGAATATATTTCCTTGCAAGAAGTGGTCCAAAGCCTAGAAGTGGTAGTCAGTTGGTACAAGGTCTGGTGAATACTGTGGATGACAGAGCATTTCCAAGTCTATCTTCTGCAGTTTGAGAAGCGTTGTTTTTTGTGACATGTGGTTCTTGCAAGAGGATTGGCCTGTGTCTCTTGACCAATCTCAGCTGCTTAATCCCAAGCATCATCATCATTTCATCCAATTGGTTGCAGTAGACATTCACGGTAATGGATTGACCAGGTTTCATGAAGCTGTAGTGGATAATACCAGCACCCAACCACCAAACAGACACCATTAGCTTTTTCCGATGAATATTTGGTTTGCCGGTGTGTTTTGACACTTCATCTTCATCCAATTATTGTGCCAAATGCTTGTGATTGTCAAACAGAATCCATTTTTCATCACACGTAACAATACTGTGTAGAAATGGTTTGCCTTTATGTCATGATAGCAAAGAAAGGCAAGCTTCTAGACGATTTCTCTTCTGATGCTCATTTAATTCATGTGTTACCCATATATCCAGTTTCTTTAATTGCCCATTTTTTTTCAAATGGTCCAATATTGTTGCAATAATAATGTCAAACCTTGCTGCTAATTCACACATAGATTGAGATGGATTCACTTCCACTACAGCTTTCAGCTCATCATTGTCTACCTTGGTCTCAGGTCACCCACATGGCTCATTTTCAAGATTAAAATCACCAGAACAGAAATTCTCAAACCATCGGCATGCTGTACATTCATTAGCCACATCCTTTCCAAACACTTGGTTGGTATTTTGAGTTGCCTGTGCTGCCTTGGTTCCATGACGGAGCTCATTTTCCAAAATAACAGAAATTTTTTACTTATCCATGGTTTCACAAAAATTGTTCTAAAAAAATTGAAAGATAATTATAAGCCAAAACATACTTTTGAAAGATGAGGATGTATCTTCACAATAAAAGCAAACAAACAAACAAAAAACCCAAGAAATATCAAAGTGAAATGTCGAGATACCACTGTCAAACTTAGTACTTAAGGAAACCAGACATTCGATACTTTAATAGTATTGGAGCTAGAACTAAAATTGCTAATCAGTCAATCTTGAGGTGGGAAGTTGATCCTGGATTACCTGAGTGAGCTCAATGTAATCATACAAATACTTGCAAGTGGAAGAGGGAAGTAGAAGAGAGAACCAGAGAGATGGCTGCATGGGAAAGACTCAGCCCCATGTTGCTGGTTTGAAGATGGAGAAATAGGCTCTGAATCAAGTTATGTGGGCAACCTTCAAAAGCTGGAAGAAGCAGGGAAATAAATTCTCCTCTAGAGATTCTAGGAAAAAACTTCAGCCCTGACAATACCTTGATTTTAGCTTAGTGAGACTCATTTCTGACTTCTGACCTCCAGAATAGTTAGACTATAATTTTTTATTGTTTTAAGCTCTAAAATTTGTAGCAATATACATTAGCAACAACAGGAAACTAATAAAGGTGGTGATTTCATTGATAGTTTGAATAGTCTCTTAACAGTGGGAAGAGAAAAACAAAAAACAAAACCCTAATTACTGTTTCGCAAGAAGTCTTTTATAAGTTAGCATCTTCCACTTAAAAACCAGTTTCCTATTCTCAGCTTAGTGCTTCCAGCTCTTTAAAGTTGTTTCACATCCATTATCTCACTAAAATCTCACCTTATGACCGCCCAGTTGCTATTATAGGGATTATTACCTGCATTTAACCGATGGGAAAATTATTGGTATAGAATCCAATAACTCATGTTCATGAATGAGTAGGGGAGACACAGTCAATCTAAAACTGAGAGTAGGGAGAAATGAAACAAACATTTGGAATCTCAAATACCATTTGCTCTTTACGTCTAAGTCACCTTAGAATGAATATAACCATCTGTTTTCTTTTTGTACTATTATATAATTATTCCCACAATCAGTGTTATGAATTACATTTAGAAAGTATGAGAGAGATTATTTCTGTAAAGAAACATAAAAACTAGAAAGGGAAATGAGTAATTTGTCAGGATCTGTGGTAATTGTGGAAATCATACAGGGGCCACCTTTGTCTACCTCTTAAATTACATTTCCTTGTGCATTATGTTTGGCTTCACTGTCTTCTTTCTCTGTCTTGACATGCTGAGCTCTTGCCCACCTTGATGCTTACATACACATGTTCCTTTCTCCCAGAATGCTCTCACCTGGATTTTTCCATACCTCACTTTTCTTGTCATTTAGCTTAAATGTCACCACTCAGGGCTTCCCTGATCTGTCTTTCTAGAGTACTTCAGTACTTTTGGGTACATTTTTTTTTTCATTTTAACACCTATAATGAATTATAATTTATTCTTTTGTTTATTTTCTATCTCTTCCTCGCCACTAGAATGGAACTCTGTGAGCAAGAATCCTGTCTATGCTGCTCACCAGTATGTTATCAATACTTAGGACATTGCAAGGAAGACATAAACTCCTTCTTGAAGGAATGAATGGTTGCCATACATTCGTGATCCCTCTGATAACATCATCAGATCCAATGGACTAAGCTGATGAGCAGGGCTCTAAGGAATAGGGACAATCAGTTTAGAAAAAATCAGGCACTAAAAATCTAAGGAGGGGCTTCAAGATGGCTGACTAGAGGCATTTTGTAATTGCTCCTCTACTAAGAAGAACCAAAATAGTGAGTAGATAATCACACTTTGAATAGCTCATCCAAGAGGGAAGACTGGGCTTCAACCCAAAAGTGATAGGGAATATGTAGGAGAAGAAAGTGAGGCAGTCTACTCAGCTGAGATCAACTGAAAAAGACCTCCAGTATGGGGGAAGTGTAAGTGACTCTCCGTGGTTCACATTCTCACTGTAGACTCCTGCAATCCTAGCCACAGGGAGCCCCCTGATCCTGGTGGGCACTGAAACTAACATAGGGAAATGCTGGGAGATTGTGCAATGGCACTTCTCCAGGAAGAAAAATCATTCTGGGTCCCTCAGACTCCCTGAAACCTAAGCAGCTACAGCAAGGTGCTATTTTAGAGCCTTACCCCCAAGAGACTTTCACACTATCCTGGACCTCAGTGGCACCAAAGCTGAAGTGCAAGAAAAGTGTGGACTGCTGCCCCTGGGGCTGAGGCACAAGCAGCCACAGGCTACCACATTTGGGGCTGAGGCACAACTGAGGTACAGGCTAACACACAGCAGGGGATGGGGCACAAACCCTACCAGGGCCGATGCACAAGCACTGCTGGGGCTGAGGCACTAGTGGCATTTGTGCTCCTCACCTGTCAGCAACCCCACCCTTCAATGGCCCCACCCTCACCAGTGGCAGGGTGGAGGCATGCTGCTGTTGTTTCTCTCAAGCATTTCACTGGAGGCCTGGGGACCATCTCCATCTCTGCCTACCATGGTCGACACCTGCACACATCAACAGGGGGCCTTACGACAGGCCTGCCTGGCTTAGCTTTGCCACTCCTCAGGCCAGAGCATATAGTCTGGGGGCCAGGGGATTGCTTAGCCCAGTCTATGACCATTGGCACATAAACACTCTTCCCTGGGGGCCTGAGATTGGGTTTACGCAGCAGGCTGTTACCAATTCAGCTGGAACCTACCTGCATGCACCACCTGTAGGCATGGAGACTGGCTTGCCTAGCCCATAGTAGCCACTGCCAACACCAGTGCACATTGCTCAGGACCCAGAGAGTTGTCCTGCTATTGCCACTGCCTTTGCCCTCACCACAACAGCTGCCCAGGGACACAAACACCTGCCCATTTGCCTAGTCCATTGCTGCCACTACTAGCATCAGGGTAAGCCTTCAGAAGCCCAAGAATCAGCTAAACTGGACCCACTAATACCAGTGCCAGTGTAAGCTGCCCAGAAGCACAAGAACAGGCATACTCAGCCCACCATTGCCACTGCTGAGACCTGAAGATTGGCTTATCTGGGATCCCAATTCACAGTAAAACTTCACCACAGCCTCCATTAGTAAATGCACCCCAAGCCACTGAGGCAATTACAGATTCCACTAACACTATTAGAGCCAAAGAATTTATACAGAGATAACACTAATTCTCACACCCAGAATTAAAGCCAAAGTGCCCTACCAGCCAACACCATAGATACATCTTCAGAAAAATGTTTTCCTCTACTAAAGCAAATTTAAAAAATTGGGAGACGTGACTCTTACACCAGATGCGCAGGTATCAATGTAAACACACACAGGAAACATGAAAAGGCAAAGATAAATGAAACCTCCAAAAGAAGACAATAATTTTACAACAGATACCAAACAAAAAGAAATTCACAAAGTCCTGAAAAAAAATTTAAATTATTAATTCTAAAGAAACTCAGTGAAATAAAAGAGAATTCTGGAAAATAAGAAAAAGATATAAAAATAAGAATTTAGGATAAGAAGCAGAAATTTATCAAAGAGATAGAGATCATAAAAAGAACCAAACACTCCACTGCTAAATTTGACTGGCTTAAAAAAAAAAAAAAAAAAAACCAAACAGAAATTTTAGAAATGAAGAATTCATTGAATGAAATACAAAATACTTTCAAAAAGCTTCAACAATAGACTAGATCAAGCAGTGAATCTCAGAACTTGAAGACAGATCTTTTGAAATAACCCAGTCAGATAAAAATGAAGAAAAAATAAGAATGAGAAAAGCTTTCATGGACTTATAAGACACCATAAAGCAATGAAATATTCAGATTATTAGAGTCTACAAGGCAAAGAGAGTACAAAAGCATTAGAAAATCTATTTAACAAGATAATAGATGAAAAGTTCCCAAGACTAGCAAAAGATTTAGACATCCATATACAAGAGGCCAAGGGATCCCCAAACAGATAAAATACAAAAAGGTCTTCTCCATAACACATACAGTCAGACTGTCTAAAGTCAAAGACAAAGAGAGAATTCTAAAAACAGCCAGAGATAAGCATCTAGTCACCTATAAAGGAAGCTCTACCAGACTTCAGCAAATTTCTCAGCAGAAACCTTATAGGCAAGAGAGAATGGAATGATATACTCAAAGTGCTGAAAAATAAACCTGTCATGCAAGGAGACTATATCTAGCAAAATTTCCCTTCATAAATGAAGGAGAAGTAAAGTCTTCCCCTGACTAACAAAAGCTAAAGGAAGTCTCCACCACTAGACCAGCCCTTACAAGAAATGCTCAAGAGTTGTAAATCTGAAAGTGAAAGAATAACAGTTACTGTCATGAAAACACATGAAATTATAAGAATCACTGATAAATAAAACATACAAATTAGGAGGAGAAAGGATTCAAATAGTATCACTACAGAAAACCACCAAACCACATGACAAACAATAAGAGAAAAAGAAAGGAATAAAGAATATACAAAACAACGATAAAGCAATTAACAATAAAGCAGGAACAAAGCCTCACATATCAATAACTCTGAATATAAATAGATTAAATTCTCCACTTAAAAGATATAGAGTAGCTTAATGGCAAAGAAAAGAAATCATGATCCAACTATATGCTGCCTATAAGAAACACACTTTACCTGTGAAGACACAGACTCAAAGGGATAGAAAAATACATTCCATGCAAACAGAAACCAAAAGTGAGCAAGAAAAGCTATAATTATATCAGATATAATAGATTTTAAGTCAAAAACAGTAAAAAATGATGAAGAAGGTCATTAGATAGTGATAAAAGGATCAATCCAGCAAGAAGATTAAACAAGTCTAAAAATATATGCATGCAACACTGGAACACCCAGATTCATAAAGCAAATATTACTATATCTAAATAGATAGTCTCCAATATAATAATAATGAAGGACTTCTACACCCTATTCCCAGCATTAGACAGATCTTCTAGATAGAAAATCAATAAAGAAATATTAGATTTTAACTGGATTTTAGACCAAATAGTCCTAACAGACATTTACAGAATATTTTATTCACCAAATGCAAAATACACATCCTTCTCATCAGCACATGGAAAATTCTCCAGGATAGACTATATATTAGGCCATAAAATAGGTCTCAATAGTTTTTAAAAAACTAAAATCATATCCAGCATCTTCTCAGACCACAAGGAATAAAACTAGAAATCAATACTAAGAAGAACTTTGGCAACTATCCAAATATATGGAAATTAAGCAACATGCTCCTGAACAACCACTGGGTTAATGAAGAAATTAAGATGGAAGCAAAAAAAATTATTGAAACAAATAAAAATGGAAACAAAATATCAAAACCTCTGGGAAACAGCAACAGCAATTCTAAGAGGGAAGTTTATAGCAATAAACATCTACATCAAAAAAGTAGAAAGGTTTCAAATAAACAATCTAATGATACTCCTCAAGGAACTAGAAAAGCAAGAACAAACCAAATCCCAAATTAGCAGAAGGAAAAAAATAATAAACATCAGAATAGAACTAAATGCAATATAGACTAAAAAATATATGAAAAGATCAACAAAATGAAGAGTTGATTCTTTGAAAAGATGAGCAAAATTGATAAACCACTAGCTAGACTAACCATGAAAAGAACAGAAACTCAAAAAAGTCAGAAATGAAAAATAGGACATTACAAGTGATACCATAGAAATATGAAAGATCATCAGAGACTATTATGAGCAACTATACACTAACAAACTTGAAAATCTAGAAGAAACAGATAAATTCCTAGAAATATATAACATATTAAGATTTCTCACAGATAAAAGAAATAAATTCTAATGTTTATTAGCAGAGTAGGGTGACTATAGGTAGCATCAATATATATGTTAAAGTAGTTAAAAATGAGGAATTGAAATGTTACTAACATATAGAAATGATAAATATTGAAGGTCATGGATAAATGCCCCTATTTCCCTGACACAATCATTACACATGCTAGTTTGTAATAAATACTCTCATGTACCCAATAAGTATGTAAAATACTATGTATCAATAAAAGACAATAAAGCAAATCTAAGCAAAAAAAAAAAAAAACAAAGAAAAAGAAAACGATAAAGAAAAATAATCCATTAGTAAACAGTAAACAGACATTGAGATTTTCCCTACTAAAAGTCTATTTGGCTTATAAGTATAAAAAATTGGATGCACTTAAGAATATGTATGCAGTTAAAATTGGGCTTGGGCCTTAGAAACAGATTCTCTATTCCCTTCTTTCTATTTTTGTCATATGCTGAGCTTTTAATTTACTACCAGCTGTATAAAAGAGAAAAAAATACCTGTTGTGTAATGTCTAGCATAAACATGATGGATGTTGCTCTAGATGACATTAAACTAGGGACTATAGAGACTATGTATCTGTACATGGCAATTTGCCAATCTGTACCATATGAACTCTTGTCCTAGGTAAGTGATGTTAATATTCAGAAGTTATACTGTCTTCATCTCAGGGTGATTCAAAAATAATAACTTTCTTCAAGTTATAAAATAAAACATCCTTTTGAAGAGAATTCATTAAATATAGTTATTTAAAGAAGAAAATACACCATGCCCAGTCATACTACCTAGTGATAACTGTAGTTATCATTTTGATGCACATTCTGGCTATCTTTTCTCTACATGCATGCACATATACATTTATTTATTTCTGAAATATAATAAGTAGTTGGTAGATTTTTTTTGTATAAATAAATGAATAAAGGAATGAATGACTAATTGATCCTTGGTGACTCCGCTCCGAAATTGACAATATAGGTTGTTTAAAAGATTTTTCATTTGTTCCATTTAAACTGTTGTTAATATTTTACCATTTTGCTCTCTTCATTCTAATTTTGTTTGGCTACTCTACCAAGTCTAATGCTTTTGATTTATCAGTCCAGTTCGATTTAAATACAAGAGATTTCAAAACTAAATTGAGAAAAAGAAAAACCTACTGAAATATGGCAAACGAATAAAAAGCTGAATTTCCATTCTTCACATCTATTGTAAGAGAAGTACTTATTTCACATTTTAAAAAAATGTATTTCAATAGACACAAAATAAACATTAAAAAATCAACATTGATGTGCAGCAGCTCACGCCTGTAATCCTAGCACTCTGGGAGGCCAAGGCGGGAGGATTGCTTGAGGTCAGGAGTTTGAGACCAGAATGGGAAAGAGGGAAACTCTGTCTCTACTAAAAAATAGGAAAAAAAAACTAGCTGGGCAACTAAAAATAGAAAAAATTAGCTGGACGTGGTGGCAAGCACCTATAGTCCTAGCTACTCAGGAGTCTGAGGCAGGAGGATCTCTTGAGCCCAGGAGTTTGAGGTTGCTGTGTAGACTGACACCATGGCACTCTAGCCCAGCAACACAACTAGACTCTGTCTCAAATAAATAAATAATAAATAAGTAAAAATCAACATTCATGATACATACTCTCAGCAAACTAGAAAAGGAAGTAAATTTTCACAAAATCAAATAGGGTATTTATGGAAAACTTAGAGCTAACATTAAAATTAATGATAAAAATCTTAAGCCTTTTCTCTAAAATTGGAAAATTTGGAAATATGCAAGATTGATCATTCTCATCACTTTTATTCATCATTGTACTAGAGCTACAATGCAAGTAAAATAAATAGAAGGTACAGAGAGATTACAAAGGGAAAACTGAAACCAATTCTATATGCAGACAGCATGATTGTCTATATAGAAAGAATTAATCTACCAAAGACTATTAGAATTGATGAACTTAACAAGTTTATAGAATAAATGCTAATATGCAAAGATCAATTGGTCTTTTATATATGAGTAATGAACAATTAAAATGATAAAATAGCTATGATTTATACCAGCGTGGACAAATTATAAAATGTGTAGTGATAAATTTAATATAAGTTTCACAAACTTCTATGCCATAAGCTACAAAACATTGCTTCCAAGAGATATTAAATAAGATTTAAATAAATGGAGATACATACCATGTTTTCAAAAACATTATGCTATTTGAAGGAATCCAGACATAAAAGAGCAGGTAATGAATTAATCTTTTTGTATGAAGTTTTAAAGTAGGCAAAACTAATACTAATCTAGTACTAGAAATAAGAAAAGTGGTAGCCTATGGATACAGGGCATTTATTGAACAATGAAATATATAGTCGGACTTCATAGGGGTGATAAAATTCTATATCTTATTACAGACATGGGCCATGGATGTGTGCATTTGTCAAAACTCATCAAACTGTATATTTATCATCAGTACATTTTACTATATTTAAATTATACCTCAATTTACAAAAAATTAAAAATCTGGGAATAGTATTTCAAATAAAGTAGCTCAAATTGTCTCTACTTATTATGTTTCAAGACATATAATTTAATTATAGATCTTTAAGTCATTAAATTCATGGATATTAAACTGAACAATAGGGTTTAAGGAGTTGAATACACTTCCATCAGTAGTCAGAATGCTTTGGGTGCAAGTAAAAGTTTAAGAATCTCAGACTCTTCCTTTTCAAAATATGGCGAATTTTTCTCTGGGCAGGCACATCAAGAAGGAAGTATCAGGACAAAAACTTCCTATAGAAGACTATCTTTATCAGAGTACAGAAGCCCACAGTGGCAAGAAAAAGTTTTCTTCTCATTGGCTACAAGATCTTTGCCTACTTCTGGGCCAATTTCAAGTTAAACTAAATTAAAATTACTGTGACTGGTTTGAATCATCCTTTTGGGCCTGTGTCGGAGCTTCCATTTCTGAGATTAAGGCATCTCCTCATACTCCCTGTAAAATCAAGATTCATTTCATAGGGAAGAATTTGAAGGTGGAAATAGTTGCTGATGACGATCAGTGTCTGCCACACATATTCCTGTCAGTTTCTGTTAAATGGGATAATTACTTCCCACTCCTGATATAGTTTTTTCCAGGTGTAAGAAGCTAAACTAATATAATCTCTTTGTGCTCTCTAGTCTTTTACTCACTCTCACCCGAGGGCGAGAAGTGATTTAGTTGTTGGATAAATTTGAGAAGAATAAACAGGCTATACTCAGTTTAGCAGTGACCTTTTTAGAGGAGCTTTCTAGAGGGAGCACAGACCTTGCTGCTTCTGCTGCTCTACCAGGGGGAGGCTTTGTCTCTGTGGCGGACCAGTGTGAGGATGGAAAGTCTGTCCCACTCTCTAGGTATCAGGACTGTATAATTCCACCCAGTTCTGGGGTTCAGTGTTGGAAGGTCCACTAGGCCCTTATATTCAAGCTTTTTTCTAACTCAGGATTTATAAGCAATAACGTTGAGAGCTGGCTTGTATATTAATTTTCAATGTGTTTAGAACCTGGGTGTAGAAGAAGGGAGCTATTTATGAAATCTGCTAAGGGGCCTCAATATTTGGTACATTGGCTAGAGGCATTGAGAATTAAAAAACAAAGAGAAGAATTTTAGAACAAAAAAAATACATTAGGAAGATGTTGATGGGATCATAATTGTGTCTTGGACTTTGGGCTTTCTTGTGTCACCACAGTATTCTGATCTTGGTATTTTTAGAGACTTATATTAATAGTTAACCGTATTTTAGCTGCTACAGCTTGACTTCACACTTTATTAGGCTAGAATAAGTCTGGCTCAGTTTTATAAGCCTGTGTGAGCCTTAGATAAGGACTGCACAGAGTCTGGCAGAAGCAAGAGGGGCCCCAGGAGAGGTACATGGCCCATCTGGGTGGCCTCAGCAAAGGTGCCCAGGAATCACAAAACTTCCTAGCTGTAGTACGGAGGGGCCTGGATGAGCTTCTGACAGTTGTATGTGGCCACGGCTTAATTCATAAACTGGGCTTTTGCTAACAGATATTTCTTTGGCAAAGGTTACATCATAGGAAAAAGAGAATCTATATGCTTCCTTTGTATTGATGGCCATAAAATATTTGCTCCATTTAAATATTAAAGAAGCCAAGATCATATAGTTCTATGATTTACAGTTCACAGAATCAAGTTTAAATCACACATAGGTATTGCCAGGGGACTGATCCAAATTCTATCATATATTCAGAGCCATAGAGAAACTATTGAAAGAATTAATCTTATCTTTAATGCAGCTTTTTCTTACATAAGAATGAATAATTCTCAAAGTATTAGTGGATATATTTCAAGATGATTGAGTTATTATGGTGGTATGCCTGTACCCTGATAGAACAAGTTTCACATGCATATGAAATTGAAAAGTAGAAGAAACTGTCTTGAGGGACACCAGTAGACGTATTATTCTATTCTAATCCCCTAGGGTGGGGGTCAGCAAACCACAGGGAACAGGACAAACCTTGCTGCCAGCTATTTTTGTAAATAAAATTTTATTGCAGCACTAGCTACCCCAATTTGTCTAAGGCCACTTTCTCTCCACAGTGCCAGAGTTAAGTAGTTGTGGCAAAGACCATATAGCCCCTGGTTTTTTATAGGAAAAGTTTGTCAACCCCTCTTAGAGACAGGCACTGATTCTCACACTTGAGCATGCATCAGAATTATCAGGCAGGCTTGTTAACATATGGATTATTATTAGGCTACATCTCCAACGTTTCTGATTCAGATGTCTTGGAAGAGCCCAATAATCTGTATTTCTAACAAATTCCCAGTGATGCTGATATTGCTGGTCTGAGGAACCACACATTAAGAACCAGTTCCTAAGCCACAAGATTCAGAAACAACAACAGCAATTTCTATAATTTGCTAAGGGTGATTTGCAGTTAAATCAAATGTGCAGATGAGGCAAAAGCCTTCATCCTAAGTATCTATCATGGGAAGTACTGACAGAAACTGAAAAGAAAAGAACAGAAAAAAACCCTCAGCATGCCATTAGAGTTTGTATTCAAGTACCAGGATTCAAAAACCATGTAACTGCAAGAGGAAATGGACATTAATAAAATTAAAATATACATACTGCATGGGACAGAAAGGCTCTTTCATCCTTCTTGTTCCCCTAAATAAGCTATATAGATAGGGACAAAATGAATCCTATTCTGCGAGATTTTTTTCTCAATTCATTTTTTTAATTGGGAGTGTGGGGAGGGTACCAAATTATTTCATTTGAAGGTATGGAGAAATGACATGAATTAGTAGATAGTATGGTATAATTTACAGAAAGGGTATAAAGGTAAGCCCTATATGCATGCGCTACATAGGCGACCACGAGTGTCACCGGTGCCACATGGAAGCCAATGCGGGCTTAGCTCTAATCATCTGTCTCCAGGAGCGCCCTTGGCACTGAACCAGGTCCCCCCAGACTCCAGGGTGGGGGCGGGGACGAGGGTGGGTGGGGGTGACAAAGGGCGGCGCAGGGAGGGGCACTTCCGTCTAGCGCACGTTGGTTACAAGGTCATGCAACTCTTGGATGGCTTTCATTTGCTTATTCCTTAAGATCATGAATCTCAAAGAAGTCACACATGTGAGTGTCGTTTTTGTCAATGGTCAGTGTTTGCAGTTCCGGTAGTGACTGATTCACACCCTTTTCCAAGCGTGACACAGCTCTGTTGCTTTCGGTGGCAATCTCAGGCCTAGAGGTCGAGGTCTGTTGACTTTCTCCTTATTCTGGTTGGGCCACCTGATTAGGCCACCTACCCAGTCGGTTTCGCAGCTCTAGGCAAGTTCCTCCTCACTCTGAGACTGGTGAAGAACTGGCAAGAGTCCTTCAAAGTCACAGCATCGCGGTCAAAGCAGAAGGACACGGACAGGCAGACCAAAGGCTCAGCAGAGCAGCGGTTGGTGCGCCCAGGCGGTTGGTGGCGACGTGCGGCTGCGGCTTGGCGGGGGACATGGGTGTGACGACGCAGCCAGTGCGGGGGCTGCGAGCAGGCGGGAGGCCGGCGCTGGGTGCCCATTCGGCCAAGCAGGAGGAAGCAGGACACCGGGCCACTCTCTGCCAGGAGCATCTGACCTCTCTGCTCATTTTCACTACTCCATTTGGAGATTCCAAACATTCGGGCATCGACCCACCGGCATCTTGGCAAGGCTGAAACCATCAAGAGCTCCATCGCCCTTCGCTGTGGCCTTTTCAAGTACTAGGAACATGATGCTGCCCAGCATAATGGCTCTAGGGCCTGGGTATTGGCTTCCTTTTTCACTTTGGCGGTGGTGGAACCAGTGCTTAATAGTCATGTATGTCCTATCCTTGGGATGTTTAAAATTGAAATATATCAGAGAATTGGCATTGCAATTTGTGATCCCAAAGAAACTACCCCCTCTTCTGAGACTGCTCAAAGAACCTGAATTCCACACCACCAAGATTTTACTGAAAAATTCAGGGTTTGGACTTTAACTTAAAAATTTGGGGATTTGTATATTTAACTCACAAGGGCAAAATAATTTGAGCCCAGATATTAAGGCATTTGAATTTTAACATTTGGGGGCTTTAATTTGCAAGGAGATTTAACCATCCTCTCTTGGAATTTGATAACTGGAGAGTGTTTTTTCCTCGAATTGGGATGTCTTTACATTGTGGATAATTTTTATTATTAGAATGTGCTTAATGTCATTGTATAATTTCTGGAGTGCTACATGTATAATATGGTTGGTTATAATTTAGGATGGCCAATTCAGTAAGAAATGGATCTTTACTCTTGGATGCAGAGTGCCCTTGGAACTGATTTAAATAATACATTGTTCCCATCCATTTTAGGAAAATTTAAAGTGGTCCCAGGATGACTCCCAAAGAGCAGTGGTTGGTAATGGAAATATGGGCTAAGAAGATTGGGCAGGATTTTCCTCATAGACCACTGATTCAGTCTTCCAAAGAAGCCAGCTATACTCCTTCTTGAGTGAAAATTTTAATGGGTTTGGAATAAAAAGGGGAGAGAATTTTATGGGTAACACTTAATCCTCACTCTGTGTTTCCTGCTTATAAAAAAATTTGTTCGTCCCTTTATTTGCTTCAATCCAGGGCAGTGGAGTGACATGTGTGGTTGATAAAATTGGGAAGAAAATAAAATAAGCTTTCCCAGCTTAGATCTACCACTTCTTCCTCTTAGAACTGAAGTAAGCAGCCCACTAACCACACAAGTTGTTTGGTTTTTCTAAAGGTCCTTTCTGCTACCTCTGACCATGAGAGAGACTGGGTGGGTAAGTTTGCCTAATGCTTGGGTTCAGTGTTAGAAGTTTATTTATTCCTCACAGCTAAGTTATGACCTTTAACTTAGCATTTAAAGTAAAGGAAGGTGTATTTTGGTCTTCATATGCCATTCTGTTTTACTTCTTAATATGTCTGGAAACTAAGTGGTAAGGAAGAATGCTGATTTTATTTTTGGAAGAGGGGAAGGGGTTCTCCCTCAGAAACTTCATTTTACCCCTAATTCTATTACATTTAAAAATTTACATACAAGAAACAATTTTTCTTTAGTAAGCTGATGGATGATGAGGCCTTGTCAATTAAAAAAAAATAAAAAAGTTCATGAGCTAGAAATATCTATGGAGATTTATTTTATAAGCCTTTTTCCACAATAAGTGAAAGCATCAGCATCACTCTGAGAACAGGTGTGTACATTTACATTAAATAAATTATTCATTTGCTAATATTGTGGACTTGTTTTATACCACATGAAAGTAAAAGAAAGCCAAATTAATCTCCATCCTTTGCATTATGCATTGTGGCATTAGGAAAGAGGAATTTTCAGGAAATACTCAACAAACTGGTTTTTTCAGTCCCTGAGATACTATAGTAGCAGAATAAAATCCAATAAAAAATCTTTTAATTTGATTGTCATCACCTTTAGTTAATGGTACATAGGCTTCCATTTCTAAGCACATGGAATATAGTTTGTCTAGATTGAATGTTAATATTTTGATTTCTTTTGCTAAGGTCACAGGATGTTTTTCTGTCATTCTGGAAAGCTTTGTACACTTGCTCTTATTCACAGTTCTTTTTCCCAGAGTTTGAGAATACTCCTGTGAAATCTTTGGCACTTTGGCCATTGAATACTTGCTGCCCATTCCACTCAATTCATTTGTTATTTATTATTTTTAATTGTTATTTTTATGTCTAATGTGCATAAAGCATGAGTCTGAGATGAATTGCATGCTACTTAAGGTTAGGATCAATTTTAATACTTTATGCATCACCCAAAGCATCGTGTTACACAATTGGGAGGCACTCAAAACACTTGAATATACCCAGCTTTCCTAACGGGAGGAAATCATATTGGAAGAAATAAAGAACACTTTTGAAACTCCTACTAAGGTTACAAAACAGTATATCTTGTCTTTTTTAAATCTAATATCTTTATAGCTGAAATAATGCCTGAAATTTGAACAACTAATAATTCAGAAATAAGAATAATTTTAGGTGTTACCTTTCATGTATCTGAAACTAATAAGCTCTGTTTAGAGTCATAGCTTCATTTCCTGTGGTGCAAACTGTTTTGCCTTTATTTGTAAAGTCAACTTTATTGAGGTATAATTAGCATATAATAAAATATACTCATTTAAGAGAAAACTTTGATTAGTTTTGAATTATAACTGATATAACTGCCACCACATTCAATATATAGAACATTTTCCTCAGCCTAAAATTTCCTTGGAACATAAAAGGTGTGTGTATGTATGTGCACACGTGTATTTATTTACCATGAAATTATAGTAACGTCATAAAAGTAAGTGTGTGTATATTGTTTATTTTAGAGGTTTTAAACTATATGTTGGTGTAATTTTATTTTTGAGGGTATTTCTCAAGGGATTACAATATGCATTCTTAAGCTTTTCAGAGTCTACTTAGAATTAATATTTTACCACTTCAGGTAGAATGTAGATACCTTAAAATCATGTCTCTTTACCTCCTTGTCCCCTTTAAACTTTAGTTATTATGAATTACAGCTATGCACATTGGACATCCTACCACACAATGTTATAATTTTTGTTTTCTAGGGTGATGTTTATTTTGGAGAATGTAAAAGCGAGTGGGGTTGGGGTAATACATCCACCCAGATATTTAGCATTTCTGTTGCTTTTCCTGAATCCACAAGTTCCAAGTTTCCTTCTGGTATTACTTCCTCTTGCCAGAAGAACTTCTTCTAACATTTCTTTTGTATGACATTTGCTGGTGAAAACTTCTCTTATTTTTTTTTTTTATCCAATAATGAGGATATCTTCATTTCTAAAGGATTTTTACACTGTATGTACTATTCTGTGTTGACCATTCTTTTATTTTAGTATTTTAAAAATGCTCCATTATCTTTTGGTCTCTGTAGTTCTCTCTAAGAAATCAGTTAATTTGGACAGTTTTTCTCCTTTATGAAATGTGTCATTTTTCTATGTCTGTTTTTTAAGATTTTTTTGTCTTTGGTTTTCAGCATTTTAATTACAATATATTTTGGGTATATATTTCTTTGAGATTTTCTGGTTGGGCTTTGCTGAGCCTCTTGAATCTCTAAATTTATGTCTTCACCAATTTGAAATGATTTCTGCCTTCATTTCCTTAAAATTTTTCTGCACTACATTCTTTCTCTGGGTCTTCTGTGACCTAGACATAGAAGAACCAAATTTAGACCTTATTATATTGTCCTACAGATACTTGTGGTGCTGTTTCTCTTTATTCAATCTTTTTTTTCTCTCTTATTCAAATTAGGTAATTTTTATTGATCTATTTTTAATTTCATTGATGTATCAGTTTTACTATTGGATACATCTAGTGAATTTAAAAATTTTGTTTATTGTGTTTTGCAGTTCTAAAATGATCAGTTTTAATATCTCATTTGTCTGCAATGACTGTATCTTTTCATGTATTTAAGAAGTATTTGCCCTTTGTTCTTAGATAATGACCAGGAGAAATGTTTTAATGTCTTTGTCTCTTAAGTATAACATCTGGGCCAACTTGGGGTTGACTTCTGTCAATTGTCTTTTCCTGTGAGATTTTGTCAGGCTTTCCTGGTTTTTGGTTGTATCCAAGATATTTTGAATATTATGTTATGAGATGTGGATCTTGTTTAAATTTTATGGAGAATGTAGTTATTATTTTTATAGTAAGCAGTTGGCCCAGTTAGGTTCAGACCAGAAGTTCCAAATTGCATTGATTCCATTAGTTGTTTTCAAAATGTTTTCAGTGTTATTTGTATCTTTCCAAAAGTATACGCAACCCAGGGGCCAGCCTTAGACCTAAGTGGTGATCTACTCCAGGGTTCTGTTCTCAAAGTTTACCATATGCTTTTACTAAAGGTCAGATCTATGCATATGCAGCATGAGGGTGAGCCCATGAATTCGTTCACAACTTTATGGGATGGATCCCTTTCTTGATTTTCCTTGTCTCTGTCCTTTTCTGAACATTTTTCAGCACCAAGTCCCCCTCTCCCTTTTTGATTCTTTGGATAGAAAACTGAAATCTCCCTACTCTGTTGTGCACTTCCTATGACAGGAGCTAGAGAAAAAAGAAAAGGAAACAAAAATAATAGGAAAGTTTCTCTACACTTTGTGGCACCCCTTTCTACTTCTTAGACCAGAAGAAGAGGGGATTGTCTCGGAACTCTTTCTGTCTACACTCCAATGTATAGTTCTTAGATGTGTACTGCCATTGAGTACATATAGGCTGAGAATTATGAAAGGAAAAGAAAAATACAAACTCACCAGATAATTTGTACTTTGAGCTCTAAATTCTTTCTCCAATTTGCCTGTGACCATTTGCTTTTTAGAGTCCGCAGATGATTGCATTCAGTGAGAAAGACAGGGTGGCGTGTGCTTATGCTGTTTGAGCTAGATCTGGAACATTCAAAATTTTAAAACAAAATTTATGTGTCTTCTTTTAACCTGAATACCATAGAATCTCCTTTATATGTCCAAATTAACTTATTTTAAAGAAAAGAAATTTCTCTTGTTTTTCCCCTCTTCTCTCTAGCCATCAAATCCCTTTCCTCTCTTTGAAGAGAAAAGGAAGCATGCTTAAAAAAGGGTTCATCACATTCTTTCTGGAATAATGATTCTATTTCTAATGGATAAATCCTTTTCTATCTTAGAAATAATATTTCTTTCTGGAGAAGAAATAAAAGAACTATCCATACTTGGAAGCTCTCTGTAATTTCTTTTTTCCTCACATTGTCAAAATCAGAAAAATCAAAGAAGAAAAGAGATAATTGTCCGTGCTAATGGTTTTCAGAGAGGAATTTAATATGTGATTCCTAGAAATGAATTCCCAGGACTATCTTCTTTAGGGTTAGTATAAGTGAATGTTTATCTTTGTTCAAAGAAAAAAAGATAAAATAAATTACACCAAAAATAAATCATACATTTGGGACACTGGTAAACATTAAAAACATTTTAAATGCTTGGCTCAGAGTAGATTCTGAACAGAAGGAACCACATATATGCACAGAAAAGGAACAGAAAACCACTAACTAGACATTAACTCCATCCACTTACCATCCCCTTCTTTGCTGTGATGCAAAGGCAAGTGAGTTGATTATGCTTTGTTCTAAAGAACAAACTCTACAAATAGATTGTCTGAATGTTATTTTTTCCAGAACACTGAAGTGCTTATTGCAATAATGTACAGGCACATGGCATTAGTTCCTATGGTCTGCATTAGCTGTTGTTTTGTGAAGGCAAAATGAAATACATTTTCCTTCCTCTTGTCTTCCACCTTTCCCAGGATGGCTTCCTGTAAAGCTGGAATTTGAATACAAAATTCCTATGTCCAAATCCAACATCTTTTCTATCATCTTAATTTGATGAGCTACCAGGAACAGTTCTTCCAGCCATCTCTGCATGATTAAATCCTAATTTACTCTTTCTAGTAAAGCTCTGATTCCATTAAGCCATTCCTTATTCTATAGGAACGTAGGCAGTGGTAGTAGACCAAAGTGAATTGTGTCCTGATTTTTCCTCTGACCAACAATGTGACTTTGTATAAGTTCACTTGATATCTCTAAATCTTGGTGCCCTCTGTCAAATCAGGATAACAGGGTCCCCGTTCACATAGTTGTTGCAGTAACCCAGCAATAACTCTGTAAATGTGAGCTGCTTCTGTACTTATCACAATCAGCCTTTTATTATCATTGAATAAATATGTTTCCCTTACATGATTACAGAGCTCAAGGACATTTAGACATTATATACATATTTTTCAGGTAAAAATTCTGAAGCTTGGAGGCTCAGAATGCTTTTTCTTAAAGGGCACAGATCTAGTTAACATGACAGGAGTTAACCAGGCTTCAATGAAGTGTCACTGTTAAAGGGTGAATATCATGATATTCTAAGAAGATAATAGAGAAAGCTCAGTAACCCATATAGCAAGGAAGTCTTAGTTGCCTGCTTGATTTTAGCTACTTCCCTTCCTCCTGCCTGAATACAGGACACGGGGCTGGAGAATCAGCTACAGAGACTAGAATGGCATTGGAGCTAATGCTAAGCAAAATGATTAGGTGATTCTCCTTAATTTTGATCTAGTAGGCCCAATGAGGACTTCTTAGATGTGAAATACTTTAGTGTTAAGAGGTCAGGCCCACAGTATATGAAATTCTTACTTTTCATTTCTGTTTGCCATGCCTTTCCTTGTGCCAATTTGTTTTAGCTTGGTGACCTATTTTTCAAATAGTTAAAACACTGATGCTAATGCAGAGAACTTTGTGCATATCTTCTGGCCATTGGGTTGAGACAAAATGTTCATTTTCTGATTCTGTGGTACACAGGCAGAAAAGCGTAGGCTGTGGAACAGATTTTCCACAGACTGCTGCTGCTCTGCATTATTGAACACGGGCTCAGCCGCTTGGCTTTCTTGGGTGTTCATGTTCAGAGACAGGGCCATTTTACTTGTCTCTCATTGTTAATCAATAAACTGCAAATAAAACTGCTGAAACCTGATTTCTTCCCCAGACCACTTCTTTCTTTGGATGCTTCAGATTCAGAGGATCTAGAGTCTCCAATGAGGACTGTTTTTGACTTTTAAAAAAGGAAACTGTAGTTCTGCTCCTGAAAATAAAGGAAGTTAACATTTCAAAGTAGGTCTCTGAACAAAACATCTGCTGCAAAAACTTCTTTGTGATTGCTTTTTAAAGAATAGATCAGGAAGGCCAGGAATGGAAGATGAGCTGAAGATATCTGGGGATGGAATCCAGCCTCCCTGTATTCAGAATTATTTAGTGTAAGAAGACAATCCACACCTCTTCAGCCCTTTTTATTTTGTACCTTTAAATATCAGCCACATTCCTTGTAACTTACCCCACTCCCTTAAAAATATCTTTTTAGGAAAAGATCTAAGAAACTATCTTAGATAGTTTCAATGTTAATGCTGAAAGGAGTATGCGAACTTGAATAAACAGATAAAACCTCTAGCTAAATTAATTATGCTTAGTGGTATATTTAGAGCTACATTTTACATCATTATTTGGCAGAGTTAAAAGGCCCCGAAAATCATACATGTCTCCCTTTTTGTAAAACTGTACTAGATTTGGATTACTTTTCCTGACAGCTGTTTCTAATGAAATCGTCCTCATTCACTGCAGGAAACTTTGCAGGATCCCACTCCACTCCCTGTAATCACATTGGATCATGGGAAGAAAATATCTCATTTATTAACTTGGCAGTAACCATGGATGTATGGCCTGGCATACTAGAATGTGTTGGACCAAACACGTTCCTCTCTTGAGAGGAACCTTCATCCCTTCTCTCACTTCCCCCAGCAATACCAAGTAATGTTCTAGAGAGTTTGGACCATGGGGCAAATCAGGTTTATCATTGCTCCCATTCTTATTTTTAACTCATTGATTTCTTTTGCTGACATTCGCTCCCAACACAGGCCACTTGGGTTGAGTGCTCAGAAAGAACAGTGGAACTTGAGAGGATTCATGTTGCTTTTGTCTCCATTTGGTGTCATTTCCAGATGCTACCCACTGCCTCATTGGTTACACTGTCCTTGAGTCCTTAAGTATCTCTGATGAATTTTAAGATCGTTTTTTTTCTTTCCCAGTAAGGAAGGGCACTTTCTTTTTCCTGATACAGGAATTACATTTGCCTTCTCAGAAGCTTTTGTTTCACAGACTTTGATTCACAAGACTCAGTTAAAAGATCTGTGAGGACAAGAATTGCCTCAAATGCATCACTCCCTCCACAGGGCATTTGCACAGGTTAATTCCCTAGTTTTACCAGCTCTCCATCTGTCCTGCCCTCCTCTCTCTTTCCCCCTTTCCTTAGCCATAGCAACTCACACTGATTGTTCCTCTCTCAGCTCAAAGGTTACTTGCTCAGAGAAGTCTTCCCAGCCCACTCAGAGTGAATTAGGACCCACTGCTTTTCCATTTTTAAGGCTAGAATCAAGTTGACGGTTATCTGTGTGTATTAGTCAACTTGATCTGCCATTAAAAAATATCACAGACTGGGTGGTGTAAAGAATAGAAATTTATTTCTCACAGTTTTAGAGCTGGAAATCCAAGCTCTAGGATACTAGATGATTAGGTTCCTGATGAGGGCTCTTTTTCTAGCTTACAGAATACAAGGCCTGGTTCACCTTCAGTAAAAGATACAAGCTGAAGGAAAATAAAAGCTACCTTGCATGTGGCCCACCTTCTTACCTTATCACTGCATCCTCACATAGCAGAAAGAAAGAGAGAAAGAGGAAGCTCTCTTCTCCTTCACATAAGGCCACTATAATAGTCATGGTTCTCCAGAGAAACAGAACCGATAAGATAGACAGATAGAGATAGATAGATAGATATATAGATAAAATGGAAATTGGCTTACATGATTAGAGAGCTTTAAAAAAATTCCATGATCTGTTGTCTGCAAGCTGGAGGACCAGGAAAGCCAATAGTGTAATTCAGTCTGAGCTCAATGGCATGAGAGCCAGAGGAGCCAATGGTGTAAATCCCAGTCCTAGAACAAGGGCCTGAGAACCAGAAGTAGGGGGTGGAGGATGGGCATGCTAAAAGTCCCAGATTGAAGGTCCTATAACCAGGAACATTGATGTCTGATAATAGGAGAAGATGGATATTCCAGTGCAAATAGAGAAAGACAATTCACCCTCCCTCTGCCTTTTTATTCTATTTGGGTCTCAATGAATTGGATGATGCTCATGCACACTGGAGAGAGCCATTGGCTATACTCAGTTCATCAATTCAAATGCTAGTATTTTCCAGAAACACCTTTACAGGCATACCCCCAAATAGTATTTTACCAGCTATCTGGGTATCTCTTAGTCCAGTCAAGTTGATGCATGAAATTAACCATCATAGTCACCAATTCTATTGGATTAGGGACTCATTGCTATGCTCTCCCTATCTCCAAATACAGTCACATTGGGAGCTAGAGCTTCAACATACACATTTTTGGAGGGTAGGGACGTAATCTATTCCATAGCACTGGGTTAAACTTATTTGACCTCAAGTTGCCTCAGTCCTTCCCGCAGATTTTAACTTATTACTCTGCCTTTTTCACTTTTCACTTTTGCAAGGAAATGCAAGATAGCATTTGGTGCATGTTAGACTCTATAGGCTTGCTCTCTTTCTCTCCCTGTATGTTACTGTTTGGCTTTCAAGAAAACGAAACTCTTTTTCAAAGTTTATTATTTGCTCTGAATTGAAAGTTCTGGTCCAAAATGACAACAATGGAAGTGTATTAATATAAGCAAGACTTACAAATCATTATTGATGCATTCATATAGTAAACCTATTTCCAGTTTTTGTGTTTGCCACTGAGTATCTTGGGCTTTGATATTCTTTATATTCTTTCTTCTTCAGTTTTTATTTTCCTCCAGCCCGTATCCTTGACTGAAGGTGAACTCTGGTTCTTCATATTCTGCCTCCACAGGAAAGTTTTATATCTGTCTACAAGGGCTCTATTTAATTTTTTAAAATGATTTTTATTACTCTGTACAAGGGAGTCATCTGGAAATGACATTTCTTAATAAACTTCCCTTGACAAATATTATTTTTTTTCTTGTGGAAAAAAATCTCTGCTTCCTATTTTTCTTCTTCAAATAGCCATTGGCAGTTCTCTGATTGAGAAAATAAGACTTCCATAGGAATAGCTCCTGCCAATTGAGAAGGGTTTGTTTTTTTAAAATTCCTTCCTGTTTGTGTTATATTTAATCAGAAGCCTATTATTTCATCTCCCTCCTTTTTTCCTCAATTTTCATTTAAATTTTTCTCTTGCAATTGATTTTTCAGTTTTCATTAAACTTACAAATGAATGCAAAAATCTGTTAAAAAAAACTTTTAGTTTATTAATTCACTGCTATGTTGGCTGGTCATTTCTAAGAGACTAAGAAAGTTGCATCAGGTATGAACCAGGTGTGTGAAAAGGATACTTGAATACTGATTTGGAAGGTCCATAGTGAATTCCACTTGAAAAAACAGTTTCAGGCTAACTCACTGCATTAATGAGACTGTCATACTGACTAGACTTGTGGAACAAGAAATAAACTTCCTTCTTTTTCATCTTACCCTATTTGAATTTCATACCAGGAAAGATCTTTTTAAATGTCCTTTTTAAATGGAGAGATTTTACATCTTTCTGATCAATTCAGAGCAGAACCAAGAGCATTTATGACAAAGGTGACCAGGTAATGACAATAATGTAAAGCAGGGTAAAACCCATCACTTGGCTATGCTGATTCATTCTCTGTTCACGTGGATCCATTTGTTACTTAGACAGCACCAAGGACCAATTTATCTATTAAAGTGCTAGCATTCCAGTGTTATGTATTTTTTATTACCTAAATGCGTTGAATATCTATTTATGTTCCAAAAGAGGATGGAGCAATAAAATTGAATTAATCATTGTTTCTGCCTTCAAGGGTGTTACAGTCTACCAGAAAAAAAATACATGAATAATTATAATGATGGGGGGGTCTATGATAATTAAGTACACAGGAATTAAGAGGAATGAGTGATGATTATCATTTGTGGAAATTGGTGAAGGTTTTCTAGCATAGTGGCATTTGTACTTCCATCTGAAAGATGGATACAAGACAAACAAGTGGAAAAGATAGAGGTGGGTATTCTAGACACAAAAAAATCCCAAAGGCCCAGATGAAAGAAAGGACAGTTATTTGCTTGCTCAATAAGTTGTAAAGACAAGACTAGGAGACAGAACAGAAAACATTAAATGCCAAGAAGATTGTAGATATATTCTGAGGATTTGGGGTGGTGGTGTGCTGAAATAGGGTAGTAGAAATAAAGAGGAAGAGATGGCAGAGCTGATTTGTATAGGTAGAAATGGTTGGAGTGACAACTTGCTGAGAAGCAAGGAACTAACAGTCACATTTGAGTCTGTAGTTTTGATCCTCGTGATTGGGAGAATGATGCTCTCCTTAACAGAAAGAGGGTCTATGAGGGGAGTAGAAAAGTGGTGTTGGAAGAAAGGGAAATATGTTATTTCAAAATTGAAAACCTGTTCCTGTAATATCTCTAGAAGCCCCAATTATTTGAAGTATTATCTGGCTTCTAGCCAGGGTTTAAACTTAATGCTCTGGATTTCAATTTAGATGTAGTTTCTAGACCTTTGTGTTTGAGAAAAGTTTGTAAAATCACCTTTGTGCCAGATGATATTCTTTGTTGCCTTCTACTCACCTTGTATAAATGAGGTTACATGATGATTTACTATTTGCATTTGCCTTGTTTTTGCCTAATGTACAATCAAGAAAAAAAATACATGTGTAAATAACACCCACAAAAGGCCATATACCAAATGGCAAAAGCTTAATAATAAGAAAAAAATTTTGAGGGAGCAAATGGCAAGCTGAGTGATGATCACAGGTGGTGATGATAGTTAGAAAACATGGACAGTCAAACTGTATCCATCGAATGGCTCTGAGCTCTGGGACGATAGATTCAGATACCACTTCAAAGTATTCTCCATGGAACTTCTTTTGTAAGCCTAGAGAGTTCTTCTAACTGGTGTCAGAGTTCTACATTTTCTGAGGATTCAGAGCGTTGGTCTACAAAGAGTTAGGAGAATTCTATGATATATGGAAACTTCACTGGAAAAGGCTGAACCTGGAGTGTGGGTATTAAATGGAAATGTCAAGATTTGTCTTAAAATTGAAGAAAAAGTGTGCATGTGTATTTCTCTGTGTGTGTCTGAGTGTTTAACAATTATTTTGTTTAAAAGAAAGAAAAATACTTTTTTTCTAATTTCTCCTCAAGTGTTCTTTAGCTCTTGACATAAACTCCAGGGAGATATTTTTTTTTTCTTTTTAATCAAAAAGACTTTAAAGAGTGCTTGAGTTCTTTTCAGTATGGTTTTTATTACTCCATTCCAATTGCCTTTGAGAAACTGATAACAATAGAGAATCGCTCCCTCATTTACTCATATAATCTGATTGATGGAGTAGATACGTGTGGTATTATGAAGGTATAAAAGCTATAGAGTATAGCCAAACTTTCATGTTTACTAAATTAAAAAAAAAAAGGTACAGGTTGTTTCAGTAATTTGTTAATCTCTTATTTTCTTCATGTTTTGGGGTCCAGTTGAGATATATCAGCAATATCTAAGCTCATGTTCTCCCACTCAGGTCCACTTAAAATCTCCATTCTCATTTTGGAGGACATTCTCATTTGTAGCAGACACCTGGAAACCTAATGGAAATAGATAATGGGAAAGTGGTGTTTGATGAGCTGCCCTTTTTTTGTTCTCACGTCAGTAGGTAGACTGAATTTTGAATTGCTCTGAAGGTAAAAGCAAAGTTAAGCAGACTAGATTGGAGAGTGCAGGCAAATCTCATGAGACAGCATAGGTGGGTAGACATCTAAATCCCAGGTAAGCAAATTGAAGAACAATGGGTTAGAAATATGAGATAGAAGACTGATTAATGAGAAATTATAAGAAGAAAGTCAAGTAAAGATTGTGGACAACAAAGGATCTTGATACTACAATGGTAGCTGCCTAGGCTATGATGTTCCTAACTATTTATGGGAAAGGAAATATATAGCTTTCAGAATGGAGGCTGTGATGTGAGGGCAGTGAAGTGGGGAAGAAGAGAACCAGAAGAACAGCAATTGCTGTGAATGAGATATAACGCTTTCTACGCATTAGTATATTCATCCAGAAAAAAATTTATGATAAAATTATCAAAGAGTCATATGAGGTAAAACTTTGATAATTCGTATTATTACTGATCGATCAACTTGAACTCTAATAATGATTCAAATTTGTCAATTATTGCCTTAAGCATAGTCTCTTTCAATTAACTTACACAGAAAGCCACACAAACACAAGAGTTTCTCATTCGTTTAAGTGATGAGGGTGACATACCCACCAGCAGATAAATGGCCCTGGTTCTTCTCAGTATGTGTGTCTCAACAGGAGGGATCTTTTGGTCATCCTAGAGTCCTAGTTTACTTGATTATTTTAACTGCCTGCCTACATCGATTGGTCCTTAACATCAGCTGGTATTGCTAATAGTGGCAGCAGCCAATCCCAGAATTTCCCTACTTCCTGTGATCTAGCAAGTAGCTGACTGCACCACTCCATTCCTTGCTAGCAGCAGGCAAAACAGTTATCACATGCTTCGAGCAACCAGTAAACATTTGACCCCAGGAGTTGAAGGTGAGAGGAGTCCTTTCATTCTATAAAAATTTTAACAGTGATCCAAACAAATCAGTTGCCAAGGTCAGGTCTTTAGATGTATATGCTACCGCATAAAAGCAATATCTTCTTGACCCAAGGTTCAGAGCCAGACCTTTGACTATTGGAATGGTTGGAAAAGAGAATGCAAGGGAAAAAGAGGCAATTTCATGACACAACTATAAACTGGTACCTATCTTTGCTGTTTAATATATTATTTTTTTCCATGTGTCTTTTTAAATTCGAAGTAATGAAGTTGCTCTTATTTTAGTAACAGTTGTTTCAGATAGTTACTTTTGAATTTAGTAGCTCCTAAGAGGTATCTTGAGGGGAGGAGTTTGGTTAGTTACTAATCCTGAAATGCAGTTTCTTAGCAGTTGTTTCGTGATGTTTAGCTCCTTTTTTATATTATATAAACATCTGCTATTTTGTAGCATACTACAGAGCTTATCTAGGTAGGACAGTTAGAGTTCTGGCTCTGAAATACACCCCTGCCCATGGTCTGGGGAGAAAGCCTCCTGGAAACCATAGCATGAAAAGGAAGATGAATCCTTTCTCCAAATATAAATAGTAGGGTGGAATGCCTAAGAACAAGAATAAGTAACAAAGTCCCAAGGAAAGAAAAATGTAAACTTTTAGGTTGTTCAAAAAACTCTAGGAGGGTAAAGATTATTCTTTTCTACTGCATAACAAAGAAGGAGGTCTTTTGCCTTTGAAGATCACATTTTTATCTCCTCTCTCCACCCCTACCCTCGGCCCTGTGCTATCCAGGGTGCTGGACTATTCCCACCAACTGGGTGATGGGAAGATCTTTTAACCCAGTCCTTGACCTCTGTCTGGCTTGAGCCTGATCCAGTCATGTGCTCTTCGCCTATGGAAACTACCAGCTCTCACCCACACTGATCCTGCTTGCACAGTCAACAGCCCCTACAGCTAACCTGACTGTTCAGCCCATGTCCTTGTCCTTATTTCTATCTATAGTTGTGTCAAAGGAACAGTATAAGAGGAAGTAAACTACCTTAAATCTAATCTGAATTCCTAATAGTTTAGATGCTGTGAATAAGTCTAGTGATCCCAAATGAAAGAAGTTAGGGCTGAATATTTCTAAATTCACTTTAGGAAAATTTTTTAATATATTGTAGCTTTGGTTATATAACATTTCTATGTTTAACCCTTTGTTTATCATTTTCATGTGATTATTAATAATCATTTGAACTCTTCCTGAATCATTAAATTCACAGCATGTTTCAAAATTCTTTTGCAAAAATTGGGAAATATTTTAATGTAGAAGTCAAATTCATAAAATAAAAATATTATTTAGCCACTATCCATATTATTGAATATGATAACTACATAGTAGCATTTTGTCTATCGATCCCTTAGATGAAAGAGTTGAGTTCTTCCACCTTAACAGTCTTAAAATACTGAAGCTGTTTTTCATACCCAGCAATTATTCATAATGCATTTTTCATACAACTGACAATTTTATCACCACTTCATGTACAAATCCAAATGCCAAAAGGTCAGGAAAGAGCAGATGAGACCACCTTTACTAAGGCAAATCTGAGTTATTTCCAGAGAATTGTACCTCTTCTTCTTTTCAAAATAGTCCACAGAGTAGACTTGTAGAGTAGTAGAGTTGTAGCTTTGGTTATATAACATTTCTATGTCTAACCCTTTGTTTATCATTTTCATGTGATTATTAATAATCATTTGAACTCTTCCTGAATCATTAAATTCACAGCATGTTTCAAAATTCTTTTGCAAAAATTGGGAAATATTTTAATGTAGAAGTCTGGTTGATGCTTATAATGTCACAGCTGCCCTGCTCAGTCATCTATCTTTTCTCTTCTATTAAAGCTGTAAAGATGGTCCTCGTTCATGCCTTTTTGTCCTGTGAACCAGTCCCATTGTGGGTCAGAATGAAAAGTAAAAGGTTGGAAACGATTTATGGGGCTGGCTGAGCAACTGATTCCTTGGGGATTCACCCCCGACCTTTACAAGGGCAATATTTTCATAAATAAATTGGGGCTTTTTTGTTCCCCATAAAGACAGCTAATCCAAACTTTAAAGACGTTTGATGCTAGAATCACTTTGCTGTGTTTTTGCTATAATGATTTAGATTGAATGTCATTGTGCACTCAAGCTTACCAGGTAATTGAGCAAATACGTGCTTTATTTGATGATACAGTCATGGCTCTTTAAATATCAATGACAGTGGTTTTGGAGTATAAAATAATGGTTATCAAATATGTAGTCATTATGAATAAAAGACACAAAACTATAAAATTTTGTTATTTTGAAATTAATTAGTTTGAAAAAATAAGTTATAACTTTAAAAATTTACAATTACTTAATTATGATTCTTGGATTTTCCTTACAGAACAAAGTACTTTATTTAAAGTATAGATTTTTAAATTTTCTTTCCTTTTTGGTGAGAGGCATAAAATAGCTATATTTTTTAAATAACTATTTTATTTCTTCAATAAGATTTCTATTTAGGGTTTTCTGGTAATCATGACACATTTTCTCATGGCTTATTTATACTTCATTTTTTTCTATATATTCATTATATGTATTAGTAAAGAATGAACTGTTCTCAATAAAATACATTTTCTTTGTGGTTGAAAACTTGTCTAGCTGATTTATTTTCACCTGTTATTCACGTTTTCTAGCAGGTCCTGTGCTTTTACAATGGCTGGCCAGGTAAGAAGTGTAATCTTTGACTATGAACCAGTGAGAAAAAGGAAGTAAACTGATATTGAATGGTTTCAGCTCTGTGTAAAGCTCTGTGTAAAGCAATGTGAACTTGGACTATTCACCATCAACACTACCTAGATGATTGTACACTATTATCACACTATTTTAAATGTATTGCATCATTTCATTCCTTACAACCTTTTTTTAGAAAATAGGCATTAAAATCGCCATTTTGCAAGTGAAGAACTTAAAAGAGTGGACAGGTCATTAAGTAGCAGAGCATTTGAACAGAACCTGTATTTCCCCAAATGTTTTTGCAGAACAGAGTCAAATGAGATGAATATGAGAATAATAATAAGTATACACATAAAAGATGTGTTGAATGAAGAATAAAATTATTAGACCTCACTTTTATTAAAATTCACTAATAGTTATGCACTTAGTATTTTTCAGGGTTGCACTAAAAGTTTTCACATATGACAACTGACTTAATCCTCACAATATCTTGTGATATTGGTTAAATTGTTCTCATTTTGCCTACAAAAACTCTGAGACACAGAAAAAGTTAAGCAAATTTACAAATGTCAAATAGTAGATAACTTAAGAAACAGGAATCTTCAAACAATTTCTCTCACTCCGTGGTCACCACTCCTTTCAATATACCACAGCTACTCATCCCTCACACATATACACACTTTTCCTGAAAGTTTTGTATCTTTACACTTCTTAAAAAATGAACTAATATTTTTTGTACAAGTAGAAGGTAGTATTTTTAGTGTCTCTGATAAAACTTCTTATGTATTAATTCATTTTGAAGTCTGGCTATTGAAGGGGTTTGTACCAGGCCAAATATTCCTCAATGCTTCCCTCATTTAAAAAATCCAGTGAAAAATAATGCATTATTTAATAATCAATTAAAACAGGCTTTGTTTTAAAAAATTGTGCAGAATAAGAAACAAGCTACTTTGTCATCTCCTTAGATTTCTTTCTTTGGGTTACTCTATTGTCAGACATATTTAGGCCCTCTAGATAAATAAATAAATAATTCAACAGCAAAAGTTGAAATTTTTTGGCTTGTATTTGGCTTGTGTTAAATATTTATTTAATTTAAAAGATTATTAATACCCAATTCTGAATGTGGTGTGGGAAAATGAGCACTATTTCACACTGTTTATGGAGATGTCAATTGGTGTTATGCTTCTTCAAGGCATTTGAAAAATACATGTCAAAATTTTATGCAGTCATGCTCTCTTACCTAGCAACCCCATCTGAAATCTACACAATTGAAATAATGATATGTATGTATAAGGATATTTATCACAGTGTTGTTTACAGTGTTGACTGCTTTGAAACAAGCTAAACTTCTGAAAAGCAGAGGTTGGTAAAATATGTTATAAAAGCTGTATACAATATTTTATTTTGATGTTGTGGTAGATCTATATTTATTTGCAATAAAAAAGGTTCGTAAGATAGTATCAAGTGATATAAGAAATGACAAAAAAGTGCATACGTATTCATCCTTTAGGCATATATTAATATAGAAAAAATCATTAAAAAAATATTCACCAAAATGTTCATGTTAGCTCTGAGTAGTGGCATAATGCTTATCTTAATTTTATTCCCCATGCTTTTTTTGTATGTTTTTGCAATAAGAATATGCAGCTCTACATTCCCTTTTTCAATACCAATATGACCAAATATGTTTTGGGATTGTAGAATTTTTAAATTTGGGGAGGGTTATGTGATATAGATATTTATATTAGGTTATGCCTTCTTTGGAATCAGAGGCAGCCTCTTAAAATCAAGCACATTAATATCTTGCAGCAAAATGTATGAATATTCACAATCAGTGGTGCTAATACACCTTTATGTCCAACTCAGGGCAGGTCTCACAAATTGAATTGTTGAAAAATCTTTGTTTCCAGAGTTTGATTGTGTTTTAGAATTTCAGATAAGAAATTGTATGCCTATATTAATTTTATAACCAGAGAAGAATACATTGTAAAAAATATATCTAGAAAAAGAAATAGAACCTGTCACTCTAAGTCTCAACCATTAAAGTGTCTCCTTTGCTCATGTTGACATGTCAGTTGATAGGCAGGTGGTTATGTGAAAATGAATTCCTCTTAGGAGACTTCTTTTTTATTTTTCTGTATCTGCATGATACAAAAATGACATAAAAGCTTTCAGTTTCTAGAGAAATACTATTTAGAGTAAGTTAAATCAGTTTGTGACAACTGTCTTATATTGTTTAAAATGGGGGGACAAAGAGTGTTAATTAAGTATAGTCTATTAAAAAGAAGAAAGATTTTAGAAAACTGTCTTCTGCGACTGACATGTCAACAAATTGTTTCCTGGGAAGAAAGTAGTTTTGCAGGCTCTTCTCTAGTCTAACTGCATGCTTAGCTAGGTAGGGGGTTAATAAGCAACATCTGACAGTGGCAAAGAATTCTGCCACATATCCTACCGTTCATTTCAAGATTACAAAGCATCTGTTTCTTGCTGGGATCATTTTAGTTATCTCCTTTTCAAAGCAGGCCTAGATCTATAAACAGAAATCACTTTTTTTACATTTAGGGACATAGGTTAGAGTTCTGTAATTTTTATGTTGCTAGCCTCATGTTCCAGGGGAAACCTGGAGAGGTTATTCTAGCCCAAACTCTTCCGCTCCAGATTCCACGGAAACAAAGGTTGAACAAAATGTTCTTCTTTGTTTAGTTTCATCACTACTTTCTTTCCCCATAGTTTATTCTTTTTGTATTTCTTGTTTAATGGATGAAAAATACAGGAAAAAGATATGAAAGAATATCAAGATCACCTTCTATCTTTCTACTTTAAATTTTTGTGTGTATCATGTGTTCTTTGGTACTTGTATGTATATGTATTTCTCTATGTGTGTGTCTAACAGTTATATAAAAATGTATATATACTAATCTAAGCACTTTGTATATATGAACACATTTAATCTTCCTAACCTACCCATGAAATTATAATTATACCCATTATACAAAAGATGATCATATAAACCATTGAGATCTGCTGAACGTAATAATTATACATAGTATTTCACAATATTTCTTTACACTTAAAACTATGGTCTTTTCAATTTTATATATCATTAATTATCTTTTAGAAAACTCTGTTTTTATAGCTACATAAATTCCATGGTGTTGATGTACTTTATTTAATAAGTCCACAGTTACTGTATAATAGTTATACTCAAATTTTCACTTCTATAAATAATCTCATATATCATTATTATATATTCATATTTCTGTAAGTATCTGCTTATCTCCTTCTGAAAAATTCCTGGAAGTGGAATTATTGGTCAACCTATGATAAACATGTTTAAGGAAGTGGAGCCTAGTGTTACAGAGTGCAGGTCTGAGAGACAGTCATTATGCATTTAAATCCCAGCGACTCCACTTACTAACCCATTGTAATGTACCAAGTTACTTCAATTTTCCAGTGACTGAAATGGGGAAACCTTTTAGGATTCTGAATAGAATTAAGGGAGATAGAATATCAAAAACATTTAGCAACAGATGAATAGATAAATAAGATGCAGCACATGTATATGATGTAATACTATTCAGCCATAAAAAGGAATAAAGTACTGGTAAATGCTAATAACACTGGTAAACCTTGAAAACATGCTAACTGAAAGAAGCCTGTCACAAAAGGCCGCACATACTACATGATGTGGTCCATTCACATACAAGTCCAGAATAGGAAAATCTATAGAGATAGAAGACAGATTAGTGGATGCTTAGGGCTGGGAAGTGGGAATGGGGTGATAAGCGGGTGGTAGCTAAGTGATTAAAATGTTCTAAAATTGGCTTTGATGGTGGTTGCGCATATCCCTAAATATACTAAAAACTAATTGTGCACTTTAAATGAGTAAATTGTATGGAATGTGAATCATATCTCTATAGAGCTGTTAAAAAATGTAAGCACTATACCTGGTCCATGGCTATCTTTTTTTTTTTCTGAGACTATTTTTAATTCTATGTATTTTCATTTAAAATGTCTCTTTGCTAATTGTAGAACAAATTTTATTTCAATTTAAGATTTTAATAATTATTTTAAATACTTTGTGTTTTGCCCTTTGTATTTTCTTTCTCTGGTTGTATTCTTTATTCATTTTTCTAAAATTTTAATTCACTAGCTCAATAAATTTTCAATATTAACCTATTTTTTGTGGCATATGTTTAAAATGATTTTCTCCACATTGATATTTACCTATTATTTTTATAGATTATTTTTAAATTGTGGAAGTTAAAAGAAGTTAGCATAATGAATTTTTTTTTTTTTTTTTGAGACAGGATCCTCCTCTGTTGCCCCAGCTAGAGTGAGTGCAGTGGCATCGTCATAGCTCACTTCAACCTCAAACTCCTGGGCTCAAGCGATTCTCCTGCCTCAGCCTCCCAAGTAGCTAGGACTATACTCATGCACCACAATGGCCAGCTAATTTATACATATATCTATCTATCTATATTTTTTTCTTTTGTGGTAGACAGGGTCTTGCTCTTGCTCAGAGTGGACTTGAACTGCTAGTCTCAAGTGATCCTCCCACCTTGGCCTCCGAAAGTGCTAGGATTACAAGCGTGAGCCATAGTGCCTGGCCTGGTTTTTTAAAAATGATTTGTTTCCTTTGTTTTCTTGCTTAGCAAGGTTTTACCTACATTTAGATCAAGTAATATGTATCTACATTTTCTTCTAGCTACCACTTATTTAGAAGATATCATTCTATACTACAATCTGATCGGAAATTTCATTTTGATGATGATGTAAGGAGAGATTGACATCTTCCTCAATGAAAATGTACTTGAAAATTTTATAGAAAGGGAAATATTTTATACCTTGGAATTTATTTCATTTTTTTTAACCACTGACCATCAACAATTCTTTATAAAGACTTCTCTATAATGAGAATGTTTATACTTCTTACGTAATAGAAGTATACACAAGTATAAGGTGCCATGTATTGTTTTGAGTGGATCTATTTAATACCAATCTTGACTTTGAAATTAATTTTCATCAAGGTTCATGCTTTCATGCTTTCCACAGGTCCTCCTTTTATAACTTAGCTGCCATTCAGGGTAGTACTCAAAGGTTAAGTAATGTTTAAATCTCTTGAAAGATTAAAAGAAGTATTTGAAATGCCATCATTTTGAGCCACCAGTTGGATTCCATCTATTTTTTTTCCCTGTACCTATATGAATGTTACAAGCCTTGCCTCTTCATATTAATCTCACACTATTAAAGCATCTTTATTACTCTAGATGGACTACCATACCTATGTTGTTCCCTTGAAAAGTAAGCATAATTCTCAGATACCATTAGCATACTTTGAATGGAGGCTTGACTCATTTCACAGACCATTAGAGAAGGTTTAATGTTCATTATTTTGATTCATTTGACATTTTATCATATGTGTGCAAGGTAATACTTTTAATCCTAATTTTCAGGTGAGAATGAGAATAAAGATTAAATACTTTGTCCAATGTCACATAAGCAAAAATTGATATTCAAATTCTGTGGTTTTTACTTTTACATCACAGTCTTTTATAAATATATAACTTATTATCTCTCAAATATTACATGGATTTATTTTATTTAATCTAATAGAAAGATGAAATATATTTTTACCTGTAGCTAACTTTCAAATTCAGGCTTAACAAAGGTATATAGGAATTTAAAATATTCAGAAAACAACCTGCAAAATAATTATTGTTTTTGTTTCAACCAGTAACCATATATTTCTGAAAGGATTTTGGTGACACTTGTTTTTGAAGAAATCCTAATGAATTCTAATATTCCAGTTATTTATAGCAATAGGCTCTAGATATGTCAATTACATTTATTTCTGGATGGAAACTTGGCTTTCTGATCTCAAATAGTACTTGGTCTTCATATCACAAGTTTGTAGCCGTGGAGATGGTCTAAAGGTTATAATGAAACAAATCAACCAGAAATCTAAAAAAATAACTCTACTCCTTATTGGTTTTCCTTTAAAGAACTTTGGGAGGAAAAAAAAATCTCCACATCATCGTAGAACACATAAACAATGTTATCTGATATTATGCAGGAACCAAAAATCCATGTTAAAATATCCTTAAAAGAGCTATGTTAATTTCCTATGTTAACAGAGATCCAGTTGCTGGAATATATTAAACTACCCATGCAATGTTTCACTTTTCTTCTCCATTCTGAATTCATGATGACAAACACCTTACTTTCTGGATCAGTTTGGGTGGCTAACAAAATTATTTTGACTTTTAATTCCAGGTGTTTTGGTAGTGACTGTAGACAATGCAAAGAAAACATCACTTTGTTAATTTAAAGAGTTTAATTTCAGTTATGAAGTTAATCACTTCCAAGTTTGTTGATTTTCCAGTAAGTCAAAATATGTGGAAGAAATGGGCATTTGCTTTGCTAACATCAACTGCTTTTTTTGGAAATAGCTTTATTGAAACATAATTTGTATACCATGGAATTCATCCATTCAAAATGTACAATTCAGTGTTTTGTTTTGTTTATGTACCTTTGTGGAGTTGTACACTCAACACCACAATCCATTTTAGGACATTTTCATCACCTTCAGAAGAAACCCCATATGCATTACCAGTCACTTCCCATTTCCCCTCAACCCCTCCAGGCTTAGGCAACTACTATTCTACATTGTCTCTGTGAAATTTTCTATTCTGAACATTTCATGACACAGTCATATCATATGTGGCCTTTTGTGCCTGGTATCTTTCATTTAGCTTAATGTTTCAAAGGTTCATCCATGTTGTGGCATGTTTCAGTACTTTATTCTTTTGTATGCCTGAGTTATATTCTATTGTATAGATATACTATATTAGTCAATAGATAAAGTGGTACTATCAGTACATAAGATGAGTCAGCCACAGAATTTTTTACAGAATATACTTCTTTTTTTCTTTATTACTAACCTAAATGCTATTTAAAAATATGTGCCTTCATCCTGAGATATAGGAACTCTTTGGCTGATCTAAACTGATTAATTGGGTCCATAGTTAGATATTTTTATTTACCTCTCAAATCTATATAATATATATTCCTAGTAGAGTTTTAAATTGGTTTTAACTTTTTCATATTTTATTATCAATGTCTCTAGTTTTAAATTCATTAATACTTCTGAACATGCAAGAATGTGGTGGTCTAGACTTACACTATTGCTTCCCTTCTAATTGCACATGGGTTTTATTGTGTTTTTCATGCACTTGTAGTTCATGGGAAAGATACTAAAATAATAATTAGACATTGGAACAAGAAAGCAAACTTTAAATATTTTTAATATATTTTTATTAGCTTCTGCAAATATCCTAAAGAGCCCTGAGAAAGGTATATTTCACCTATGAAAAGTAGTTGGTTTAAGATAAAATGATTAATGGTATAATTTTAAAATTTATCATATGATCAAATCTAAGGCCACATCATTTTTAAGGACAGGCAGAAGTGGCTGTGAAATGTTTTATTTGGTTTTATTAGTCATACTGGGATATCATGACAAAATATTTCAGATAAAATTATGGAATTCGCTGGCTTTGAACTAAGAAGGATTTACTTTTACAGAATTCATTTTGTTGTTGTTGTTGTTCTGTAACTGCCACATATCTTGAAGAAGAAACTACCTCAGTGTCCTTGGCAACAGAAAGCTATCTGTGGCTAGAGGTCAAGCCTGGCTTCAGCATCACCCTTCCGTGCAAAGTGAGTGTAGTGGAAGAATGGAACTTTTATAAAAGGGTCAAAAAGCATCATCAACATGCATCAGCTACAGACCCCCCCTGTGGTAATGGCTTTTAAACCAAGATCCCAAAAGCCCTGAAGTTACTCTAAGATGTTTCTGAAGCTCGGTGTGAGAAGAGACAATGGGTGAAGGTCAAAGCATCCTATTTCTTCTCAGATTAGAGCAGTTCTCAAATCTGTGGAATATTTTGGGTTTCTACAAAAGAAAATGCTACATGGCTTAATATAATTTGAATATTCTTATATAATATTTCTGTGAAAAATAAGTTTAAGCCCATCATAATAAAACAAAATCTTCCTTTAATATCTTAATTTTGTTAGTCAAGACAATCAAAACCATGCAAACAAGAAGAAAGATGTCAACTTGAAAGAATCCTAAACTGTAATATATAAGGAAAATATTGGAGATATGTATCAAAAATGTTCATTATTTCTGAAAGATGTGATTATCACCAACTTGTGTTTATTTTATTTTTAAAAGTATTTTTAAATCTTCAAATTTAAAAAATAAATATGATACATTTTATAATATGAGAGAAATATTATTAGAATTAGAGACAGAGCTTCACATTAGAAACAAAGATTAAGAAGAAAGATAACACTGAGATAACTAGTCCAAATAATTTGTAGGTGCCTTCTAAGTCTGAAATTCTGAAAACTATCATATTAGGAAAGCATTTAGATGTGTTTAGATTCAATTTCATCAAGTATTTTTTGTTCTTCAAATTAGCAGCCCTTGAAATAAAATACCAACCCTCTGTAAAGCAGATATGATGTGATCCCTTAGCTCTATATTTCTGAACACATATCAAAAACTCAAGGTATTTTAATATGTGCATGTATTAAATAGGTACATATATTTTAATAGGCCTTTTATAGGCTCAGCATTGTCCTATATATTTGGTGGTACAAAAGTAATGTACTGGAATATGAAATTCCCTACAAAGAATTCATTATTCGTAGTACATTTGCATAGAAGCCATATTACCATATTAACAAGGAACCATAAATAAAATAATAGAGTTAAAATAGTATTGTGTATTAGGATATAGATGAGAGAACAGGGTAGCACATAAGGTTAATGTAATCAGTAAGTGGAAAAGGGAGATACAAACATATACTGGTCTGCCCAGGAGCAGATGCCCACTGAGCCTTAGAGTGAAGCTTAAAAAAAAAAAAGTGAGTGCTTTTTAAGTTTATTATCCTTTATAATGAATCTCAATGAAATCCACTCAGGAACACATATGAAGTATGTGTTGACCAATCCCAATGTTAACAAATTGTCTTCTTAAAACATTTCCTTATAGAAATGATGCTTCATAGAGAAGCTCACTGAACATATGATTTTTTTCCCTCCTCATTCCATCCAAAAAGAAAAGGTAAATCCTCCATCACACTCCTTGACACTTGGAGAACTGAAGATGATAGAGTCAGAGTTTGCATGACTGTGCCAGACGTAATCAGCCTTCCATCAAGAAGGCTGAAAAAAGAGAATTATGTTAGAGAAAGGAAAGCCTCATGGGATTGGGTGGGTGGCAGGGAAAACCTCCATGTTAGTCCTTTATTTAAGTATTCCTCTTTCTCCAATGTCTTTCTTTCTTGGCATCATTAATTTTTCTCTTGCTTACTTTCTTCATAAACATAGCTTACAGTCTTTCATAACTTTGCAGATGACTTGGCTTGCCTGCTGCATATGCTTAAGTAAAAATTATAATCATTTTAGATGCAAAAGTGCCAATCTCTCCTTATTCATTGATTTTTGATTTTTTACAGTTATCTTTATAAACTTTATTAAAAGAATGCACAAGCTGAAATGAAGGATTTGTAAAGAAATTTCATATATTATATGCCCGCCAATGTCCCACAATGTTTATAATGGTGAAGGGTATAATCAGAAAATGTCGTCTATTGTGGCAATTTGGTAGTTTGTGTTTGTGTAGAGTAATAAACTGGCTTATGCTTCATTACATGACTGGTTTCTTTATAGCAAAGTGTGCATACTGTTTCTGTCAGTTACATCCTCATTTACTTCCTCGGGCACTAATTAAGAAGTCCTTATCATTCAGGTAAGGATAAATAATAGGAACAATTACTGTCAGATATAGACATATTTAATAACCTTGGGTAGCCCACCTGCCTACTCTTGGTGACAACCTTCTACTTCTAGCTTTGGAGTAAGAGGCTGAAGTTGTCGTGTGAGTGATGCCAGCACTCACATACTTCCTGCCCAGCTGTGCCTTAGCAAAGCAACATTGTCAGCCCTGTTCCTTTGTGTTTAGGAGAGGACTAGATAGAAACCATTGGAAATTCCACAGGGAAAGGGAAATCCCTGACATGCACTGGTATGTGTGTTGGCAAGAATCAGACCAGAATTAGAGCAAATCATGTATTAATACTACTTGTCAAGGTTGCCTGGGAAGTATATCAAACAACTAGATGAGATACTGGGTTGCTGATGAATATTTCTTTTTTTTTTAATTGATTTGACCACACTGTGTAAACCTGGTCCCCTATGGTCCCTCAGAGTCTCCTTCAGATTCAAGCAGACCTATATTTTCTTTATCAGACTAACCTAGATTTTGTTTTTTTCCTGACTGCTGGATGATGAATTAGCTGCTGGCTGTCATCCAGCTTTTCATTATTCTCTTTCTTGCTGCTACAGTTCAATAGGTTGATAGTGAATAATTAAGGAAATTCATTGTAAATCAGGGCGGGAAATAAGGAGTATGCAGTGAGAGAATGCATGCCCCTGTGATAACACTATTTCCCATATTTCTTTGATGATTCCCTTCATTGTGGATTGTTTTTGGCCTTTTAAGCATGTCATTATACTTGAAACAATGCTCCACCAAGAAGGAAAGTTTGATAGAAAAATGGTCTGATTGCTAAGGAACCTGACTCAACTGGGGCTGTGAGTCTACAGAGAAAATTCAATAAATGAAGTCACCAAGACTTTATTTTAAATTACTTAACAGATTTTTAAGTTAAAAATAGCAATTCCATACTCAAGACTTTCCAACCGTAAAGAGTGCTTTTATGATTTTTCTCATATTGACAGGAAGGGGAGGGGTAAGGGTCCTCATTTTAAGAACGGAAACTTCTTACAAATATCTGAATGATAGCGTACCTATAACTTTATTGACAGCCTTGAGCAACATTTGAAACATGGCTGTGGATATTTGATTAGATAAAAATGGTAAAAAAAAAAAAAGGACAATATTCATTAAACAGTGTGTGAGGAAGATTGTTACAATATGGAATAGTGGATATTCTTTCTTTTTATGGACAAATTGGATAAGTGAAGGAAACTTAGTTTCCCCTCCACCTTTTCTTCGAATTTACTAGCATTCTACCTTGATAAAGATTCTTTCTGGAAATAAAATACAGTTAGCTAGACCTAGGTTCAAATCCTAACTCTGTAATTTGCTAACTGTGAACTTTCTGAAAAATAATATTTAACTTTTCTGAGTCTCAGTTCCCTCATTTATAAAATTAAGGTAAATTAAGTACTTTGCTGGCTGTAGTAAGGAATGCTAGATAATCTTTATCATGCATGTAGTATGTGCTGGGCATTTTTCTAAGCATGTAATATGTAATCTTTTGACTTTTCACAGTAGCCTCATGTGGTAAGAGCTAGTATAATTTCTGTTTTTCAGGTGAGTAAAGTGAGGGACAGAGAGGTTAAGTAATTTCTCTCACATTATAGAACATATGGTGTATATGAGATTTGAACTCAAGCATTTTGTTTCCAGATTCTTGGTGATTAAACCCTATGCTACAATACTGAGTGTTCAGTATGGTCTCCCAAATATAGTAAATGACACATAAATGTGAGATTCAGATGCTACCACTGGTGAGTTTTTAGGAGTCCATAAATAATACTCTTGTATCCCTCCTGAGTCCAGAATCAATTATAAGGTAGGCATAAAGGTCAGTTGAATATCTAAATATTGCTAATAGACTGATTGGAAATGTGGCTTTAGAGCTGCAGCTAAGTAAATGTGGTAATATTTTGTTCCTGAATTAATTTAATTCCCCACCTGGAGCTCTGGACAATAAAGATATCCTCCAGGGACAGTCCCCTGCCACACAGCAGGCTCTGATGAAGAAAACACAGATGGCTCCCAGTCACATATGCTTGGATCCTTTTTCCAAACTCTCTAATCATATAAAACTATTTTCCCCTGTGCAGTAGTGAGGGACAGCTGGGGAGATAGGCCACAAGTATCAGCTGATATTCCTCCACTGGAAAAGGAAAGCCAAATTCCTGCTTTCCTGTCCCTGTCCTAGTCTAATTAGGCTGCTATAGAAAATTACCATAAAATGGTGGCTTCAACAACAGAAATTTGTTTTTTGTTTCTCATGGTTCTGGAGACTGGCAAGTCCAAAATCAGAGTGCTGGCCCATTCAGTTCCTGGCAAGGGCTCTCTTCCTGGATTGCATGTGGCTGCCTTCTCTCTGTGTTCTCATGTGGCCTTTCCTCACTGCATAATTGAGAGACAGAGATAGAGATAAAGATAGAGATAGAGATAGAGTGAGATAGAGAGGGAGAGAAAGTAAAAGAGAGATTGAACCTTCCTCTTCTCATAAGGCCACTAATTCCATGATGAGGACCTTGCCCTCATGACCAAATCTAACCCTAATTATCTCTCAAAGACTCCACATTTAAATACCATTACATTCTGAGTTAAGGCTTCAACATATAAATTTGAAGAAGACACAAACGTTCAGTCCATAACACCTCCCCACCGCATAACTGCTGTTTCCACTACCACCACTGCTATTGCTGTTATCGTTATTAATATTTACCAGTAAATGGCAGACATAATAAGATTTAAGGGTAATTCCTTGCTCCTCAGCATGAGCAAAAAGCCACAGAAAAAGTGATTAACATCTGCTCTGTCCTAAGCATAGACTGCCCTAGATTTGACGAGGCACTGAACCCCTAGAGAAAGGACCGGGCTCCACAACACGCCTGCCCTTGCTTGCCGTGAGTGAGGCAGGAGCACCCTATTCCAGGGGTTGTCTCACCTGGATGGAAAGTAGGGAGATCAGGAGTGATGCTTCTTTCTAGATACCATCCCTGGACTTGGATTTGTTACGTCTAGCTCAAAATATCTCTCTGAATGTATTTTTAGAAGGTATCCACCCCATTAACAAAGAAATTGCTCTGTTGGTCATGTTAGTACAGCTGTCCTTGGAAGTGCCATAAGCATGGAATGAAGTGTCTTTTCCTTAGAGTTGATTTTTATCTGTTTCCTTGAAAGGCATTTACACCAAGAGTCTAGAAATGAATACATTCAAAACTGGCACATTTTGTAACAGAAATAGAATATTTCACAGAAACTCCTGCAGTGACCAGAGGGAGATAAGCCCAGGAAATTATCCATGGTAGTGCTAGATGATGCCATTATAATGAGAGTATAAACCACGAGGTGATCTGATCCCTGTGTCTACAGTAGTGGAAATAATAAGACATTTAGTATGAGAGCATTTCAGTGGTAGACTTAAACATTACATGTACTTTCAAAGTCCAATTCTGGTAGTTTTACAAAGCCCAAATTTAATGCTACTCTATCTATTGAAAGCCTTGCCCTATAGTTGTCAAAACAATTGGTTATCCTTTAAAACAATTATTTGCAGATGCATTTAGTTAAAGGCATCCGTTATAAAACTAATAATGCATTAAACCCCATGAAGAAAATCATCACAATACTACCAATGTGTTGCTTCAAACCCATGAAGGCAAAGGAATATAGGCTAGTCTTCAAAGAGAGAACTCCTTATGGATTGTAGAACTTGTTAAGGTCCAGGAACTGAAAGCTTAGTCAACCCACCTCACCTGCTCACCCCTGTCCTTTGTATAAGTCCCAAAGCAGTAAACTTGCTAGGCTTAGACTGTTAAAAAGACCCCTAAAAGGATGCATTTACTTATTTGAATCAATGACCTTTATTTATCAGGGTGTTATGGGCTTGAATATTCTATATAGTCTGAGTTCACTAAATGGTTTCCTGGTACGTAACAGTCTTAAATTAATGGAGAGGACAGAAACAAAAGCATGGGAAGCTGTAGTTTTTTCCTCTGCTCTAGTTTTCATGGATCGCAGAACAATTTTCATCTTCCCTTGTTTACTCTGACAGCACATCGGGAGGTCCCCGTATCCTTCTGTGCTAGAGGAATAATGTGAAGCAGGTTGGGTCAAAACTCTTCTCCATTTCTGCTGAGATAACCCAGAGCCACATAACTGTTTCCAAACCATGTGATTCTTCTTCACTATTAAATATAGAGGCATTTATGTACATTGAGGCTATGTCTTGAGGAAAATAGAAATCATTTACAGATCCTACCAAGCCATTTTTGCTCATCCTTATTCTCCTACCCTCAATCAGAAGGTGGCTTCTCTTTTGGAATGCTGTTTTTTTTAATGTTCTGTCTATATTTCAAAGCCAAACCATATCTGACAGTTTGTGAAGTCATTCACCTGCTCATCTTGAATTGATGTCTCTTTCTTTTGCCCCAAATGTACCTCTATTATGAAACTAATATAATTCTGCCTAGATTTACACTTTTCTTTTCCTCTAGATTTTATCTCCTTGTTTTAATATCTTAACTTATATACTGCTCATTGTTTCCAGATTCCTTATCCATTTTGGTGAATAATTGAGATTTATAGTGCTCAGAACTTAATATAAAACACATCTTTTATAAACCTTTTTAAAAAGCTTTTTTCTGCTTCCATAACCTCACAAGATTTCTTTCAAGCATTTTGAACAAATTGCAGGTGTAATGCAATATGTATTGCCATTTTAAAAGAAAGTTTTGATGCACTTTTGTGCTTATAAGAACAAAAATTTTAGGATGTTTTATAAGTTAGTTTTTTCAATGGATGAATTTCATCGGTAGCTTTATGCATTCAGAGCTGAACTCATTTCCAAAACAATAGTGTAACATTTAGATGTTAATTTACTTTAATGGAAATATTAAATTCGTTTTTAAAACATTGTATGCTATATTTCTTCTAGTGTCACCAAGCTCTACCTGTTACTATGGAAATAAATTTTAGGAAGTTTGGTAGTGTGTCCAAAATTGCATGCTATGCTGTGACAGAGCTGGCAATAAATTCCACAGGGAATTAACCTACCCTCTTGACCTACTATGCCAAGAATTTACTCTGACCTAGCCACATCCACTTTCATGTCATATGTAATACCTTAGAGTACTAAGATCATGATTGGAAGCAATGTAAATGCTTAGTGAACATTTGTGAAATAAAAAACTCATTAATTTGAGAAAGATAGGATGATTAGTAGAGTCATATGACTATGTCTGGTAGAACAAAAATGAGAAAGAACTGGTTATTTTTTTCCTAAGTCAAGTCCATACTAATATGGTAGAGTTCTTAAGCCAAAAGAAGACTGGTCTTCTGAATAAAAATGTCTCAGAAACTCTTGAAAATTTCCTCTTACTCCATCTAACATGTGAAAATACTTTTTTTTGCAGAAGAAATTTCATGCTACCCAGATATAGTCTACAATTTATTTATTTTTTTTTGTAATTGCTTTCTGAACTACTTTTCATTGAGAATTTCTTTTTTTAAATTTCAGAATATTATGGTTGTACAAACATTTTGGTTACATGTAATGCCCTTGCCTTGCCCAAGCCAGTGTTACAAGTGTGCCCTTCCCCCATACAGTGTACTCTGCCTCCATTAATTGTGAGTTTACCCCCAAAGCCCCCTACTCAATGAATAATACTACACCAGGTGAGCACCTTAGTGTTGATCAGTTAGTACCACTTTGATGGTGAGTATATATGATGCTTGCTTTTTCATCCTTGTGATAACTCACTTAGAAGGATGGGCTCAAGCTCTATCCAGGATAGTATAAGAGGTGCCAATTCATCATTGTTTTTTGTAGTTGAGTAGTACTCCATGGTATACATATACCACATTTTATTAATCCACTCATTTACTGATAGGCACTTGGGTTGCTTCCACACCTTTGCAGTAGTGAATTGTGCCACCATAAATATTGGGTGCAGATCTCTTTATTATAGAATGTCTTTTTTTCCTTTGGGTAGATGCCGAGTAATGGGATTGCTGGATCAAATGCTATTTCCATTTTTAGCTTTTGAGACATCTCCAAATTACTTTCCACAGGGGTTGTACTAATTTGCAGTCCCCTCAGGAGCGTAAGAGTGTTCTAATCTCTCCATATCCATGCCAGTATTTGTTGTTTTGGGACTTTTTGATAAAGGCCATTCTCACTGGAGTTAGGTTATATCTCATTGTGGTTTTGAATTGCATTTCCCTAATGATTAGAGATGTTGAGCACTTTTGTATATGTTTGCTGGCCATTATTTTGTCTTCTTTTGAAAAGTTTCTGTTCATGTCCTTTGCCCATTTATTGATGGCGTTGTTCAATTTTTTCTTGTTGATTTTCTTAAATTCTATATAGATTCTTGTTATCAGCCCTTTATAAGATGTGTAGAGTGCAAATATTTTCTCCCATTCTGTAGGTTGTCTATTTGCTCTAATGATAGTTTCCTTGGCTGTGCAGAACCTTTTGATTTGCATATGCTCGACTATACAAATAATAATTTAGAAGTGTATAGAGTTCTTCTTTTAAAAGTATGCTGTACAAAACTGATTCCAAATGTTAAAATTGTAAATGAGGAGCTGTGCCATTCTCTGGACTTTCTGCTGTGGCTTCCTAAACAGTCTTGTCTTCCTACACTTTCTAAAATTGCTCCATTGAGCCACTGAGATCTTTCTCTTTCTCCATCTCCCTCTTCCTTCCCCCCCCCTTTCCCTTCTCCTTCCTCTCCCCTTGTATCTCTCATTGGAGTAGTAATCACCCTTCCTGGAGAACCAAAAGCCTGGCGTGAACAGTAGAGAGAATTGAAATATCCAATCAAAAGACTTTGAAAATGATAAACTTCCAGTGCCTCTTCCTCACAAAAGTGTGGAAGAACAGAGCTGGCCCCTCTGGGGAGAAGACAATGGACCAGAATTGTTGAAATGTGAATTGATAGCAGTCTGAGAAGGCTCAGATAAAGTAAGCAATCTTTAGTCCTGAAACCAGGACAATCTCCTGGAAGGTAAGAAAGAGGTCAGTCTAAAGGGGATTGAACTAAGCAGAGGATGAGATAGAGAGAGGGAGAGTTTACCCAAGAATCTGTTAGTTCACCATTCACAAATAGACTTACCTTACAAACCTGGAAAAGGCAATGGCCCATAAATCCTCCCTATAAACCACAAGGGGGAAATTTTTAGAAGCAACCTTCACTGTGACACTCCAGCATTGGAAAGGACCACTATCTCCTGGATTAAGAAAACTTACGTTAGAGTGAACATGAAATGGGAGATTTTGGAGAATGTCTGCTTTAGACACATAATTGGCTCCAAGTACATTTTACTAATGAGTTGATTTTTTTTAATATTAAGAGTATATTTCCCCCTTAATGATTTCTGTAGCAGAATGGGAACTATTTTCCAATATATTCCATTCTTATAACATTTCTATTTTGCCTGTGGGCTCTTTAACATGTCACCTTTCTCTACACAGTATTTCCAGCCAACTTCTCTTCCTATTTTGCCTATGGGCTCTTCAACATGTCATGTCTCTCCACACAATATTTGCAGCCAACTTCTAGAACATTTCTGTTGGCAACACTCAAGTCCAAGTCTGCCTCTTCATTGGAGGTAGGTCTCCCCACCCTGTCTGCCTTTATCTCACCTGAGCACTCTTTGTTTGCAGTTCCTTCTGGTTTTATAATCTGTTATACACTGGAGTCTGTTTGTTATCATTTAGTGTACTCCAATAATTTTATAACACCAATTTGGACTCCCAAGCTAGATTATAAGCTACTCAAAGGCAGTGGTCTTTATCTCATAGTTCTCCTTTACCTTTTATATTATTGACATTGGGCACATAAACTATGTTTAAGAAATACTTGTTTTTTGTTGAGAATCTTTCCTGAATAACGTACAAGAGTTTACCAAAGAGAAGCTAAATTACTTCCTTTATCTGAAAACCACTTTACAGATTAAAAAAAAATGAACATACTCATACCTTAGGCACCAAGAGCTTGCCTTCTCTCTAATTATTATAAATTGTGGCCTGAACATTTAAAGTATTCAAGATTTCATTTTTTCCCCTAACTTGAAATCCAGTTGTTTGCTCGCTGCTGTTTTCTACATCCACCTCCAAGCACCCATTGTAACATATATGCTAATTGTGATTATTTGTAATAATTTCTTCAAGTTGTTTTTAATATGAAATTGCTTTAGTACAAGTTGTTTTTTAATACAAAGCTCTAGATTAGCCTGGCATATCCTATTCTTTATAATTGCAACAGTTATTTTGCCACCAGCTTCCAAAAGTAATTGAACATATTCTTCTTGATAGGTAAATCAGACAACATTGACCTATTGCAGTGATCTACGGAGAATGGTTCTCCAGTTTAACCTTGTGCTGATTCCCGCCGCCCTCTTCCCTAACAGTTGGGAAGCACAAAACTCTTTGTGATGTTTTTAATTTCTTGCCTCCCACTGAAATGTGAACTCCAGTCTCCCTTTTCCTCATAGCTCTATCATCTTTGCACTGGGCAGGAAAAGAAACCCCCTGCCAGGTATCTGTATGTGAAACTTGACTACATGATTAATTTGTTTTATCTAGTTTGATATCTCATTTAATTCTGATGTTGTCTGGGCCACCTATTTTAAATTCCTCCCCCAAACTAATACATTTTCAAGATTTATCTCAAAATACATATTTTGGAGGGTTTTGTCCTTTGAGTCCAGGATGAACTTTAAGTTCTTCTGATACATTGTCCCTCTAGCTATTAATTTCTTGTCTGAAAGCCTTTCTGGAAGGTTGAAGTAATCTACCATTAACTTGGATGCTTTTCCTATGACTTCTATTTTTTTCTCAGTTAACCTCAAATGCTGAACAATATCACTTGCTTCTGGCTATCTCTTATTTCCCAGGTTGATCCACATTTTTATTAAAACTCAGGATTTGAGAATTCTTTTTTGAACTGTAATTATTTCTACATGATTGTTTCTCTATTCCCAGTGTAGGTCACTTTTTTACCTTGTACTATAGTTATCAGAATAAAATATATTCTGCTGTTTAGGCCTTTGAATAGAAACTATTTTCTCTTATCAGCTTCTAAATGTAACATAGGAATTAAGAAGGAAATTTAGGGTTACCTAACTTGGAAGTTAGCTTTCTGGCAACTTCAAACTTCTAGACAGAGCTGTGAACTAAGAAGTTAGACAAAACACCCTACAGGATTTTAAAATATCTAGTGGCATCAGTCTTACAACATACTATACCAATGATCTCAAGTCACCAAAAAGGTTCTATTTCATTTAGCGTGTTTGGTTTAAGGCAATAAAATACTTAATATGTCTTAAAATGTTTCCATTGATTACAATGATTACAAACTCTTAAAGTTTGAATTACTGTATCCATAATAAAGCTACTATCCTTTAGCCCCTGCTGCTGGACAGGTATTGAACATACATTGTCTCATTAAATCCACCACCAAGGCAGATGTTATTTTCCTGATTTCACAAGTGAGGAAATGATGGCTCTGAGAAGTTTAAGTATTTGACTCTGTTTATCTGCAAAGACAGTTGCAATCTTTGTATAATTATCCAAGCTCTTTGGGAAAAGATTGCTCAGATAAAGTCTGAATATACTCTGATAGTTTTTCTCTTCAGTCTTTTAAGCTTATTAAATTCATCTTCAGGATTCTTTTGTAGTAGTTAGACCATTTTGCATGGTTGTCCTAAGATGAAGAAATTTGTCCTTTAAATAGAAATAAAAGGCACCTGGCCAGATGGTACTACTAGCTTTCCAGATCTTCTGAAAGCCTAATAGGCTAGCAAAGGTGTGGTATGTGGAGGGCCCACTAGCTTTCTCTTAGTGTGGTTCTTTTTTTGCAAACCTTCTAAACTTATGTTGGACCATTGAGCTTTATTTTATATCTTGATGATATTGGGTAAATGAGGTGTTAAGTGCTCAAGTTTCTATAGTTAATTAAACTTTGCTTATTTAAATGTAGAACTGTATTGTGTGTGTGTGTGTGTTTTAGAAATTGAGAAAGAGAGAGAGAGAAGGTGACATACTCCTGCCTTTTATAACATAACACATTTCCTTTTAAAATCAATACCTTTGATATTCAAAATTTTCTTGTATAGAGTCTAATTTGCAAGAAATAATTTGACATATGAATGAATTCACAAATTAGGAGAAATATTTAGTTGCAATTGTCCTTAGGCATCCAGATTCTTGAAATAGTTGCTTGTCTCTCTAGAGAAGAATTTTCTCTATAACTTTAGTTTAAGTGTCATGTACAAATTGTAATTTCTTACTGACTGATACTATAGAATATGTTTTTAAAGTATGTTCTGAAGTCAGATTAAAATCAAGAAAAGAAGGTGAGATGGAAAGAGAATCAAAAAACAAGTCTTTTGAATATCAATATTTTGGAATATGAGGGGAACAAGTGAGAAGAGCTAGGAAATGGACCAAGTGAATACACTGATTGCATGAGGCTTACCTTTGAAAAATCTGGTCTTGACCTGCCTTCTCCAGGTGATTTTGGTAGGACTTTACCTCCTAAGTTACCTGAAGAAAGTAGAACATAAGGTAGATCTCTCTATATGTTCAAATGTCTATCATTGATGGTTTTGAAAGTTTTTCTTTTTGTTTTAATCAGTAAGAATCAGAGAGAGGAAGGAAATCTTTTTTTTTTACCTCCTTAGTTGTCAGTAGCAAAGAAAGAAGTAGAAAGTAGAAATAAGGAAGAGAAAGAAAATAAGAATTTAAGCTGATTGATAAAAATGTTCTTTGTCTTCTGCCATTTGATATTGGTTGAATTGCCATAAGGAATAACAATTATGTGATGTTGATAGACACTATATATATTTTTTCTTTTTTCTATGAGTTGTTCAGCTTCTGATTTTCACTTTTTTTCCTTTTTTTTTTTTCCACGAGTTGTTCAGCTTCTGAGATAGATACTACATAGAGAGAACTGAGATACACACAAGGCCTTGGGGTTGGTTAAAAAAAAAGCAATATAAAACCAAATCATGTTCTACCAAGGCACATGGATTATAAACATCACAAACATATGTAACTGAAAAAGGCCTATTTAGCCCACTTAGCCAAGCTGGCATTAGAAAATCCTCTGAAAACATAATCAAAAGAGAGCTGTTGAATTGACATTGTGATTGTGATACAGCAGTAGGAAGTTAACACTAAGGGTGAGTACAAAGATGATCTTAGTGTCTGTATATCTATAAATATCCATCAATTTGGGATTCAACAAAGTGATTCCTCAACTATTCGCCACTTTCCATTAAGTAATTGATAATTAGGTAATAAACATCTCAACTATTATTATTTTGGGATCATTGTTATATACCTTGTATGATCTAGGAGAAAAGTGAAGATATCCAGAAGGGCAGTGTGGGTTATATGAAAACTAGGAATCTTATACCATATCTTTACTCATCTTTTTTGTATCACAACTTTTCTTGACTTTAATGTAACTTTTTGCATGCTGAAAATATAGTGGAGTTGATCTTATTGGTATGAATCATTTAATGGTACCTGATCTGTTACCATTAATTCACTAGATAAAACTCAGAAGAACACATTCACAATTTAATTTTGTCTCCATATGTTGAAATTGATCTATCTCTGGCAGGTTATATACAGGCATAATTGTTATGGATCAGCTAAGCTCAATCCCTAGTAGAATAGAAAGGAGAGAATACCTCCTCATCCTGCATGTCTGTCAAGGTAATGTATTTAGATATTTGCTCTCATCAAAACAAATACATAGTTACTGTAAGTAGATAACTGTTTTTCTCTATCTTTTCATATTCATATTTACTTTATTAATATAAATATATATTTTCCCAATTGTATGGTCATGACAGACAAAGTTTGAGGATGGAAATTTTTTTAGGCTATAAAAATTTAGTTCTGCATGCTAAAAATGAACACAGTTTACTACCAAATATAATATAATACCTTGTCCCCTTTCTGAGGCTTCTGAAGCATTTGAAAGTCTGCATGGCTGGGAGGCCATTGCAGGAATTAGATAAAAATGTTTAAGATACTCTTTATTTCTCTGAATAGCATCCTCTAGCTGTTATATCCATGAATTAAAGCACAGGATTTTATAATAGTTATTGAAAATCTTATAAAATATGATGAACAACAGTGATGGTATTTTTAACAGCTAACACATTGAAAACTGAGCATTTTGCTAAGAATTCTACATAACAACATTTGGAGTAGGTACTACCCGAATAGGAACTGAGAGTTAGCAATTTCTCATGGCCAATAATAGGTGAAATCAAGGTAGCAGTTTGATTCCAGAACTCAAACTCTAAATCTTTATGATGTAATACCATTAGCTAATATTTATAGAGCTGTTACTATGTTCTGGTTCTATTCTAAGTGTAATTTACATGTATTTACTAATTTAATTCTTACAATAGCTCTATGCAGACAGGTAATATTTTATTCACGATTTACAGATGAGAAAATGAAGGTAAACGAAGTTTGAATAACTTGCTCAAAGTTATACACTTAGTAAATTGTGGTTTCTAAATTTAATCCAAGCAACCTAGCTCTTGAGTTCCCCAAATTATTCCCTAAGCTATTCCGCATAAACTTTTCTAAATTCTCTTCAGCTCGACGTAACTAGTTCTTTTTGGTCCAACAAGAAGGTACGTTGTTGTATGATTGACTATGTCCCCATATTTTCAACAGGGCTGTGTTTCATCAAACCCCACCTACTGGAATACAAAAATATACAAGAACAGAACTGAAATAATTTCAAGGAGCCCTCTCTTCAAAATTTTAGAGCAATGAGCAATTCATGGGGGCCATTGACATTGGTCCTATGAAACTCTTTTAGTGAAAATGACTTCTTTGAACCTCAGTTATCTCTCCTAGGCTTCTTTTCCAACTTATCAGGAGTAACTCTTGCCAACAGAAGGTGAAAACATTATCATGTGTTGGCCTAGCTATGAAAGTAGCCCTAGCCTTGTCAAATGCTGATATTTTTATAATCGTAAGTATAGCCTACATAAATCCTCTTACCAACAAATCTTCCAAATACATATTGAATCACTCTTTATGCTTTGACATACAACTTAAAAAAATGTATGTCCTTCTCCCTTGATGTATTTACTTAACTCTTTCTTCCTTCACACATCCCCTCTATGGAGCTAACTCACAGATTTGCCCCTTACTACTTCCTACTTACTCAGCAGTCTTTGTACTTGTGTGATTTCACCATGATCTTTTTCCAGGGACTTATGTGTACTTTTACATTCCTGAAGTCTAGTGCAATTCCTAGAAGATAAAGAACACTTAAAAAATAAGAGAGTATAAGATCAAGAAACATTCCTTTCCTGAATAATTTTAATCAGATCTTCTGTTTTTATTTCATTTTTCAAACAAATGATTTTTATTTTCTACATACCTTAAAGGGTGGTAATTCCCTTGACTATGAAAGGCATTTTTGAAGTGTTTATGCATAATGCATACTGAATATAGTGCAGGGAGGCTGGCATTATTGGGGTATGCATATTAATTATTCATATGCAAATTAAAAATCATGGGATCTAGAGCTGTTGGAATATATAACTCTTGCTGCCTTTTCTAAAGTAGTACATTTCTTGCACCCTTGTGTTATTATTTCTTTATATAACATTTTCCAGTTCACCCAAACAAATGTCTAATCATATTAAGATCTTAACTTTTGCATTAGCAAAAGCAATTATGAATGTGGGAAGATGGAAATTGTTAATATAAAACAATTACACTTTATAGCTCATCTTTTTCAGTCCCCAGAAGCAGAAATATATGCCTTTTGGATGTTTTTCTTTATGAGCTGTATATTTTAAGCACTTTACTTAAAAGTCTATTTTTCTCATACTTGAGCATCTTCTATTTATACTCATTGATTTTCCCCTTAAGCAATATTTAAAGAAATGAATTTCAAACCAAAGATGTAATAAGGGTTCACTTGATTATGACCTCCAACCCAACAATCCTCATTTCCACAGTGTGACTCTTTCACTGACAGAGATAAAGGGAATTGAAATAAAGGCAGGGAGGTAATCATTAAAAGCAGTGATCTCAGTATATATTATATTTCAAATATCAAAAGCATCCTCTGAAATAGATTTAGAGGTAAAGCTCTACTTAAACTTTGGCATTGGCACGATGTCTTGTTCTTAACATAATGGGTCATCTTAGACCCCTCGTCTCTGAGATGGAGAATGTTATCAGGAGGTATTTAGCCTAGTAGCCCATGGGAGGCTTACATGACAATTATCAAATTGAAGGCTGGGTGACAGGAAAGGAAACAAACAATAAGAATATCAACTGTGGACCTTCAGTTTTAAAATGTGTTCTTATAAAAATGCTGCCATCATTCTGGGCAAATATCTGGGTTTGTAATTCATTTCTGGCTAGACCAGTATGGAGTTTTAAATTGAAGAAAGTTGTTCTTTGGCAGAAACATTGCTGTCATCCCACATTGTGTAGTGATTGTCTCTCTTCTTAGATGCCCTTGCCAACTCTCAAGCTCCCAGACATTTTTGTTTTCTTTCATTACCGTTCTATCAAAATCTGTACTCAGAAAAGACCTGCTCTTAGACATTCAGAGTGAAATCAGATTGAAATATATCATACTTTCCAGAGCATTTTCATTGAAACAAAAGGTAAAATATTAAGACAAGAAAAATACATGATCTGCTAGAATTTCAAGAAGCAGCAGTCATATGAGAGACTCATGCTTTACTGGCATAGAACCCACCTGGATGCTTTACATGGGCTAGGTAATCACCTATTCGTAAGGCATTGTTTGTTAAGGAAAAAAATATTGCTGTTATTAATAACACATCTGAAGAGTAGAATGAGTGTCTTTGGATTCTTAATATTCTAAATATGATGAAATTTCACATAAAACTATTACCATTTAATTTGGAAATCAAATTATATTAGATAAAGAAAAAGGCAGCAAGAAATCTAAATTAAAAAAATAATAGAGTTACGCACAAGAGATCACGCCGTCTTGTCTCTTAACTAGTATTTCTTCATCTAACAGTAGAAGTGTGTTCACACCTGAGAGAGCATCTTCTCTTTTCATCTAGAATTAGTCCCCAGTCCAGGCCTTTATCACTTGAGAGTTATATTCCTTCAACCATCCTTAAACTGACCTCCTTGAACCCATCCTGTAGAACTTCATCAGACCTTCAGCAAGCAACTGCAGAATATGGCTGCTTAACAGAAAAAAACTAGTTGGAATGAGCAACTGAAAACAGCCAGAGGTGGATTGAATACTATTTAGCCGACTGTATCGCTCATTCCTGCCCCTGATTACCCCACCAATATTGTCTTTCTGGGGTTCTGATTCCATGATCTAAAATTCCTAGGCCGATTCTGGTTTTCAGCTATTATCTCTCAGTCACAGCCATTCTTTAAGAGGCTTGGCATAAATTTTCTAAAGTATCAATTTCATTGTCAGATTCCTCTAATTGGTAGTTCCTTGTTTCCTTTTTTATGAATGCCTCTGTTTTCAAACTATTAATAGTGCAAATATCTTTAGCTGATTCTCATTTCTCCACAACTCTCCAAAACTGACCCAACTGTCATTATAGTCAGAACAATCTCCCCATGAAATTCCAAAGTTCCTTTAGAATTTAAAATAATCTGTTCTTTCACTTTGAATTTTCCCTCTTTTTCTTCTATTTCTTTTGGGTTCTTACCTATTCTTCAAGAAAGATTATACCCATACAATTTTCTCCATTTATCTGAGCCCTCACATAGCCCACAATCTAACTCTTTATTTTATATTGCCTTGAACTGTAGATTGTTTCATATGTTTGAGTCTTGTTTCCCAAACTACACTGCCAATTAAAGAGAGCCAGTTTTAAAACCTAACACTAATTGTGTGGCTTTCTTAACTCCAAAAAGAGTGCCAAGCACAACAAAGGCATTCACAAAATGTTAGTTTAAATTCATTTAATAGTAAGGCTCAATAAATGCTTGTTATTTGAGTTTATTAAAAACAGAAATGGAGTTGTGGTTTTGAGTTTTCATACTGGATAAAAGTGTGTAAGCTTTAGCCCCTAGAAGGAAAAAAAAAAGAGAGAAAGAAAAATGGAGAAGCAGAAGAAAAACTGCATCTTCTTATAAAGTTTTAGAGTTCAATTTGTTTTAATGCAGCAAACATGCATTTAAATAACTGTATTATAGATATTATGTTATATAGACTACAGAGGTGATTGAGATAAGTCAGTCTTAATTTTTAAGGAGAATAAAATCTAAAGGGAAAATAAAGCCTAAATCAATGCATAATAGTATTGATTTTATAACAAGCAAAATTTAAGGCTAAATAAACACAGAAAAAAAGAGAAATTAATTCAAGATGGGCAGATGAGACAATGTGTTAGATATGGCTTACTTAGAAGTATGGACAGAATATTGATACACGAGAAGAAAGACCATTCCAAGCCTTCCAGTTGAAGGTGAGGGAAAGAGAATAAGCAAAAATTTAGAGATGGAAAATTATTTGGGTTTAGCGAATTTGGGAAAGTTACTGAAGAATGACAATCATGGAGGAGAGCCAAAAGCTAAGGAATAAAAGATAATTTGGTGATTTCTGGTTAACTTGGAAAGTTGAATACATGTCTTTACCTCTGTTATCTCTTAAAGCCCACTCAGTTGAGATTAGATAAATTAAGGATAAAAAGAATGAGAGAAGAGTGAGAAATCCAGAACTTTTGGAAGATGGAAAATAGATGGATAAATAAAAACTGAATTGACAGACTGAGAAAAAAATACAATCTAAGTGCCTGCCCTAGGATAAAACAAGAAACAAGCTCATTCACACTATACAGAGAATTGGAGGCTCTAAGTACCTTGACCAGAGAAACTTAAAATGGGAGGACTGTATTAAATTCTGTATAAGGAGCAATAAGATGCCTCAGATAACTTCCCAAAGCCCCTCCCCCATGTGAGGTATAAGGAAGACGGGAGGTTTGCTTCTAGAACAATTGAACGAGAGATGCACCATGCCCTCATGGATACCAGGCAGTCGAAGATGTTGGGAACAACCACAATAAAGGATTGTCTAGAAAGCCAAATTAAACTTCATCCCATTCTTCAATTTAGCTCCCAGATTACTGGTATCCTCCCTCTGAGTACCTGGAAGAAAAATAGATAATTAATTTACGTTAATTTATAATTCTAAGATAAAGCACAATGACATTTAGAGATTCTACAATGAAATAGTAAGTTATTCTCCCAAAAATCTTCAGTGAAAGTCTTTGCACAGACAGCTTCCAATAATTTCCTTAGTATCTTAGTTTTTAAAGAATGAATTAAAAGTCAAGGAGAACTTGACATTTTGAAAAAAGTCTCCAACATAAAAGACAGATAGACAATAAACATGTTGGAAAAACAAAGAAATAATTGCAGCAGAAGCAATGTAGAAAGCAGAATAAAGCATCAAAATAAAGCTATGATTAATATAGGTACTCATTTATATTCATATTATTATAATAAAAATTAAGAAGTAGGGTAATCCTTTCTTGTCCTCTAACCATAATTGTCTCAATTGCAACAATAGCAATGTTCAAATAATATCTTATTTTGTTAGCTTATCAAGTAAATGAGAAGTAAATTACCTTACTTTCATTTTTATTGAATTAGATCTGCTATGTAGGTTCTCGTATGTTCAGACATCAAGCAATTGTTAGGGGACTTATTTAATTCTACCAAGAGCTTCTTTCTAAAGCAAAGCTCCAGCATTTTTCTCAACAATATCTTGAGCCCTCTGATGTAGCTTCTCTTCTGTTTTCTTTTTCTTGTTAAGCAACCTTGCTTATTTCCTAGAAGTCCCCTCTCTTTTTGATGGTGCCCTCATGACCTCAGACTTCTCTAATTTCACTTCCTCAATCCTCTGTTGAATAACTCCTTGCAACCTGATTTATGATGGAATATTTTAAGACAAATATCACATGTTAAACAATTAAATTGTATATTTCTTCACAATGACTCAAAGCTCTCCTATTAGAAATTTTATGGGTGACATTCATAATACAGATCTCATTCTCTGATTCTTTCCCAAGTTTCTGGATAATTTAGAAACCAGCCTGAATTAACCAGCCTAAATGATTCTGTGGATTATAAACATATAAGCCTCAGCTAACTAAAATTTTGTCATTTCTAGGTCATTGACAGTGAATTCATCTTAATACACTCTTGGTTGAATTATCTCTAATCATATCATATTATGTTTTTGTGATTTAGGTTAGTCAAAGAGTAAAAGAATAATTTTATGTTTAGGTTTCTTCCATTAGAAATGGTTATATCATTCAAGTATCAAGTTGATGGCCAACTATCATGGCTTCTAAGTGTTCTTGCCTCTTATTAATCTGCCTTAACTGTGAGTTGATCTTTCAGCAAACTTTCCGGGGAAAGGAGAACTTCTCCCTCATCCCTACACTGCGATCAGTTTTATAGCACTCAAATACCCTGGTGTTTGGTCATAAGAATTTGGTGTTTATGGCCAAAACTTGAGCATCTATCACATCAGAAAGAATGGAAATGCTTCACCCTGAATATAACATGTGATCATTAATTGTATAGAAAATCTATTTAAAAAAATGGATAAAACAGCAACTTCAAAGTACTGTTAAAAATGGAAGAGGTAAAAAAAATTATTTTTGTTATATTTAAAGCCTGAAGTTATTGTCTGATTCTCCTCAGATTAGTTTCTATACTATTTCTCTTCTTAGGCTTTGGATTTTAAGGTTAATTATAATTAACAATTGAAAAGTACATACTAAACATCCAAAGCATAAGGTGCTCTGAAATGATTTTTTGTTGTCTGTATTTTCCATTTTGGTATCCTGATTTTCCCTTGACATTTTGTAGGTTTTGCATTATTTTTAATTTTTCTTTCAGGAAACAACCCTAAAGAAAAACACTGCTAATATCAAAATTCCAGCTGAGTTTTATTCACTTTGATTTACCCCATAACTAGACTCAATGTCTACAAGCAATGTGAACTGGAGAGTTGAACAATTAGCTATGGATTATTGTCCCTGAAGCTACTTTTCTCTCAGTTGTTTCTTAGTGTCATGATTGTTAGAGCAATTACTTCTTCTTTTATAGTGTACATGTAGCCATATCTCAATCCCTGTGGCACAAATATTTAATAAAAGTCTTGGGTGGTAGAATTTTATTGTTGAGAAAACACAGCTTCTGATCATGCTCCTAAAATCAAGGCGTAAATTATATATGTATAATATCTTGCCTGAAAGCTACAATGGAGGAGGCTTACAATTTCTGACAGGTTGTGCTTTGCATATGTTTTCAGTGGAGGAGGAAAAAAGGTTTGAATCTGTGTTGTGGTTACCCTGTAGAAACAAGATAGAATTTCTACCACCAAAATTTGGTTCAGATGTCAATACTGGTGATGCCACATGTGCACCAAGAAGATATGAAAAGTTTCAGTACTCATAAAATGAGCTTTCTCAGAAGAACAGAGTGGCTCTTAAGCAGGTCCAAAATGGCTTGAGAGAGCAAGGAAAGGAGACTGGCTCAGGGCTTTGATGGTGGTAAAGGCAGGTGGGTTGAGGTGACGGCATATCCTACCTAGTAGGGCTTACATGGTTTAAACTTCTTACCAGTGCCAACCGAGGGAACATTGTGTTTTCTTAAAAACTTGCCCAGGTATGAGACAATAGGGAAATAAGGAGGGTTATAGCTTAAAAGCTTCAGCAGTCAAAGTGGAGTCAGACTCTTTATTGTAATTTGCTTATATCATTCCCTTCTTTAGGCATATTTGGTGTCAACTTATAATTTGCATGTTTCTAAAATTCTATTCATTGTTGACTAGAACTGATACTTTTTAAAAGGTGGAATGTTTATTAACATGGCTTATGAAGTAGAAATAAATGATATGCAAATTGTTATCTAAAATGATTAATTTAGTATTGATTTAATTTATTTTATTTTATATTTTAGGGTGTCTCTTTACTGCCTATATTGATATAGAGCAGTGTTTTTCAAATTTTAGGCATGCATAAAAATCACCTGGAAATTTTGTTGAAACACAGAATGCTAGAACCCATTCCCAGAGTTTTGGATTAAGTAGGTCAGAGGTAGGATCCAAGAATTTGCATCTTTAACAAATTTCTTTGATGATACTGATATTGCTGGTCCAGGGACCACACTTCGAGAATGTCTAATTTAGAGTTTTTGAGTTTTAATAATTTTGTTTCCCAGTATCTTTTCCCTTTGAGGGTGGGTATTCAGCTATTTGAATATTATTATATAGTGAGTTCGGGGTGTTATTGTTAAAAGGCAAAGACCTTTTAATGGAAGTTCCAGCTAAAGAGTTATTGAGTTATTTTATTATTTTATAGTATAAATGTAGCCTACACTAGTACAGCCTACCAATTATCACTATTTTATTTTATTGCCTCTAAAATATAGTTTGATAAATTTAACTGTGACATAGCATAAATATTAATAAAAATGTATATGATCTGTGACATTTTCTCTGAGGATCATGCTAGTAGCTCTTGAAAACCTTGGTGTCACTGAATAAATTCAATTAATAATTCTAATTATTGTCTTTTTATTACTTTTAAATTTAATCTTTAATTTTTTAAATTTCAGCATTAGAATATTGGACATAGTAAAAATGGAAAGAGCATAGGACTAAAGAAATATAGATTCTAGAACAATTTTGCCACTAATTTGAAAGTGTGATTGTGGGCAAGTTATATATACTATCTAAACCAGTTGGCAAACATTTCTGAAAAGTCCAGATAGTAAATAATAATACATAAATATTTCAGGTGGATCATGTTGTCTTTATTGAAACTATTTAACATCAACACTGTAGCAAAAAAGGTCATAGACAATATGTAAATAAATAGACAAATCTGTGTGTTCTAATAAAACTTTATTTATAAAAACATGTGTGAGGGGCTGGGCGCGGTGGCTCACGCCTGTAATCCTAGCACTCTGGGAGGCCGAGGCGGGTGGATAGCTCAAGGTCAGGAGTTCGAAACCAGCCTGACCAAGAGCGAGACCCCGTCTCTACTAAAAATAGAAAGAAATTAATTTGCCAACTAAAAATATATAGAAAAAAAAAAAAATTAGCCGGGCATGGTGGCGCATGCCTGTAGTCCCAGCTACTCGGGAGGCTGAGGCAGGAGGATTGCTTGAGCCCAGGAGCTTGAGGTTGCTGTGAGCTAGGCTGACGCCACGGCACTCACCCTAGCCTGGGCAACAAAGTAAGACTCTGTCTCAAAAAAAAAAAAAAATAAAAACATGTGTGGCTGAATTTAGTCCAGGGGCTACAGTTTTCCAACCTCTAATTTAAGCACATGTTTCTTTATATGTGAAAGGAATAAAATAGACTAAATAGTTCTTAGTTCCTCTCTAGCAGCAAACATTCTGTGACTCTGTAACTTAATAAGATTTGCTCATTGCTTACTGATTCTATTTTCACTCAACAGAGATAAGTACTTACATATTAAATTCACTCTTTTCATAAATTGCATCACCTAAATAGAAGGGGAGATTTAAACACTTTCCTGATAGAGATGATGCCTTATATTCCAACTATATATAGCCTGGTAGACAATATAAATAATAAAAGAGTAATTATTAGAAATTGTTCTAAGCAGATACATTATATGTCAGAAATACTATTTTATTATTTATAAATTATTAGCCATAATATGGTTAAAATTATTATTATGATGACAAAAAGTTACATGAGGGTGAAGTCACATAGAAATAAGGACTAGGATTTGGAGTACAGGGTTCTTTTTCTGAACACAGTAGATCTGAAGATCTACTATAAGTAAACAGTAATGTTTAAAGCCTGAGAAAGAAAAACACAATTGCCATTTGAGCAAGGAAAAAAATCACAGGCAGAATTGGAATCCATGCTTCAGAGACAATCCAGTTTCCAGAGGCATAGATTGGTTAAGCGGCGGCACATACATGTGGAGTTTCATCTAGAGAATGGACTCACAAAGAACCAGGATTTAGAAACAAAGAATTGGAACAACTTCTCAAGTAAATTATCAATGGGGAGTAGAGAGTAGAATGAGGAACTGGGATACAACTATTGGATCTATTATAGGAGTTGCTTTCTGTCTATCTACATTGGTTTTGAGCATTCTTCATATGGTGCATAAAGATTAATAAATGCTGAAATGAATAAGGAAATGAACAGTACAGAGGGTTTCCTGTGACCTCTGAAGAGCAGAGAGAGTTGGGTGCTCTGAAGGTCCATCACAATTTTAATAACACTATGTTGATTCCCTACCAGACCTCTCTATTCTTGCCAAAGTAGGCTTTTATTGTCTGTCCACTTTATTCTCAACCATGCAGGAAAACATCTGTCTCTCCTCTGAATTTTTGAAGGTGTTTATAGGTTCTTACTATTGTATGTGTAATGAGAGGAAGAGATAGTCCTTAAGGGTTTGTGTGTGTGTGTGTGTGTATATATACACACACACACACACACACACATATATATATATCTGCTGTATATAACCAAAAACTCAGTACTTAGTAAATAATGAATACCTTCAACAAAACTTTTAAAATTATTTTAAAAATCTAGTGAGTTAAAACATGTTGAAAGATGCAATTTTCCCTCTCCAACATTTTCTAGATTTTCACATTGGCTTTGTCCTGAACCTCAGGTTAATATTTTCATCTACTATGGAAAATGTAGATAAACTTGTTATTGTCTAGGGAATCTTCCTATACTCACAAAATGTAAGTATCTGTTGCAGTAGTTTTAGTTAAAATATATACTGAAAAGGAGTATGTATACTTTTAATATATACTTTTAATTTGATGGTGCACAGTCCCATTTTTCTTTTCTTTTTGGCTCTTCCTAACTTTCTACCATGCAAGATACTCCAGAGTCATCTCGTGTTTTCCAAGCCTCAACCCTGGAATCAATCGCTTCTCTAAAGAGCCTACGTCCTTTTATAGGAGTATGGCAACTACGTTTTTTTTTTTTTGAACTTACAAATATAATAATGATTCTCTTCAATGTTTGTGCAGGAATTTCCTAATATTTAATAACTGGATGATTTTCTTGAGATATTCTTGTATGTTCCCAAGAAATTTGAAAAACAAGTATAAATATAATAATATAAATGAGAAGATATCTCATTTCATGTGTTGATCATCTGTGAGGCAATGCATTCCTCAGGAACAAAAGCAATAAGGAAAAAGAAAGATATTTTGAGTCTCCAGAAGGGCAATCAATATTTATTGAATTCTAACTTGTAAGGAGTACTACAGGAAGTGCTGAAATAAGTAAAGAGGTGGCCCCTGCCCTTAAGAAGCTATAGTGTCAAAGTGAGGCCAAGATAAACAAACGAACAAGTGCTCATATATGATAGGACCATATGGATCACACATTACATTTTATTCCAATGTTTCAACATCATATTTTTCCTCTATTATTTTTTAGATCTTTCTCTTTTATAAAAGAAAGCTCACTCTTTGTAAGCACCAATTAAAATCCAGTTCCTCAAAAATTTTTTCTTAATAATTATTTTTATTCTTTAGATACTTATTGAATGTCTACTGTGTGTAAAGAAAAGTGAAGGCAAGATGATGTCACAGACAAAATTATAACAAATCTAATTATAGATCCAAATGGCTTTTATTCACAGTTCATGATGAGACAGCCTCCATTCTACAAAATAGAAGGAGAGCTTTCCCTAGGCAATAAGAGAACAGCAGGGTTTTGCAAGGGAACAAGGAAACAGAACAATAGAAAAAAAATGAATTGATTAACAATAGTTTACTTTAGGTTACTTTCTGGAAAGGTTAAAGCAAAGGGCACTTCCTTGTTAAACTGACTCAGGTAGACTGGACTCTTCTCCTGTTTTCTGGGAAGACTGGTCTGTTTTGGGATATATCTGCTTTCTTAAAGTTTCAATTTGATTTTGGTTTGGTCTGGTCTACTAGGGACTAGTGCAGGGGCTCCATCTTAAACAATGGCCTTCCATAATTTTTTCTTAACAGTAGCAGGGAGACTAAAATATATTCCTTGATTTCAAGGAATTTTCAGCTCATGGAGGCCAATGCTCTCTGAATTTCACAATTTTGTTTTGTTTTTGTTTCATTTTCTAAATTCTGAAAACACCTGTGCATAGTAATAAACCTCAGAGAATATGTGCAGAATTTTCTGTCTTCACTGATTGTTAGTTAATCCATGTGAGTTTACTTCATTACATTATCTTAGAGGTTTGATTTGCTTGAGTGAAAAGTGTATATCATCACCACTTTTATCCTCACAGCATTGACAAGTGGTATTTAGGTAATAGATAAAAATAAAATGTTTATTAGTATTGCCAACATCAAATACATTTAGTAAGCAGAATACAAGTCTCTTGGATTCAAAGGATTGCCCTACTTTTCTAGTTGCTAAAAAGTTGATAATACTTCATAGGCTTGCTGTGAGGATGAAATGAGCTTCTTCTACATGTAGCATTGTGAAAGGAACTTAGAACATAGTAAACACTTAATGTTATTAATTTTTAACATTACTTCATGAGAATCATTAATATTAATGTGATAAACAGCATGACTTTACCATGCAATGGGTAGCATTGAAAAAGGAGAGTAATATATTCATATTTAGATAACTGAAATTTAATTATGGGCTAAATGCCAATGTCACTCTTCTTGACTGGCCACTTTTCCTGTCTCTGTTCAACATTGCCACACAAATTTAATTTTTCCTGCTGCAAAGGTATTTGAAGTAATGAATTTTCAAATATAATTGTTTTAAACTGGTAGCCCTCTTCCAGCCCTGCTCATTAGTGAGATTTCAGTGCTGTTATGCTCCACAAGTGACCAGCGAATGCCTTCATCCTACCAACTTCCAGCCTCCTCCCTCCATAAGGGGTTGGGTTCTTTTGCATAATTTGGGTTTACAGAGATGCACAGAGTAGCATTCAATTTGAAATGATTTTCAGTTATGTTCTAGAATGCTAAGAATATACAAAGGAACACTTATAAAAAATACATAAAGTATGAAGAACACCTACTTACCATCTAATTTAAATATTAATAACTAATAAATTACCATTACTTTGAAGTCATTTGTGTTACTTTCCTTGGTCCCATTGCTTCCCTTTTTCATCAGAAATAATTACTTTGTAAAGAACTTCAACTTCTTGGCCCTGAAAAAGAATGAAAATGAAGTATTTATAATACCCATTTTCAAGGCTTATTAAAAGTATTAGTAATTAAGATGTAGCATTGGTAAAGTAATAGAAACACAGACCAATGGAACAGAATAGACAGCCCCAAAATAGAACCACATTAAATAATAAAATGATTTTGATAGGCAATTCAATAAAGAAATAATATTTTTTAAACAATTTTTAGCTAGAGGAACTGGAGATACATTTGTATAAAAAAGGACCTAGACACAAACCTTATACGTTTCACAAAAAATGGCTCAAGTGAATCAGACTTAAATATATAGTTCAAAAGTGTAAAACTTAAAATAGTAAGTAGGAGGAAATCTAGGTAACTTGGGTTTGATAAAGAGTTTTTAGATATAATATCAAAAATATGATAGATTAAAAATGATAATTTGGGTATTATTAAATTTAAAAGCTTCTCCACAAAAGCTACTATTAGGAGAATAAAGACAGGCCACAGACTTTTGTCTTTTGCAATTAGTCATTAGGAAAATGCAAATTAAAATAACAATGAGATAATAATACTAATTAGAATTTAAAAAACTAATAATATCAATTGTTGATGAGGATGTGAAGCAACAGGAACACTTATTCATGCTGATGGGAATGTAAAATGATACAGCCACTTTGTAAGACAGTTTGGCAGTTTCTTAACAAAGCTAAGCACAGTCTTACCACATAGGCCTGTTACAATCCTCTTAGGTGTATTTACCCAACTAAAATGTGAAAACCTGCATGCAAAAGCTTATAACAACTTTTTTCATAATAAGCTGAAACTGAAAGCAGCCACAGTATCACTCAATAGGTGAATGGAAAAACAAATTGTCACATTCTTACAATAGAATCTTACTCAGTGATAAAAAAACAATGAGCTACCAAGGCACACAAAAACATTTATGAATCTAGAATGTATATTGCTAAGTGAAAAAAGTTGCTCTAAAAATGTTACACATTGTATTATTCCGTTATGACATTCTGAAAAGACAAAACTATAGAGACAGAAAGCAAATCAGTGATTGCCAACATTTAAGGAAGGAAAAATAAATAAATAACCACTTCTCTGAATTGTATATTTATTATTTCATTGCTTTTCATTATAGTTTTATAAATTAAATTCATGTGCCTAAGTTTTTCAAGTTTTGCACATGCTTCAATTTTGTATAAATTAAAATATTATTTGGGTACTATAACTTGCATTGTTCCTCAAAACAATAATGTCAAAATTGATTCATTTTGTTATCTGCTACTATATTGGATTTATATTCAATATAATGAAGTTTTCAATCTATAAACAAATTATATTTCTTCATTTACTTAGATCTTTCAATAATGTTTTTCAATAGTATTTTATAATTTTCCTTATATAAAGATTTTACATGTCTTCTTTTAGATCTCTCTGTACATTTTCTAGCCAGAAAATTCTTTCATGGAAGATATTTGATTACTGCTTCAGTTTCTTTAAGCTGGTGAAGTTTTCTGTCATAATGAATAATTAGAATTTTATAAAAATTTTAAAATTTAAAAAAATTTTTATATTCATTAGCATAATATTATATCATTTTATATTTCTAGTGCTGCCTGCCCCTTTTATTTTTCTGAAATTTGTTATTTGTGCCATTTCTCCTTCCTAAAAATCAATCTTGAAAATAATTTGTCAATTTTATTAATCTTTTCAAAGATCATATATTTTAGTTTGCTGATCATCTGTTTTCTATTTATACTCTATTTTACTAACATATAATGCTCAATATTTCTTTCCTTTTAAATTTTTGGACTTATTTCCCAATCCTTACCTCTAACTTCTTTACTTGAATGTTTAGCTTATTCATCTTCATCCTTTCATCTTTTCTAATAAAAAAATATAGGGGTCAACATTTGTATCTTTATAACAATTTTGGTAGATTCTGTAAATCTGACATGTATTCTTTTCATAATCACTCAGTTCAAAGTATTTTCTAGCACTGTATTATGATTTTCTGTCCTCTATGAGTTTTTGAAAATGAGTACTTTGAAAAATGAGTTCATTTCTATACATTTTATGCAGTTTTTATTCTGTTTTGTCTTATTCAAATGTTTTATAATTTTTACTGATTAAATGTTTCTTCTTAATCTATCAGTTACAGGGAAAATTTAGTAAAGATATTCCATTATGCAAGTAGATTTAAAAACATTTATTATAGTTCTATCAATTTTATGTGTATTTCACAAGATTATTTGATGCATTCAAGTACATAATTATTATATAGACTTGATGAATTGAAAGACTCAACATTAAGTTGACTTGATGACCCTACATGCTTCCCTTCTGGATCCACTCCCATGTTTCTGGAAGCCATATTTCTTCAGGGCTGTTCCCAGCTGATGACTGAGTATGTCAGGGGTGCTACAATTTCTCTAAGACACAGAATTTAGCTAATGGGACACTTGCCTCAGGGTCTCCTCATTGACCTGGCCAAAACCTTTTTATAACTGTGCTTCCGTCTAAAACTTTTCCTACCGAATTTTCTTCTTTTCCTCTCTCTGTCAATGGTGTCAAACAGGCATCATGGCTCTTCCCGTCTTTTCTTGCTCCCTCTCCTTTATCTTTCATAGACATTTTCTCCCAAGACAATCATTTGTACATCTAATCCCATTTTGGCATCTGCTTCTCGGTTGACTAATATGTTTCATTTTCTGTCTTTTTTTCATGTTTCTATGTCTCTTCTTTTGGCCTTCCTCTGCTTGATTTTTTTTTTTTTATTACATCTTTTCCCCTCAACTTCACTGGAACTTACACACTCTATTTCTATATTTTTATAAATAACACTAAAAAATTTAACATGCATACTTAATTATAAAAATCTAAATTGAATCATTTTAAACTTTGTATGACATTGTCAGTGTTATTATTATTATGTTGTGCATGAATATTCACTTAGTTTTACCCACACATCATTCTATTGGAAGTCTATATAGTTTGACTATAACATGTCTAACTATGGATTTCTTTTTTTATTTTTCTTTGTTTGGACTTACTTTATTTGATTTCCTGAATCTGAAGTTGATGGATTTCAGTAGTTCTGAAACATTTCATCAAATCAAGTATTATTTCCATTCAATTTTCTTTCTCCTATCGTTCTATAATTCTATTTCATATTATGTATTCTCACTCTGTCCTCCATGTCTATTAACTTTTCTTTCATATTTCTCATCTCTTTATCTTTTAGGACTATCTTCTAGATAATTACTTCATATTCATATTTATTTATTAATTGAGTATTCAGCTGATATTTTCCACTGTCAAATCTTCTCTTGAGCTTTAAATATAAATTATTGCATTTTTTTATTTTTAGAAGCTCTATTTAGATGTCTTTTTAGCTAGCTTGGTTATTTTAAAAATAATTTTTAGCAGTTTGCTTATATTTTCAATCCTTTCATATTTTGTTATGCATAATAAACATACACATTTTATGTTTTTTGTCTAATAATTCCAATATAGATAGTCTTTCATTAGAGATAATCTTTGTGGATCTAATAATGCTATTTGTGTTTTCTCTCAGTCGTGGTGCCTTATTTCATTGTGTTCTGTGATTTTGACCATAATTTCATATTTGTTTACTCTTTGTGAGAATTATTTGAGGTCTGAATTGGAGGTGGGCATGTCAGCTTCTGCTTCAGTGACCACTAGTTGGAGACCACTTACAGCCCAATTCTCTGCCTGAGGCCCCTCAGGCCACCTAAGTAATATGAAAATGAGCTACAATATCTTTGAAGATCAGATTACAGTTATAATTTTTCAAAGGAAATGACTTTCTTCTCTCCACTGAGCACCAAGGCAGGGATTTCCTTATTTGGGGGAAAGCATGGTTTCATTTTAGTTCATTCTTTAGATCTCTTTTACTGACAGACTTACTTTGCATAGCCCTGGAATTTGGCTGTTTCTCTGCTACCCAAGAGGAAATGAAAAATCACAGTTCAAGTTTTACAGGTTTGGCAAATGCCAAAAGGCCAAAATGAAGATGAAGATCAGTTTTTTCTCTGGGTTTCTCCTCTGACTTAATTTTTGGCCTCTGAATATATTTTAATAATTTTTCAGCACATGTCAAGGTATGTGTGTGTGTTTGTGTTTGTGTGTGTGTGTGTTTGTAAAACATCAATGTCAACACTTTTAGTTGTTTTCAGTGGACAAGTCTTCTAGGGTCTTAGTAAATGATAATGTGAAAAATTGAAGTTTCTAATTATTTTCTAGTTTAGAGTGGATCTGTTTTCAATTCAAAAAAAAAAAAAAATCAGCTCAGCTGCCCCAAAGCACTGATCCATTTTCCTATTACAAAAACTGAAATGAAGCTGTTGCTGCCAATTTGGCACTGAAAGCAAACACATTGCTAAAATATTAGGATCAAGATATTGGATTGCAAACTAACCAGGTTCTCTGACTGCTACATGCTTCCACACAATGTTTTCTGAGAGTCTTAGGCAACAATGCCTAGTGTTTACTTTGAAAATCAGTTATGTTAAGAAATGTTTTCCTTTGCTCTGGACCCCTTCATATGGGGATGGCTTCCTTCTATACTTCATTCCTTCTATACTTCATTCCTCTTCATTGTTTTGATAAGAAACAGATTAGAGAGGTAGCCTTTGTGGGCAGGTCCTTTGTCCTTACTTAGAAAGAGGGAAACCTACTGAAATATTGTGAAATAAATATTAAATTTATGAATACATTCCAATTATTTTAGAAATAATAGAGGAGAAAGGGTCAAGAGAGTTTAATACCATTTATTAAAGACTCTAAGGTCTTTCCCCTAATGCCTCATAAGCATAAGATAAATATCTATAATGACCTAACTCTAGTGAGAAGCCAGGAGATCTTCTGATTCCTTGTGGCAAAAATATATGACTCTATCCATTAATAAAATATGCATTTTATTAATAATAGGCATTGTTTTAAATGGGCATTTAAAAAGACACCTCATTACATCTTTATTAAGTTATGATTTCTTTTTTAAAGGACAATGTTCAGTATTTTACATAGTCATTTTGGAGTTTAGAACAGCACAGGACTTTGCAGGCCTATGTTCTTCATACTCACCTGGCTAACTGTTAGAATTAACTGGAGAGACTTTTGAGAATTTAGATTCCTGCCCAACCCTCTAAATTATGGAAACAATGGGGAAGAGACCTGGGAATCTATAGTATTAAACAGCTTCCCAGTGAGTCTCAATGAAGGAATTATGCATCAAATCTAATCACCTAATTTTATTAATTTTGTCATTTTCAACAGCACTGATGAACCTAGAGGAAACTATGTTAAGTGAGATCAGCCAGACACAGAGAGACACATACTGTATGATCTCACTTATATGTGGAATCTAAAAAGGTTGAACTCATAGAAGCAGAGAGTAAGTAGAATGGCAGTTGCCAGAGACTGGCAGGGATGGAGGAGAGGGTAGTGAGAGGTAGAGGACTAAAGAGGATTGGTCAATGAGTACAAAATTACAGTTAAATAGGAGAAATAAGCTCTGCTGTTCTATTGCACAGTAGGGTGACTATAATATTGTATATTTCAAAACAGCTAGAAGAGAGGATTTTGAATGTTTTCACCACAAAGAAATGATAAATATATAAGATGATACATATGCTAAATAACTGACTTGATTTTTGTACAATGTATATATGTATTTAAACATCACACTGTATCCCATAAATATGTGCAATTATTTGTGTCAGTAAAAACAAAATAAAAATTAAAAATAAATTTAAAAAATTTAATAATGAACAAAATATGGACCTGCATAGAAATACATTCAAATGTCAAGTTTTCTGTGACTGATTTGAGAGACCAGTATACACTGAAATTCAGGGCCAGGGTTTGCTGTTAGAGCTCCACACTTAGTAAATTTGTTCTAGTATTTACATTTATGTTTAAAATTTAAACATGTAAATGTTTAATTTGGGGGAAAAGTTAGAAAAAAAACAAATCAGTAGATAAAAGAAAAGAAAATCGCCTAAAATCTCACTACCCAGAGATAATGATTATAATTATTTCAGATAATGCCTTCCTGATAATTTTGATGTGTAGATATATTTTTAAATACAAAATGGATTATGCTACACATAGATTTGTAACCAATTCTTTTTTCTCCACAATATATCGTAAATACCTTTTCATATTGACAAATACATCAGCATTTTAGTAGTTGCAGTAATTTCCATGGAATAAATTCCCTATAATTTATGTAACTTCATGATCTTTCCTTTATACACAAACACAAGCCCCAACACCCTGATTCTGGCACCTTCCATGGTTCTAACTCAACGAGAAGAGTAACTTCAATGCTGACCCTTTGTCTAGAAAGGTGACACATTGCTATTTGGGCTTCAAAGAAAAAAAAAAAAGAAAACTGGCAGGTTAGATTTTGAATGTTCTCACCATAAAGAAATGATAAAGGCCGGGCGCGGTGGCTCACGCCTGTAATCCTAGCACTCTGGGAGGCCGAGGCGGGTGGATAGCTCAAGGTCAGGAGTTCGAAACCAGCCTGACCAAGAGCGAGACCCCGTCTCTAAAAAAAAAAAAAAAAAAAAAAAAAAAAAAAAAAAAAAAAAAAAAAGAAATGATAAATATGAGAGGTGACAGAAATGCTAATTATCCTGATTTGATCATTCCACAATGTATACCTGTATCAAAATATCACATTGTACCCCATAAATATGTATATTAATTTGCAAATTAAAAGTAAAATAAAACTTAAAGAAACTCAGGACTTGGCAGGTTATTTGCAGAAGCCATGTACTGATTGCTCTTTGTATTGCACTAAAATGATACTTGTTCATAACTATGTAGCTTATAATGTGGTCCCGGTACATCACTAAAATAAGCATATATAATAAATTATTGGGGAGAAATAGAATTAAATACATTGGCAACAGTTGAGTTTAAGAAGTTCTTATTACTATAGTATTAAGTCTAATTTATCCCATATTCTTCTGAATATTAAAAAACAAAAAATGTTAATCAGAGGATTAGAAGTTTCTCCTAACTACTGAGCTCTGACTAGGAGATTTATTTTCAAAATATCGTAGAACTGGTTGAGCATTAAGACCCCTGGGAATGCAAATGATTTCTTTAACATCTGTTATTATCATTTGAGGCTTTAATGTCTATAGAATGTACATAGAATTATTAAAATTGCTTAGGTTTAAATTACATTCAATATATTTAAATTATAACCTAAATGATCTTAAGCTTTAAGTTTATCTTATCAATATTTTAACTTGATATTAATATTTAATTTTAACTTATTAATATTTTGTTCCATTTACATGATAGTCAATTTTGTATAAAGAGAGAAAAATATTTTTCACTTATTGTTTGATAAATTCTTAATTTCTTGAATTTAACAGGTTAAAATTTCTTAGAAATAAGTCTTATTTACAAATTTAATTATATTCTCTTGAACGTGCTATGACAACATTCTAAATTTAATACGTTCAAAATTTTCAAAGCATTTCAAATGGCTAACAGGCAGCCATAATATCCTAACAAGCAAGTTCTCCCTAGGTTTTCAGCAACTCTTATAAAATCTCATAACTCAACCTGGTAAAGGTAGTTATATCAGCTTCTCTTACTCTGTTAAATACAGTAAGCCCACATAATCAAATTCCCTTACATCTTCCAAATTAAAATATAAAGCCTGAAATCAATTTTTAAAAATAATAGTAATATTTTTTTAAAAATTAATGAATAAATGGCATCAGCAGACTATTCAAAAATGTTAACGCTATGAGTTTTATTACTTCATTGTCTCTGTACTATTTACAACCTTTTGTGATTTGTAGTCACTCATTCACTTAAAAAGGAGCAATTTTACTAAATTGAAGTTACAGGGTGATAAATTGGGACAGCTGTGATGTTACCTAGAAGTCAAAGACTCCCATTCAGAACCCAGGGTTTGGCAGTCCACTCTAGATTCTCCTCCAGCACATGTGAATATGCTCATTTCTCTTTATAACAGAGTTTTGACTACCATGTCAAGTAGGAATTCCAAGCCAAGATTTTAATATGGGATTAGTTTCATATCCACCAATTTTTAATCCATTTTTATTAGACTAAATTAATCTCTTTTTACCTGAATGGATCTTTCATTTCTTTCCCATTTTTTCTATCAGTCACTATTCTACACTGTCTTTAATTCTAATTTGTACTCAGCAATGGTATAAAAATTATGCCTCAGTAAGGTTGTCAGATAAAATACTAAACAGCCAGTTAAATTTAAATTCCAGATTAACAACAAATAATTTTTATAAGTATGTCCCATGAAATATTTGGAACATGTGTGTATAAAAAAATGATTCACGGTCTATATGGAATTCAAATTTATTAATAACTGGGTGTCCTGTATTTTTATTTGTTAAATCTGACAAACCTAATCCATGCCATAGATACTCCAGAAACCACTGTCTAAGTTTCGCTTTTATTAGTAAGTTTTATTCCCTCACCTGTTCTATAGACTCATTGAGGTGAAAACTGTGTCATCTTTTCCCATGTCCCTCAGGTAAGGCTCATAGCCTAGAGTAGATGCTCCATGAATATTAGTTTTATGGGCCTTCCTCTGAGATTCTAAACCTGTCAGCCTCCAAATCGGTTTGGAAATGTACAGTTGTTATGCTGGCTGATATGAAGCTCTAGAAGAACATAGAACAAAACATACAAGACAAGAATTCCCTGGAAGCCATAATGTGACTCCAGATCTTCTCATTCAGTGACATAATGTTACATGGAGGATAGGCACCACCCTTTATTTTGTCAATGCACCTAATTGGAGAGATTATTTTTTCTTTCAAAGATGAGATTTGCATATTCACATGCTACATTTAGTTTATACAATATTGCGACTGAGACAGAACTTAAGGACAAGTTTGCTATTGAGATGTTCACAAAGCTATCGGTGGTGCTCATCTCCAGGCAGGTCATGCTCTGCTGGATGTGGTTTGCGAAGTCCCTCTTCAGGGGTTAAAGGCCACGCTTCATTAGCAAGCTGGTCCTGCCAGGGCTCTCCCCTCTGCTCTCCCCACTGTAAAATGCATGCAGACTATCTAGTGGCTCTGATTCCTGAGTGGCATTTATATGCTTGATTTAGAAGAGTAATGTCAAGGAGAGTGATCTTTAGAATATATTACAGACAAAATGCAGGACAGTCAAGGAGACAGCCCCTAGAACTCCCCAGTGCCTATTCTCAAAACCAGAGTAACTTTAGAATTAGAATCTCAGATTTGGGGGATCTCCTGTTTTTACCCTTTTGCAGTCTGAAAATTCTTTAATGTTCCCAGAGTTACTTCTCTTGAGATTTAGATAAGAGTTAGAGGGATGGCCTGGGAATCAATATTCTAAGAAATGAGCCCAAATCACTCTAAGTATGGGGTGTGTGTGTGACTCTCTCACTAATAATGTGGGGACAAAGGGGCCTGGGGTGGTACCAATGTAACCACCCAACCAGGTTTTTTGCTGCCTGCTTAAGAAGAAGCCAATACCCTGAGACAGCAGGGGTTGCAGCAGAGAAGGAGTTTAATATCACAGGTGCCATGCGAGGAGGTGGAAGGAATTTCTCAAATCCATATCCCCAAAAATTTGGGAGAAAGGGGTTTTAAAGATAGTTTAGCAGGCAAAAGCCTAGGCAATTGGGTCCGCTAACTGGCTGGGTTTAGGGAGAAACCATAGAGGTGTAGAAATTATCTTCTTTGCTGACCAGGTTCTTGGGTGGGGTCACAAGACCAGTTGTGTCAGTTCTTCGGTATGGGCTGCTGGTCTGGGGGTTGGCTGTTCTACCAGAATGCAGGGCCTGGAAGATATGTCAAAAACTAGATTTAGGTGTCACAAGTGTGATGTTATCAATGGGGAAAGTTAAGAATCTTTATGACCATCATCTATGTGACTCCTGAGTAGCAATTATAGGAAAGCCAGATAGGGGACAGTGGCTGGTTATTATCACTATTTTTAGCTATGTTGGTGCTTTTGCAAAGTTTAGACCCTTACCACAGTTCTTGCCTTGCACTCCTTTATTAATTTGTAAAGGGAAGTTTCACTAAGACAAAAGATCTCCCCATTATGAAACTTATAATATAGTTAAAAAGATCAAAAATATTACTCAGACTCAACCACTGTTGACAAATTAGGTGTATAAAACAATCTCATGTCATAGGACATTAGGATTTTTTTCTCTCTTTTTTAAAATTTATAATTAACATTTCAATTAATATCCTTGTACATACATCTAAACATATTCCACTTATTTTCTCAAGATAAATTTCTAGTATATTCATTTAAAATTTTCCACATATATTTTTTAATTGCCTTGCTGAAAGTTCACCCTGGTTAATGCTGCCACCAGAGTATAAAAGAGCCTTTTTCCACAAAGAAACACTGTAAATCAGAGAAGGGAGAAAATCCTGTGTCTACGAATGGGAATAAAAATTTTGTAAAGAATATGGAAGAACAAGCATTTCATGAAAAAAAGAGGAGATGGAATGTTTTTGGTAATGTTTCAATATTCTTATTTTAAATCACATGTGAGTTGAAAGAATTCCAATGTGCAAACTGGAAAGAAGCCTCATGCTTACTGCTGCAGGGGCACTCCCTCCTTTTGCAGCCTCTCGGGCCACCCTGGGATGCACCTACCCTGCAGCTTCAAACTCCTGCATACAATTTCTAAAGGGGGAAAATGTCCTTTCCACTCACATATCCATTTTAATAATTTTATGTCATCTATTAACCAAATCTATTTAAATGACAAAAACAAATACCTTCCAATATTCAGGTGACTTAAATAAAATTATTCACTCAAACGTGGTTTCCCTGCACACTTTGATAGTAGAATTTTGTGTCCACATTCCATGTCTTGCCCTTGCCCTTGCAGTCTCTCCTTGTTTCTCATGTAGCGAAATGGCCCTAGGGAAAAGGAGCAGAGTCACAGAGGTGAATAAAGTTCGCTCTCATTTACAAATAGATTCTGTCCCCCATATAGGTTCTCTTCTATGGAGAGCCAAAGAATTTGTCCCAGGTGCTGTTTGATTGGGAGGAGGAACTTGTGTAATTTTTAAGCCTAAATAAGTTTGTAATTTCAGATTCCCCTTTTGTCCGGGAAATGCGATTACTGATGAGCTGATTAACAGCCTGCTATTTCCACTTGTATTATATTCAGAGTAAAGTAGAAAAACAGGCAGCCTTTGCTGCTCTTTTGCTATTTTAACAAATTGCCTTTTGTATGTGTCTAGGCAAATGCAAAACTCCTCCTTTTGCCATGATCAAAACCTAACAACAAAGGCCTGTTGATTGACTAAGTTTTCAATTTCTAATTAGCAAATTTTGTTTTTACCTTTGTAGACACCATAAACAAACCCCTTTCACTTGGAAGCTAAAAAGTACAGATCCTTTGAATCTCTAAGTTATGACACATACTAAACAAAGCCAGGCTAGGTTTTGATGTTTTCTGTGGTTTAAACTTATGCTGCAAACTAGAAAAAATAACACCTCAGCCATCAATTTCTGAATCTTACAAAAGAAAATTAACCCCTTTGAAGAAGGACTGCCATCTTCTTCCAAGTGCAGTTTTCTCATTGTAGAGAAATAATAATGCTTTATTTAAAGCATATTAAAAAGAAAGAAAGAAATTAAAAAACAGCAACAAGAGCTTCTATTTATTGAGGACTTACTGTGTTCAAGACATAAGGCTAAGAGATATACAGAGAAAAATGACAGATGTTTTTTCCGCAGAACTTAACAATTCAACAAATTGACCTTTGTTGACTTCCATTTCACGATGAACAAACTAGAAACAAAAAGGTCTTAGAAAATGACCACACAGGAAGTGACGAAGCTAACATTTGAACCCCGATGTATTTCACTCTAATATTCTTATCTTTCCTACTATACACATTGTAATATTATAAATAGGGTACTAGACAGGGACGTCTGGCTTCAAATAACCTAAATAAATCCATTTTCCTTTGGGTAATTTTAAAGGACTACAAGTAAATGTTAGTGGAAGAAGTTAAGACAGTATTTAACTTTCTCAACATAGTGAAAAAAAGAGCATATCAGAGTTTGGAATTTGCCTTATCAATGATATAGAACAATTATATACTCTTGAAAAGGGGATCTTGGTGAAACTTTTGTTTTAAAATGCTGATTCATCCTATGAAGGATGAATGTAGTGTCTCCAACAAAGTAATAGGAAGATTCTGCATGAGGTCTTGGTAACGTGAAGTAAATGGAGAATCTAGAAGATATTTCTCAGAATGATATAATGGGATTTGATGGAAGACTAATTGTGGAAAGTAAACAAGATGGTATAATTAATATGAGGTTTCCATCTGGAAATCTAAAAGAACATGATGCCACTGTTACAACGCAGGAGTTGACGAACTGGAGGATGCACATCCCCATCCAAGGTTTCCTAGGCAGGGAAACCTTGGTGCTTGATGCCTCAGGGCAGCAGGGAAATATTGTTTTGCATTGAAGTGCTTGGAATTTGAAGAGAGATTGTGAGATTATAGTCAAGGATCTAAAGTTTATTTATCTGGAATGGAAAGCGAAAATTACAGTGTTCTTATTTATAAATATTCTGGCTTAAAAGATTGCATCTACAATAACTGGAAATATGGAAAAATGAAATTCACTTAGATGAAACAGAATCACTTTCTAATTAAAGATCCAAGCTTACACACTCTACTGTATCTTCATGAGGTGAGGACTTTTAAATTCAATCAATAAGAGAACCCAATCTGTATCAGTCAGTGTCCTAACACTTTCTTCTCAATTAGCAATTATAGCTTACCCTTACTTATCTAGATAAATATCCAAGTCAACCACTTGACTTAGGTTGAGTTCAGGAAGCCACAAACCCACCTATCATTTGTTTGCCCTTTCTTAATCCACATTGTTGAGAAGACGACTCTTATGCAGTGGTTTCAATCACATTTGAATCAAGGTAGATGACATAAGAGAAAACGAAAAGAAAATTTCTGATGCCCAGGACACTCCTCAGATTTATTAAATCAGATTCTCTGCTGCTGATGTCAGGATATTGGAATTTTAAAAATGATCCCTAGTGGATACTGATATATAGTCATGTGCTGCCTAAGGACTTTTCGGTCACAGACAAATCGCATTTATGACAGTGTCCCATAAGATTATAATGGAGCTGAAATAGTCCTTGCCTTAGTGATGTCATAGCTGTTGTTGTAACACAACACATTATTCACATGTTTGTGGTGATGCTGGTATAAAAGTATAAATTGTATGTGCTATAAAATTAAAGCACATGTAATTATGTACAGTACATAATACTTGATAATAAATGATTATGTTACTAGTTTAAGTATTTATTATATATTTTATCGTTATTTTAGAGTGTACTCCTTGTACTTATTAAAAAAAACAAAAGTAATTGCAAAACAGCCACAGATAGAGCTCCAGGTCCTCTAGGAGGTATTCCAGATGAAGGCATTCTTATCATATTATTATTGGGCTATCCAGATTTTTTATTTCTTCATTGATCACTTTTGTTAGGTTGTATGTTTCTAGAAATTTATACATCTCTTCTAGGTTATCCAATTTGTTGGCATATAATTGTTCATGAGAGTCTCTTATGATCTTTTGTATTTTTTTGCTATTGGTTATAATATCTCCTCTTTCATTTATAATTTTATTTATTTGAGTCTTCTCTTTTTTCTCAGTTTAGCTAGAGGTTTGTCAATTTTGTTTATCTTTCCTTAATGGTCAGGCCTTTTGGAGGAGTCCATTAAATGGTTAGCAGGATCTACAGCAGGATATTGAGAACAGGTTGCTATGCCCTTCCACCCCTTCTCCCTGCTCCTAGCTGTCCCTGAGGATTCAGCAGTGTTGATCCCCTCGGTGTTCTGGATGGGGTGAGACAGAAGTAAGCTTCCTAGACAGTGTCCTGAAAGGCTGAGGAAGCACGGTGATCACTTTGCTCTCATTTTCTCCTGTGGGACTAATTCTGGTCCAAGACGGCCTCTCTTGGCACAAAGCTGTGCTGCCTTATGGAAAGGATGATGCATCATCAATGTGTCCACTCTCTAGTTTTTGGTCTCACTGGAGTGGTGGACCCTCAGGTAGACTCTAGGACTCCTACAAAGGTATTGTTGTCCATATTTCATTGCCCAAAACCAGTGTTTTCATGTGGGGCTAAGAGCTGGAACCCCCCATACCATCATCTTGCTGGTGTCACTCTGTTTTTAATCTTTTCTGCTAATAAGTCAGCCACTGAGTATATTGAAGATCATAAAATAATGTATTACATATATTCCTGATCCTAGTGGGTGATACACATTTTCTCTATATGCTCTTCTTCTTCTCAAATAAAAATTCCACCCTTTTTTAAAACACTTGTGATTGTGTAGTTAATTCACTTTTATTTACATTTCAATATTCAGCTACCATGTTTTGTTTTAGAAAACATTTATCACAGAGTTTTATGTTTTGCAGAATTGAATCTGCAATGAGGATCCATCAGCAGGTCGCCCCTACCTCCTGGGGTTTGATTGGCAGAAACATGTTTTCCCGTGGAGTTCTGCCAATAGCATTTGTGTACAACAAACAAGGCCATGTCTCAGGAAGGGTCTGGGTTGGATGACATGACAGACACTTTGGCAGAGCTTTCATTATTTAGCACACTGTTGTGAATTATTAATAAAACTCCATTGTCAAGACCTAGAAAAGTTGAAATGGTACTATGAGTCTTAAAAATGCTTAGGTTCAATATATTATTAATTAGATTGTAAAAGAATGTAATATGCAAAGTGGGAAATAGTCAGCCAAGGCCAACTGTGGCAAACTTTACTTGATAATTTGCATGTTGTGACACCAGGTATAGAAAGTAATAGATCAGGAGTGGTTGGTCTTGCTACATAACAGAGAGTTTCAGGAGCACAAGCTCTAAAAAAACAACAGATATTACTCCTACCTTCAGAATGATTTCATGTAGGACTCTTTAAAAGATGGTATAGTAGGCTTATACACCAGTATGGACTTCTTATTTACTAACCATATTTTCTGAATTTTCTCATTTCTTCCTTTTAAGGCAAGGACCAAAATCTATTTCAGCCCAAGGTTTTCATTACTTCTATTATAATTGTTTTAATCCAGTACTCTGTTCCAATTTCACCCTAGACCATTAAAAAGGCATTGAACTGAAAATCTAGAAACCTAGAGTTTTGTCACTCATTAATTATCTAATACCTTAAGCCTTCATTTTCTTAGGTAAATAAATAGATATATTACTTTTTCCCTTTGCCTATTGTACAATGTATGTATAAGTATAGCAGGAGTCAAAATATATACACATGTTATTCTTAGAGCATGAATGAACTTAACTCTAGGGTTATGTTCCCTATTGTACTTTTCAGACTACTGCTTTTTTACAGACTCACCTGAATCTACTCATTGGCATTCAAACACGCTCCATCTTCCCTTCTAAAACACACTCACATATATACACACCAACATTTCTTCAGATCCTCCACTATCTACTGCTTTAACTCCCTTATGCCCATTATACTCATTTGTAGTCAATTTTCTTAGAAGTTGACCATACACATTGAATCCATACCTCCCACTCCAGTCTGGCTTCTGTTTCCATAACTTTACAGCCACAGTTTTACTAGGGTCACTAATGATTTTTGTCATCAAATCTAAGAAATGTTTTTTTGGCCTTTAACTTAATTCTTAGGAGATTTTAACATCATTGGCCACACTTTGCTTCTTAGTACTCTTTCTTCTTTTGGATTCACTTGTGGATTTCCTCTGTTCTGTAAACTGAAAGATCATTTTCATTCAAATTTAGAGGTGTATCCTCTTTTACCTGCTAGCTGTTGGCATTGTGACAAGTTTAGAGCTCTTCTATGTTGTTCTTCATATTATATTTTCTCACTAGATATTGCCAATCTTCTTAATCTAATCTTAGTCATGAAATTAATTCATTATATGCATCTGACATTCATTCTCCCTAGCTTAGACTACTCTCCCAGGTGCATCCTCACTAACCAACCAAAATGATCTTCAAAATCATCATGCTCAATTTAAATTCATAATATTTCCCCTAAAATCCTTTCACAGTCTCCTATCTCAGTAATTGGATCCTCATCAATTTAGTTCTATGAACTAGAAATTACAGTCACCTCTGCTGTCCCTGTTTCTTTTATACTCTATATTTAATCCATTATAGATTCCTTTTTAACTTCCTAAATCTCTATATTTCATGCATTTCTTTGTATTTTTACTGCCTATACCTTTGTACAACATATTGTCCTGTCTTGTCTGGATGAAATATTCATCCACATCCCTCTGCTATCCCGTTACTGGGTCTGTATAGTGCAACAAAACTGATCTTATCAAGATGTGACTCTTTTGATTTCATTTTTCTCTTTGTTTAAAATATTTTCCTGATTTCATATTGTGCTAAAGATAAAGAAAAGTTTTAACATGACCTAAGAGGGCTGTATAATCTGATCAACTCCTGCTTACTAGTGTCATCTGGCAGTACCATCACTTTCATTCACTGCCCACAACCTCAACTTAGATCGTCTTTCTTCAGCAAGAACATTTTGCACAAGATTTAGTACTGGTTTTTCTTTTTTTTTCTTTTTTTTTTCCTTTTATTTCCTCTTATGGGGGTACAAATATTGTTAGGGATAAATATATTGCCCCTGCCATCCCTCCCCCACCCCGCCATGCCAGAGCTTCAAGAGTGTCTAACCCCCAGGTGGTGCACACCACACCCATTATGTAAGTATACACCTTTCCCCTCCTCCCCTCCAACCTGCCCACCACTCGATAAAAGGTGTTAGGTTTTTTTTGACATTTTGGTTACATTGTATATCTTTGCCTCTTCCTAAGAAGGGTTAGAGGTAATCCCTTCCCCCCAACAATGCATGTCACATCCCTAAGATATGGGTCTCCCCCACCCCGAATCCCTGGGGAACACTACTGCTATTTGAGCACCATAGTTTTAATCAGTTAGTACCAATTTGATGGCGAGTAGATGTGTAGCCCATTTTCTACATCTTGTGTCGCCTCACTTTGGATAACAGGGTTAAGCTTAATCCAGGATAGCATAAACGGTGCT
>VBSM01002608.1:134140782-134250705 GCA_008086735.1 Cheirogaleus medius
TCTTCTACATGTGGCTATCCAGTTTTCTCAGCACCATTTATTGAATAAGGATTAAAAAGTTTGGGCATAAAGTCTCACTTATGCAAGATGAATAAGTTCTAGAGATCTGCTGTACAACATTTTTCTTATAATTTGCAATACTGTATTATATATTTAAAATTTTGTTTAAAAAGTGGTTCTCATGTTAAGTGTTCTTACCAAATAAAACAAAACAAAACAAACAAAAGGGCTGTGGAGTTAGAATAACTGTGTCTGAATCCTAATTCAACCTTTTACTGGGTGATATTAGGCAAGTTGTATTTTCTTCACTTTTAGAATGGCCATAACACTAGTAACACCCCAATAGCATAGCTGTGAGAAAATAGAATAGTGTAAATAAAGCACTTAAGGTAATGACACATAGTAATCTCAGTAAATGTTAGCTCTTTGTGTTATAGTTATTGATAAGAGACAGTTGTTTTCCAAATAGTATTTTTTGCTTAGTAATAAATATATGCATGTTGCCAAATCTAAAAAAAAATCACAATGTCTTAAATTTCTGGAAAGTTAGGCCATTCAATATTTATTAAGCTCCAAGAACTCTACTGAGAGCTCAACTGAATGCAAAGCTTCCATTTCCGTGTAAAGCAAAAGTATAGCTTGAGCCTAAGATTTAACCAGTGATAGTCATGGTGGTTTCTTACCAATCATTGTAAAAAACAATCTGAGTAGAAGCTATATTTACAAGGGACAAAGTGCCCTATGAAGATTGTGTTCACAGTTCCCATTTGTTTCAGAATGGAGAAAAACAAAACACTCATTACATTCCCAAAAGAACATACAGTAGCTCGGCAATCCCAGTAATGTAATGAATCCCAGATTTGCAAAGCACAATGTCCTAAAGAAGGAAATGGGAAAAGTAAGAGGTGACCTGAGTGAGTTGTGGAACTATTAATAATTCATACTGTTTATATGTGCACATATGAACTTGGACCAAGGCCTGAATCACTTGTTATGAATCTGAAAATGGGGAGAAAACATTGATGAATTTCTATTGGTAGATCATATTCCAAAGTATTACTTTTGCTATGTTTGTATTTCAATTTCTAGTACTTAAATAGGATCTGGCAAGAGTTTTACTTATAAAGCCTTTTTAAATTTTAATTTTTTTCTGTGAAAGGTAAAGTTATTCCTAATATGCTGGATTTCTTGTGAGAATGTGGTGAGAAAATTAGTATTTTTTAATATCTTTGAATAAAGATTTTACAGTAGATGATATTGCTTGTATATTTTCTCTTTTTACGTGCCGCTATTAGATACTATTGACTAGAGACAAATATTTATCTGGTATTGCGTCAAATATCACAAACAAGTGAAAGTGACTTGGTAATTCACTGTCTCAATTAATTCCCTGTTGCGTTGCTAGTTAAACAGCTGCTGTCCTTTTTTATGATCCAACACTGTCGTCCGCAACCCCCAGGCTGCTACTGGTTTGTGCTCTGTTAGGAACAAGCTGCACAGCAGTAGCTGAGAGGCTGGTCAGGGAGCAAAGCTTCCTCTGTATTTATACCAGTTCCCCATCGCTCACATCACCACATAAGCTCTACCTCCTGTCAGATCAGCAGCAGCATTAGATTCTAATAGGAGCGTGAACCCTACTGTAAACTGCACATGCAAGGGATCTAGGTTGCACACTCCTTATGAGAATCTAATGCCTGATGATTTGAGGTGGAGCTGAGGCAGTGATGCAGCTGCAAATACAGATTATCATTAGCAGAGAGGTTTGACTGCACAGAGACCATAATAAATCAATTGTTTGCAGACTCATATTGAAACCTTATCAGGGAGTGGTAAGTGACAATGTAATATTAAAAGAAATAAAGTGCACAATGAATGTAATGCTCTTGAATCATCCCAAAACCATTCCCCCCACTCTGGTCGGTAGAAAAATTTTCTTCCATGAAACTGGTCCCTGGTGAAAATGGTTGGGGACTGCTGATCCAACAGATACCAAACTGATCAGAGGTATTATTTCACTGTCTTCTCATTGCTGGATTAGATGCTGTGAGTGTAAAACTGTGTCTGAAGAAAGACTGTATTCCACTATTTTGATCAAAGCAATCTGCTAATTACTTTTTGTCTTTTAATATGCCTTGTAATTTGTGTTGAAAGCTGGACATGATGTACTGGATAAAAGGAAGTCTAGTAAATAAGTCTGTAGCAGTGTGGGGAGGCGGGTAGGGAAAGTGTTCTGTAGACCCATGATTACTTTACAAGTGCTTCTCAGTTTTTCTCCCCCTCAGGTGGGACAGGAGGGCTAGAGCAGGCTGGAGCTAGAGTTGGGTGTTCCCCACCCCCCCAGTGGGTTAGACTCTGATAAAATCCCCATGGGTTACGCTCTGCTAAAATAGTCTCTTTTGAGGGCAGGCTTTGTTAAGAACAGAATGTTCTGGATTATTTCAACATAGTTACATTTGCCCTCTCCCTGCCTGAAACAGGAGGGGATTTTTCTCTCATTTTCACTGTGAGAATTTGGTAGAGCTCATTAAGGTAAAACTCACGACAGCCTGGCCGTGTCTACCTAAGACTGGCCCCTCCTGGGATTTTTTCACAACTCTCAGATTTGTCAACACTGAGCCTCCAGCAAGTTGTTAGTTACAGTTTAGTTTTGCTACCCCAGTACTGGTCCCTACAGAGGTGTCTGCTCAAAGGTTTCTGCTCCAGTCAGTAGTTTCTCGGTACTGGCCTGCCTGTTTCTCCAATTTAGGGGACAGCAGTTTGCCCTATGACCTCACTTCTTCCACAGACCTAAGAAAAGCTGTTTGCTCAACTTTTTGCTTATTGTCAGGAAAAAACAATGACTTCTAAGCTCCTTACGTGCTGGACTGGAAACCAGAAGTTTAGTAGTCATTACTTTTCAAAATCAAAATAATACTTATACATGTCGAAAGAGTCAAATGAGACTGTAGGGCTTGTAATGAAAATAGTCCCCTCTTCCATCCCTCCTGCCTCTGCACTGTCCACATTTTCAATTCCCAGAGAAAAGAACTTTCTACTCTTTGAAATATTTCTTCTTGAACTTAACTCCATTCTTCTGAATTATTTACTTAATCTTTTTATTTTTAAAATTCAGATTATATCTATTAACTTTGAAATATTTAAGATACTATCTATTGGTTATTAAAATATAGGTTTTTTTTTAGCATTGGGTCATTTTTTGTTTATTTCTCAACACACAACAAATATTCAATTTCCACTCCCCACCCCTTAGGAGGCAGTACAGTTATATTATCTAATTTAGTTAATTATGTTTAACCTGTTACAATTTTATAGATATGAATCAGAGCAACCCATATAGAGAACTATTATTGGATTTCATATTTTTGGACAAATTTTTTCTCTTCTAGAGTTAGACAGCTGCTTCATTTTTACTTGCTTAGTTATCTGCTTATTTAGTTTCTATTCAAGTATTTCTTCTGCAGACTCTGTAGCAGAATTGTGCATGTACTCTCAACATGGACAAACACGGCAATTTCATTGTTTTATTATGAGCAACATTTGTAGGCCCCTCTTTTCTACTGCTCTAAGGAAAACTGATTTACCCTATTTACTGACAACACAGCTGACCTCACTAGGATAGTTCCTTGATCCACGCCATCCTCCTTCTTGAGTTGTAAGTATTCTTGGGTCTGTGTGTGCTATTGTTGCTGCTTGGTCCTCTGAACCATGGTGATCTTGGGATGTCGATTTGCATTTAAAGGTGAAGCATAAAGACATGACTAGAAGTTCTACATGAAAGGCTTGGCATTTGGATTTGAGATTTTATAGTAGAGTAATTGGACATGATTCAGCTGATTTTTTGGCTGACTCCCAAATTTTAATCTCTATGAATTTTTTTCTCTTGGCCCAGTTTCTCTGAGAAAATCCTGGCAGCCAGCTTTTTGAGAGACAAGTTGTAGAAGATGCCTGGAATTCTTGCTATTTAGCTTTTGTAATTTAATGTAAACCTGATTTCAGTAAAGGGCCTTCCTTTCCCACCTTTGCCTTTCACATATTTGATGTCTTGGGATTTCTCTTTCTTTCTTTTCTTTTTAACATTTTAATTCATTCATTCATTAATTTTGTTTTATTTTTATACTCACTGTTTATTGCAAAGTCATAAGGGGAGTACAAATGTTTTTGTTACATGGATAGCTTTTATAATGCTTAAATTAGTGTGCCGAACACCTGAATAGTGTTCATTGTACCTGTTAGGTAGGTTTTTACTCCTCCCTTCCTCTCCCTCCCCTTTCATGATTTCCAATGATATTTACTTTTCTCTCTGCCCATGCATGCCCATCATTAGTTCCAAATTATTAGAGAGCCCATGTGGGTTTTTTTTTCCTATTCTTGAGGTACTTCACTTAGAATAATGATCTCAGTTCTATCCAAATTGCTGCAAAAGACATTAATTCATTCCTTTTTATGGCTGAGGAGTACTCCATGGCATATATATGCCACGTTTTATTAATCCACTCATGAATTGATGGGGACTTGGGTTGATTCCACATCTTTGAAATTGTAAATTGTACTGCAGTAAACATTTGAGTGCAGGTATCTTTTTGATAAAATTACTTATTTTCCTTTGGTTAGATACCCAATAGTGGATTGCGGATCAAATGGTAGGTCTAGTTTTAGTTCTTTGAGAAATCTCCATACTGTTTTCCATAGAAGTTGCACTAATTTTCAGTCCCAACAACATTGTATAAGCAAGTGGTCCTTTCTCTCTGCATCCACACCAGCACCTATTTTTTTTGGACTTTTTAATAATAGTCATGGTGTTTTTAATTTGCATTTTCCTGATGATTAGTGATGTTGAACGTTTTTTCATATATTTGTTGGCCATTTGTCTACTTTCTTTTGAAAAGCTTCTGTTACTGTCTTTTGCCTACTTTTTAATGGGGTTGTTTTTTCTTGCTGATTGTTTAAGTTCTTTGTAGATTCTGGATATTAGCCCTTTATCAGATGTATAGTTTGTGAATATAATCTTCCATTCTGTAGGAGTGTCTCTTTCTAGTGAGTTATTTACTTGACATTTTTTTCCTTCCCACTGGTTTGAAATTATCCAAATAACTTGATTTTTTTATTCTTCCTTCTTTTATTTCTTTCCATCTCTTTATTTCTAAATGTAAATTTTTTTCCTTTTTATTCTCTTATCAAGTGGTTAAAAATCTAAGATATATTAAGTTCATTAGTTGGTTTAAAATATCTCAAAGAGTAAAAATAATTTATGCTGATATGTTATTCAAAAGCAACAGTATCAATAAAAGATCTAAGAATTCCCCTTTGAAAAATAATGAAACCTCCACTAATGCAGCAATTTTAATTCCAGACTTCTAATTAACTCTTAATTCTAAAGGTGATGAAGTGCCATAAGCTTCAAAGAGTAAAGATGCTGCAATTGTATATTTTTTCAAAAATATGATAATTAACTTTAATTCATTAATGCATTATTATGGCAGAACTACTTTACTTAATATTCAGAATATATTTATAATCTTTTATTCTTAAATAGAAGAAGAAATATTTTGTTGCAAATAAATTAATGCAAGATGTTTTATTTTAAATTTTAGTCATTACTCAGTTCATAATGTTGAAATAATATTCTTATTGAGTGATTTAAGAGGTTAAGTTTATGTTTTAATTTCTTTAGAATTTGAAATGTTTGGTTGCTTCTCTTAAAAGAAAAACAAAGTTTTATTCTCGCTGTTCGGGGTCTGATGGAATCCTGATTTTCAATGAAGAAGCTATTTTTATTACTTGAGCTACTTCTTTAATAAAATTACAATAGTTCCCAGACTCAATCTTATTAATATTTCTCAGTTAGGAGGAAGTGTCATTAAAGTAACAGATGTTGATTACAATGTCCATCAGCGAAATTTCAGTAAAAGAAACATTTGTTGGCACTCACGTGCTCCCAAGACTGTGGGTTTCTGTCCACTTCTCCTTAGATTCGATTCCTTCATGTGCCCACAGGTCTTTGATTTCAAAATATCTAGTGCCCAAGAGCTGCTACCTATCAGAGGTCACCAATTCCTCCTTAGAAGGATCCCTTGTATGATCCCTTCTTCTCCATCTCTCTTCCTGCCTTATCTACAGTGCCCATCATAAGTCTCCTCATCTTACTTTCTGATTCTATTCCTGTCCTCTCCAAACCAATCCTGCATTTGCCTGACTTAGAGAATGCTTTTATTACATTACTCTCTTCCTTAAGAACAGAACAGTTTCTCATTCATTTCTAATTCATTCCATGTAAAGTCAAAACTCCCCTGCATTACATGAGCTATCCCTCCTCCAATACAGCCACATTGATGTTCCTGTCATCCAAACAGCCCTAAATAATTCTTCACTGTATTTCATTATTGTTCACTTTCCCTTAGAAAACACTTCACATGTCCCTTGAATTTTCCAACTCTTGTTGTGTCAAATCACAGACCAAGTTCTACTTCTTGTGTGGGTTTTTGTTATTGTTATTGTTGTTTTTATTTTTTTGTAATTTAATCCATAATTGATGTCCTCACTCTGAGTTATTATAAGTAGAAGAATTTTTAGGTAATATCTGACAAACATACCCTTCATTTAATGATATTATTTCCTTCTTTCCCTCTTGTCTTTCTTCCTTTCTCTATCCCTTCTTTTGATTTTTAACTTTTCTCTCTCCATCCTTTTCATTCCACCTACACTCATACCACAGAAAATTAGAATTATTATATATTGGTAATGCCATTGTGTGCCACTGTCTCTTGACATCCATTCTCTCTTTCTGTCTTTTAGTTATTGAACTCTCTGAATTTTGTTTGTTCTCATGGACACCTACATATGGGTACGTGACTAAGTTCTGGCACTTGGACATGAGTAAAAGTAACATGTGAGATTTTTTGTTCACAACCTTGCATTCCATTTCTTGTCTTCCTTCCTGTGGGCTAAAAAATACAGAATTGATGCCTCTGAGCCACTTCTTCCTATTCAAAGAGAACAACCTCATGGAGTGGATACAATTTGAACTGGGCCTTGAAGAAAGAGAGTTTTTAAATTTGTCTTGAGTATATTATTTCCCACTATATATTCTGGAATGCAAAGACCACATCTACTTCAGTATTTATAACACCAGTGCGTAATAAGTTTTTGTTACAAACTCTTGTTTACATGAAAAGACATAATATAATAATTTAAATTGTTAGGTTTGTGGTAGAGATGGTATTCATCAGTAATTAACACCTTAATTCAAAGCAGATTTTCATGATGGATTTTCAAGAAATGTTGGTCAGATTTTTCAGGATAAATAGAAACCTTAATAGATACTTGCTACATACTTGCCACAGTTAAAGCATCTGACATGTATTAAATTCTCAAAACCTGTGAGATTGTTGCTATATTTTTTCTCATTTTGTAAAAGAGGATAGAGGCCCAGAAATACTAAATAATTTTCCCAAAGTCATATAGTTAGTAAAAGGCATCAATGGGTCTTCAGCTTTTTAACACTAGATCCAAAGTCCACGCTTTTAAGCACTATGCTGTACTGTTTAATAAGTATATTATGTCCTTTCCAATACCCATGGAACCAAGCCACACAGCCAATTAATCACTCCAGCTATATGGCCCTCTGTGTATAACTCCAGACCAGAAAATGTATCTAAGTAAAACACTGAGCATTTAAGGAGTTCTACAAAATCCCTCTATGAGACAGCAAAGTGAAAGCTGAGAAAGTGAGACAGGGATTTCATATTTCTTTGAGAGAAAGAAGAATATTAGTAAGATTTTTTATCGGGACATTTTTTGGGTTTTCATGTTTGCTTCATGAAAGTTGCACCTTAGAAGGCAGTTTAATTTGAGGATCAGGCTATGGGCCCTTAAATATTTAGCCATCTGATTCTTCCAAGTAGCAAATCCCTATTAAGAACTTATACATTAATTGAAGAGAGAACTAAACTTAGGACAGAAGCGTCTTGAGACACGGCTGTCACTTAGGTTCCAGCTGTGTGCTTTTTAAGCAGGACGTGTGTGCACTTTCTGATTGAGGGGGAAGCATTCAGAAAATCTTTTTTATTTTTCTTATTTCTAAAGTATGAATATTATCATAAGATGCAACTAGCTGCTTGGATTTAGTCAAAATTCTGGTCCTAGCATCATCTGTCCTATCTAAGGATAATCTCTCCCTTAGGTACAGATGATTAGCCTATCTTCACTGTAGGAAATTAACACTGGATCATGTAACAATTTAAATTTAAATATTAATTAATTAAACTTGAATTAAATTAAAATTTTAGTTTTCATGTGCTCTAGCCACAGAATCAAATACCAATAGCCACGTGAATTTAGTAGTCATTGTATTGTACAGTACAATATAGAACATGTCTTTCATCATATGTCAGAAAATTCTATTGAACAGTGCTACTTCAGTGCTATGTTTCTTAATCATGGCTACACATTAGAATCAGTTAGGGAGTTTTAAAAAAATATAGATGCCCTGGTACTACTTCAGACCAATTCAATCAGGAAGTCTCAAGGTGGTGCCAAGATATTGAAAATTTTCAAACGTGCCTCCCCCCAACCTACTTATTCTAAGACACCAGGATTGAGATTCAATTATATAAAGTAAAATTTGTCTTTCCTGAATCAACATTCCCTTTTCAAAATGTGTCTTTTTATTCAGTGTATAAACATGATAAAAATCTCTTCTCTCTTAAAATTAATCAGAATTTCCTCAAAGTAGTAATAACTTTAATGGCAATAACAATTCTTCTCCTCTTGATTCTAGATCCCATTTTCCCCACCACTTAACTTTCTTACTATCTGTAAGAACAAAATCCTTTAAACATGTGCCTTAATTCAGGGTGGCAACTTCCTCACTTCCACTTTTTCCTCACTCCTAATAACCTGGCTTCAATTCCATTTTCAGTACATCACCAACATGACTATTACTAAATTGACTGACAACTTCCACCTCTCTAAGCACCGGGAGCATTTTTCCATGTTCATCTTAGTTGAGTCTCAGAAACTTTTAACACTTTTGGCAATTTCAACATTGTCTTCCTTGCCTGCTCTGACACATTGTCTACTTGTTTTCCTATTCTGTCTCTGAAGTTTATTCTGCTTTTCTTTATTCAAGAGTTTCTCAGAGTTTCATTATAGTCACACTTTACTTCTTACTCTATTCTCTCTTCTTAGTACAATTACAATTATTGTAAGTGTGTTACAATCTATATAACAATTAATCAATTAATTTTTAGCCAAGATTTTTTCTCTGAGCCAATAGCTAACTGTCTGAGCAAAATCTCTATCAGGATGTTTTAAATGACTGTCAAAGTTCACATTGTCCCCTCCTCTAATTCAAAATTATTCTGTTCCTAGTGTTTTCTGTCTCGATTTATGTCAGTAAAACTCTTCTATGCAAACCCCATTAGCTCTAGGGGGTGACCTTTCCCCTTCAACTTGGCAGGGCACCACCTACTACATGACTCTCAGAGAGAGCAGCCCTTTCCCCTGAGGCATGGAGGAGGGCGTCCTGGCCTGCCCAAAACTGTAGAGGCAGCCATACCCTTGGAAACCAAGGAAGAAGCAACCCTGCCCCTGAGCCCTGGGTGAGTGTAGCAATTTTGATGATCTCTGAATTACTTTCAGTGTCATTATTTTCTTAAGGAATAGCACACATCTGAAACCAGCTACCTTTAATGTCCTGTCCTGTACAACCTAAGAAGTTTGGTAGCATTCCTTCATTTTTGTCTCTTCTCTATCTCCTTCAGTTCAAACTGGCAATGTTTTTGCAGGGCTGGTTCATTAGGTCCGTGGTTCACACCCATACTAATATTCTTATCAAACACTTGTTCAGCCTTTGTATTCTCTGCAATATAGAAAGGTTGAGAACTTTTTAAATCTTTAAGTTCTGCTTCCTTTTTGTTTAACATTTCCTTCTTCAATTCATTTTTCTCTTCTTGCATTTCACTGTAAGCAGTCAGGAAGGACCAAGTTGCTCCTTTAATACATCGGTTAGTAATGGCCTCAGTAAACATCCAATATCATCACTTGCAAATGTTACCTTCCACAAAACACTAAAATATGAGCACAATTCAGCTAAGTTCTTTTCCACTTCATAACAAGGATTGCCGTTCCTCTAGTTGCTAGTTCCTCATTTCTGTCTGACCTCACCAGAATCATTTAATATCTATATTCCTAGCATTCCCTTCAAAACTCTTTCAACATCTACCCATTATCTGGTTCCAAAGCTACTTCACATATTCGGGTATTTGTTACAGCTGCACCCCTCTTTTTGGTACCAAAATAGGTAATAACATTAATCGGAGTTCTCCAGAGAAACAGAACCAATAGGATATACTACAAGGGATTGGCTCACATGATTATAGAGGATGAGAAGTAGCAGTCTGCAAACAGCAAGCTGGAGACCCAGGAGAACCAATAGTTTAGTTCCAATCAGAATCTGAAGGCCTAAGGACCAGGAGTGCTGATGGCATAAGTCTGAGTCCAAGAGCAGGTAACAACTGATGTTTACCTCAAGCAGTCAGGCAGAGAGAATGAATTGTCCCTCCCTCTGCCTTTTTGTTCTATGTAGGCTTTTAATGGGTTGCATGATGCCCACTTCCATTAGGGAAAGCAATCTGCTTTACTCAGTCTACTAATTCAAATGCTAATCTCATCCAGAAACACCCTCACAGATACACTCAGAATAATGTTTAACCAGATATCCGAAGACCCTGTGGCCCAGTTAAGTTGACACATAAAACTAACCATTACAGCATGGTAGATTTCTTTTCTTATGTGTGTCCAATAGCAACTACAGAAGCATTTAGGACAGTGAATTATTATTGCAACAAAAAGCAAGCAAAAAAATGGAATGAGAAAAAAGCTGAAGTTTTGCTCTGAAAAATGTCATTGTTTTAAATATGAACACTTTACTTAGTCTACAATAATATAAATGAAATTTGAAACTTTCTTTAAGTCATTAAAATAATTAAAATGCTCACTACCTGCCCCTAAGGGCCGGGTTCTGGCAATGGGGTATGACGGTATTCTCTTGGCAGAGATGATAAATACACTGATAACAAGATAGTGGCCTGAGATGCCAGAGGTGGGAAAAACCAAGTATGATATGATGGGACAATGATTTCAGGACCATATTAAATTCATTTCTATGAAAGGGAATTTTTGATACTTCATTGGGTTAAAGGTACTCATATAAATTATTTCTTGAATGAAGTCATGTTAGGTATATGGCATGGTCTTAAATGAATCTATTACTATGAGATAAGTATGAAGTATTTCTAAATCTGTCAAGATATATATTAATAAATAACAAGAAAATTCTATTTCTTAATAACTTTATTAAACAGATGTTTGCCTACATTTCTGAATGAGCCATTAAGATTGAGGTTGTGTGAAATGGGTTCTTGCTACAAAAGTCAGATAAGAAGGTAGTAACATTTGCATATGGACATCAATTCTTTTATGTCCTTTTTTATCCCATGAATGGAGAGACTTATACTGATAAAAATAGATACATTTAAAACTGCTCAAATATAAGGCCACTTGGCTTATTACACAGTAAAGAAATTTTAGTTTGTAGAGTAGATATCTTTCTTTAATACTTTTTAATACTTTCAAAGAAGTAGAGATTGTGTCTTGGAAAAATATATCTATATAACTGTTGGATTTTTTTTGTTTGTAGTCTCCACATACATTGAAAACATATTCCCTTTCCTTTTTTAAAAACTTATTTCCACTCATTTTATGGTGAATTCCAATGAAGTTAGTGGCCTACGAATGGTATATCTTGAATACCAAAAAATGTCAGAGAGTTTCTTTGAGCTGGAGGATCCCACATTTATGAATAAACATATCCTACTTGGTATATTTTCATTAAAGATCACTTGAGAATATTTATAAAACTATATCTGAAAATAATGCTCTTTGTGTTGAAATGTAGTGTGATTATCAGCTTAAGCCACTTGATTATGACACTTTGAACATTCCCTTTTAATAGATTAAAATCTCAGAAGATTGGAATACAGGAATGGTCAACTTTATATCTCAGTTCTCTAAGAAATTATACTGAGGAATCTTTTTCCTTGTCTTTAGCCAAAAGTTTTGTTGAAATGAAGCAGTTAAGAGAAGCATGGAAAAGAGTCAAGCTAAAGATACTTAAATAATGAGACAGAAAATCCAGAAGAAGACAAAATAATTGTGGATTCTCATTCATCCGGTGATAGTATCTTTAAGGGCTGTCATGAAGGAAGCTAATTAAAAAGAATAACCTATCAATGCAGAAAGAGCACAAAAGGAATTTAGTAATGTTATTTTGGAAGAATGTTAATACAATGTGAACTGTCAGATGAAAAAGTTCTTTGTGAAGCCTAGTGGTGATTGCTGACTATTCCTGGTTAACAACACTTATTTTTACTTCATGTCCCATCTTTATCAAGCATCAGTATTGGGGCAAAGCCCAAGTTTTGACTTATTAATCAGCATGAGAGAGATGAAATAAGTTAGATCAAAGAAAAAAAAAAGGACTGGATCAAAGAAAAAAAAATCACTATAGCACTTTATACATACTTTGACCCCTGAATTCTAATTCCAATTTTACTACTTTACATGGAATATGTTCTTGCATAGGTAACTTCAGCTCTCTCTGAAATAGTTTTCTTATCTGTTAAATAAATGACTAGTTTCAATGAAATCCTGAATACTTTCCAGCTTCAGTTGTTTACTATTGAATGTGCTTGGCCCAGCTCTCTATATTTTGTATCACCAGCAACCATGGTGATTGACTCAGCTTCTGGTCTCTCTTCCATCATTTCAGCAAGTGACCACTTTAGCTTTGACTCATTATACCATAATTCCTTAGTGCTGGCTTGGCATTTATATTTAGCAGGGATTTGTATGTCCTCTGACTCAGACCATAGGTTAAATAATGTTAGGAAATAAAACAATCCTGGCAACAAAAAGTATCCCTTCATACTAACATAAAAGAGAGAGCAAGAACACAATATATTACTGAGGAAGCATTAACAGATTTATATGCATATAAGGGAGCACAGCAGTGACTATGAAGTTAGGACAAAATATCACACATTTTATATAGCAAAGAAGAAAGAGAAAGGAATTTGTTTATTCCTTCAAGAACAAAGAGCTGTACCCTCCTATCTCCTGTACATCTCATACAAAACCCTGGAGGTAGTTCACAAGGAAGGTTTTTACATATCTAGAAGTTACTGGCTCACAACTTTAGAGATATTTCCACATTATAAAAACTAAAAACTAAGCTTAATCCCTAGATAATTTATCTTTATTTGAAAGGTTATCATAAGGACTCAAATTTGCTGTGTTTCCAAGGAAACACTCTGAAAAAGAATTGGAGAAATTGGTCTATTTGCCTCTTACACCAGAGAAACTTATTTACTTTACTTTTACGGTAAATAACCTCATATGGGTTTAATTACTTGAGCCTCAACAACAGCAACAAAAAGAAGAACATAGATTTCTGTTTTGAGACTGGTCTTTTGGTGGAAACACTATGTATAAACACAAAGAAAACAGTGCAAACAGAGTAATAACCTCAAGCAGAAACTTCAACATAGGAGTCAGTTGTAGGTGCCCCTGATTACCATTGTTTTGTCCTTTTAATTTTATTTTAATGACATTTGTCCAAGACATCTCAGGTGTTGACATTATCCTCAGCTTGGAAAATAATAGCACTTTTTTCATTGTTTTAACCCAGGGCTGTTCAATAGAAATAAAATATAAGCTATATGTGGAATTTTGAATTTTCTAGTAGGTACATTAAAAAGTAAAAAGCAACAGGTAAAATTAATTTTAATAATGCATTTAATTTAATCCAATATCTCTAAAATATTGCCATTTTAGCATGTAATCAATATAAAAATTATTGATATAGTTACTTTTTCTTAGCCAAGCTTTTGTAATCTTGTGTGTATGTTACACTTACAAAACCTCTCAATTCATTTCATGCACGTTTTAAATGCTCAGTAGCCACATGTAGCTAGTGGCTACCATAGGGAACAGCATGGTCCTATCCAAATTCATAAAAGACATGTGATGCCTGCTCTCTGAAATGGTAATACACATATAATTTTATTCTGAGATTTTTAAGTTACAGGCCAATGAGATTACTTTTTCCAATTTCTTTTGTGGTTTGTGGGTAATAATCACAAGTATTCTTTTCCAGCCCTCTGAGTTCCAAATCAATTGAGAACTAGATACAAGTTTCATGTAAGTGTAGGTCAAAATATTAACTTCCATTAAAAAAATAAAAAGCTACATTGGATAATGTGGCTTATCTGTGTCTATACTATTCTTCCTAATCCTGCTCCCTAGTTCTTGTTTGGGGCTACATGTCTGCATAGGGGTACATAGAGAAGATTGAGCTCCTACTCAAGGAGGTGTCCATTAGAGAAGGAACTGGATGAACTGAGTGCTACAGGGAGGTAGACCCAGGAGTTTTCTTCTATCTTCAATAATCAGATACACAAGTTTTCCTCTTTTCTTAGATGATGGGATTTGAGATAAATTCTTTCCAATATTATTTCACCTTGGAAAACAGAATGGACAGAGAAGTAGTAAATTTGTCAAGGTAACCCTAAATTCCTAAAAGGAATCAATTTTTAATTATACTAAGGAAAACTTTGTAGCAGCATGGTAGAAGGAAGTACAGTAAAAAGCTTTTAATTATAAGTTATTTTATTTGGAGAAGTAAGGAAAACACACAGATTTTTGTTAGCAAGAGGTATGAAAAAAAGCATTTAACTAAAATTATGGATGAGTTTATTTGAAGATTGATCATACCATGCCAATTAAAATAAACAGATATGCACATAGCTTATCTTTCTTATCGACTTTCCAAGTCTCTGTGTTACCCACAGCCTTTGAGGAATCTGTCAGAATCTGACTGATTATACCCTGAAAATAAATGCTCAGGGCCAGATGTATGCTGCTGGTGTGACTTGCATATTGTTGACTACAGTTCTGTGAAAAATGGCTGATATTTCATGTTCAAAAGGAGGGAAGTGGCCATATGTAAGCATATTTAATTATTCATTTATTTATGCTGAACTATTAACCAACTAGGATGACTTAATAAAAATTGCTTTCTCTCATTTTGCCTTCTTATATAGTTTCTATGTATTAAAAGCAGTCTCCCAAACATAAATTTGACTTTGCATATTTTTTCCCAAAAATCATGTTAAATGATTTTCAGATCCAATCACTGATAAATCTGAAGTGGGAGGAAATAACATGCATGTGTTTACTGTTTACTCTTTTCCCTTAGTCTCTAAGCTTTATTCTTTTTTAAAAAATTAAAGAAAAATATTTTATTATACCAAGAAAGACAATAGGACCTGGCATTCAGTCAAATCTGAGGTGGTCTGTTTTGAAGGATCATGAAAAGTTTGGGGGAAAACTATAGTTTAACATCCTTGAGAATCTTGAGAACACATTATAGAGCCCTGAAAAGCTGAAGCACTGAGATTTGAGAGAGGAAAGTACTTGTAGAGATCAGGGAGGGCCGTTGAAAACATGCTTTGTGATGGCACAATTTTTGTGAGGGTTGACTTGCCAAGATCACGTATTGCTTCTTCTGTTACTTGATACCACTGTGTAAGACCTTTACTTTATTTCTCTCCTCTACCTCCACCAGATATCACACACTTATTCAAAATCATTTGTTAGCATTTGCCCTGAAATATGAATAAAAATACAAGTTGAAATATAAGGCTAAGTCTGAAATAAAGACATTGCACTCTCTAAAACTGAAAAAATACAGTGGTCTTCCAAGAGAGAGAATCAGGGTCCCAGTCTAAGAGCTGACAGGGGACCAGTCTTCTCTCACCACTTAATCTCGATTTGCTTGTATGAGCACTGTACTGATTTTGTCTTTCCAGAGAGGGAGATCACTGTGAAACTTATGAAAAATTTGGATAGAGTTCTTAAGGACACTGACTTATTTTAACAGCCATGTTTTGCATTCCTACTATGTGACATACACTTCCAGACTCATTGGTGATATCAGTATAAAATATTCAGTCCCGACTGGACTTCATGGAAGTTAAATTATATCGGGTAGGCTATAATAAATATGGGAACAAAATGTTATATTAACACAATGAGGAAGGATATTCTCTCCACAAAATATCTCCAGAAACTTCCTTTGAAAACTTGTAAGAACAACATCAACAAAAAATGGGTAGTTTTAGTGTGGCAGAGACAGACATCCGTCCAGAGTAAATCTCTGAAAAGATAAAACACCTATAGGAGTTTTCAGGCAGTACTTCATATAATTTGCCTAAATAGTTGATTCATTTATGAAAAAAGTCCATTTTTTTCTATTCTTTGGAATGATATAGAAAATGTTTAAATGCCTGATAAACTCAGTGTCCTATAAATTACCTAATAACTGAAAATCAATGAAAATAATGTTATAATATTTGGCATCATGTAGAAAAATTACCTGAATAGGTAACTGATTTTTAGACTAGTTGATTGAGCTGGGGAAATAGTGCTAGAAAGGGAAGTGGGGAAGTGGAAAATTGAGGAGGGCAGAGGGAAACAGGATCCCTGCTATTTAATTGCCACATCAGACTATGGGCAAGACTGGTAATATATATAGCATTTTCAAGTAGAGGAATAAGAATGATGAAATTTTTAGCACACATGGGAAGGCTATTGTAAGACAGAATTTACATTATAGTAGTCCAGAATAGTGGTACAGGTATTAATTAATATTTTAACTGGGGAAATGGTGAGTCCTTTGCTGTTTCTATTGTGATATAGTTACTGAAGAACAATTCACACCAGAAATTCATTTACAAGAAACTAACTACAGGAAATGTGAAAGATAAGCTAACTATGCTAAGTAATTTTCACACTTTCCTCCACTTTATAATTCTTTTCATGGTATCTCTGTCTATATCACAGAGGAATGAAACACTTCAAGCAGAACTTAAAATAATATAGGTATACTGGATTAAACATTCAAATTTTTTGCTTTAGCTCAAATCGGTTGCAGATACTGAATATTAGGTCTTCATGTTCATTTGGGGACAAATTAATACAAAAGCATTAACTCGGTTTAGCAAGAATGACTGTACTTGAATCAGCACAATTTGTGACTTTAGAAGCATCTTTAGTGCCACAGCCTATTTAAATTTTGCTTGCTTGTTTTTTTCTTTACATACAAGTACACCTACATATAAAATAAAATCTTCATAGCAGTAGACAGCTCACATTAAATGTACATATTGTGGAGAAGGATGCTTATTGCTCGCTTATTATAGGCAACAATATCTTAATTGCTGGAAGGTGGGTAGTGTTTGAACATTTGCAACTTACTAAAGCAAGATCTTTTTCATTGCTCCCCTAATTTTTCTGAGTGGGAGGGAATCAAACTATACATGAGCTAATTTCTGTTACACATGGTTTAAGACTTTGTGACCTTAGGTCAAAGAATATCTGAATTCCTATCCAGAAAAGTCTAGAGCCTCAGTGGCCTGGCTGGGGAGGTCTAGGGGTTGAAAAAACTGTAGGAACCAAGACAAACTGTTGAAAGTTTCAACTAATTTCATCAGTTTGACCAAAACCTTTGAAGTTTTCATTCTTGATATACTTTCCCTCACACCCTGTATCCTATCTCTGTTGACACTGCCATGAGTCCCATCATTATGATCTGATTTAATACTGAATCTTCTGAGCTCTCATGGTCTTCCTTTTCTCTTTTTCTCATAGCACTATCATCTTCTAATCTAATATAATTGATTTATTTTTTAATCAACCGTTGTTTCCCCCTCACTCCTAGAATATAATCTTTATTAGGGCATGAACATTTTTCTGTTTTGTTCCCTGATTTATTTGAAGTTCCTAGAACCATGCTCACCTCATAGTACTGTCCCATAAGATATTTATTGATCAATAAAATGAAGCTGACATTTGAGCAGACATAAATGTGGTAAGAGAGTAAATCATGAGGATATCTGCAGAGAGCTTATTCCAGAAGGAGAGACCAGAAAGTGCAAAGGGATAAGTCAGAAGTTATAAGTGGCAAAGATGCCAGTGTAGCTAGAAGGAACGGGTGATGAGGAATGAATAGAAAGCTACTAAGTCACAAAACCTAAATTTGAAGTCAAACAGTTTGGTTTGGAGCCTGTGCTCTTAACACTTAAACTTAGATCAATGTCAAACTCTGTCACTTACTAGCTATATGATTTGGAGCAAGGTTCGTGAATACTCTAAACCTCAGTTCCCTCATTAGTAGGCTAGAGGAAACGACCTCATAGAAATATTATAGGAATTAGGTAAAGTTTTGTATTATAAAATGCCTTACAAATGAATTAATAAATATTGGATCCATTTCCACCCATATCCCTCCCGTTATTTATTGGGTACACCATAGTCGTTTGGATCAGAGAAGAATTCTAAAAAATACTTTAGGAGTATCTGCATCCAGTCTCTATATCTAAACCTGATAATCATTAGCAAATCTAACCTACCAAGCTGATCTCAAATAATACTCTGAAGGATTATGAGGAAAGAATAAATTCTCAAGTAAACTCAGGTCAGAACCAGCTGGCACTTGACCAATTGTCTAATCAGGGAATTACCGAGGGATGGACAACAAATTTTGAGTAATGACTTAACCTGCTGTAGTCCTCCAGATAGCTGAGTTTCCCATTTAAGAAGAGTCTTTGGTGAGAGATAAGGGCCAAGGGCAAAGATAATCCTAATTGCAATCCTAGGCAGGGGACCTCTGCTTTATACTGGGGGTCAATGCCAGTTGTATTCCTGTGCCTCTCTTCAACTCTCATGGAACATTTGCTTACAGCACTGGAGATTAACTTAACTAGGTAGAGTTATGGACCTAACAACACCAAATAAAATTATAGGTCTTTATAAGAAATTTTGATCTTCCAATAACCCACCATATTTTCATATTATAATAATGATCTATGACTATGGTCAATATGAAAGATATTTAAAGTCTTACAATTAGGGAGGGAATCATATTTCAATATTTTCTACAAATTTATTGATTCAACACTGTCTTAAATGTATGCCTGTGCATATGTCTTTCTATCCAATTAGAAAGCAAACTCATTAAACACAGTCATATTTCTACCAAAGCTGCTGCTCTCTTCCTGACCCCTAACACACTGGACATTACCAACCACAGTTCTAGATATGTTCAAGAAACTTACTATTTGATTGAATTTTTGGAACGACAACAACAAAAATTCTTAGTTTAGATAAAAACCCTGAAGAAGAAGAATGGCTCATGCTTCAAGTCCTGACATGTCCTGATTCTGAGTATTAGAAAAAACATTGTCCCTCAAAACTGATGCAATTCTAACTATAAAACCAGCTAGTTCTTGGCTATGATCTCCAAAGCTCACAATATGTCTATTCATTTCACCAGGGGAAAGCTAGGCTATGGAGTTATTTCAAGTTACTAAATTTTTTTATTATTATTCCACAATCTGAGCACTTGCCATAGAGTGAGTGAGTGAAGGTTGATTATATAGCATTAGCTTAACATTTTTTCTTGTAATGAACATAAGAAATCAGGCCTGAAAAGATTAATTCTAGGAAGTGTGTCTTTTTTATTTCATTTGTTCACTGTTGATTGATTGATTCATTCAGTCAGGTATTTAGTAAACAACAAAAAAGTTTGATACATTTCATGCTTGGTATGGCTCACTTATATGTTTTATTTATTTGATACTATTTTGGTTCTATAAGTAAAATATTGCTTTCCTGTGAAGGATTGATATTGAACATACTTGATAAGCAGATAAGAAAGTTAGCTTACATCAGTCTGAGGAGGGGTGTTTCTGTGGATTTGATGCTTGTGGTACATTGGATCCATTGATTTTAATGCATAACTCTTTCCCTATGTCCCTGGTTTGGAGATAGGAAATGTGTGATGGTCTATAATGAGGGATCAACATTGGACCAGTGAGTCAGAGCCTGTAGTGGGGATCAGAGAAGAAAATTTAGATACTATAGATAAGTTTGACAAATATAAGGCAAAAATCAGGTAAGTTGAGTATTTTTCAATTCTTTGAGGATCTATGCATTTTTTAAGACATACAAAGAGAGGACAACAGTTAGTGAATATGATTGCTTCATGTATTACTCAGAATAAGATATGATATGAAACCTTCATGTTTGCCAAGAAAGAGAAAAAGAGAGAGTGGAAAATTGTGTAGGGACTATTCATAACTTAAGTTTTGAGTTGGCACACTACTTCTACTCACATTTTACTGGCCCAAATTAGTTACCTGCCTTGTTGATTTCTGGGGCTGAAGAGTATGCCATTCTTATACCCAGGGTAGGGTTGCCAGATTTAGCAAATAAATATACGTATCATCAAGCTGAATTTGATTTTCAGTTAAACAACAATTCACATATACTAAAAATTGTACCTGAAATTTAAATTTAACTGGGCATCCTGTATTTCACCTGACAACCCTCCCATGAAAGAAAGGGGCCCTGGTCAGCATTAGTAATGGTTATTTCTATTCTCTAACCGAATGTGCTCAGACATTTTCCTTTGTCTGGGACAAACAATTATTTTGCCCCAGGGGATTTCTTCTGATAACTCCCAAAACACACCAACTTGCTCCTGTCTTGGGCCGTTGAAGAAAGCTGTTCACTATTTTTATTTTCTAACTTCTGTTCTTCTTTTTTAATAATATTTTCCTGTGGAAAGCATGGTTTAAAAATTGTAATTACAAGGAGAAGGGAATGGGTATATACAAACATAATGAGTGAGATGTACAACGTATGGGGGATGGACATGCTTGAGGCTCTGCCTCGAGGGGGGGGGACTGGGCAATATACACAACCGTAATATTTGTACCCCCATAATATGCTGAAATAAAAAAATTATAATTACAGCTACCTATAAGGTGGTAGGGAGAAAATTTAGTTGATAAAAAGTGTCCTGAGGTGTCTTCAGGTACCTGTTGATTTTTATTGAAGGGCAGGCAGAGTTTGACTCAGGGAAATAGCACTACTTGCCCCTACAGCTATGTTCCATGTACAGAGCAAAGTTTAGAATGGATGAGCAGCTTTAAAGATACACCAGAACAGAAGCAGTAGTCCAGGGAATTGAACTTTTAGAAACTAGCTTAAAAAGTTAGTCCAAGGAGAGATGCGTGAATGTGAATTTTAGGAGAAATGATTTATGTACAGAGAAAGAAATGCCTGGGGAGAAGGAGGTGAAAGGACAGGCCATGCATTCAGGAAAGTGCATACCAAGACCATTTCTGTGTTTTAGAGGATGATTTCTAAACTTCAAGAATTAGTTGAAAGACAAAATGAATATAAAGCCAAGATATCTGGTATATAAGATTAATTGAGATAGTGTGTATAATCTGCTTAGTTTAGTTCCTGACTTAAAAGGCTTATAAGGACTTAATGATTATTATCCATTGTTATTTACTTTCATTGATTCCAGGATAGATTTTTTTCCCTACACTTAAAACTTTCTTAAATTCAGTTGTATCTTAAAATCTATGAAGTCTTAAAATTGTCGGTTGCCAGGTGGTAGTTATGAATTAGTGGCCTAAAAACTTTCCTTTGATACCATTTGCAACATCAGGAAATTGCATCAAAGTGTCTATTACCAGAAAAAACATGACATTACTAAACCAAAAGTTCCTAGATTGCTTATAAGAAATATGATAATACAGAGGGACCAAATAAAAAGTAAAATGCCTGCATGTTAATCCTTGCAATGACCATAAGCATCTTTATATAATGATTACCTCTTAGACCCTATCTCAAAATTTCTACTCCCTTGGAAAGAGTTCAGATGACTAATGAATTAGATAGGAGGTAGATAGCGGAAACTTGGGACCAAGAATACCAAAAACCTGAAAAATCAGATTTTGAATAACTCAGTGCTATAGACAATGTTTATGTTCTCCCAGAATTCATATGTTGAAATCTGATCCCAAGGTGATGACATTTGGAGGTGGGGCCTTGGCAAAGGTGATTAGGCCATGAGGATGAACCCTCCCTCAAGTAATTAATGCCCTTATAAAAGAGGTCACGAGTGCTCCATTATTGCTTGTCTCATGTTAGGACACAGTGAGAAGACGGCTGTCTATGAATCAGGAAGTGGGCCCCCACCAAAACCTGACTGTGTTGACACTGTGATCTCAGACTTTCAGCTTCCAGAACTGTAAGAAATAAATTTTTGTTTATAAGCCATCCAATATTAAGCCCAAATAGATTAAGACACTGAAAGTTGACTCCGTTTTTTCTTGTGCTTCACTCAGTATTTGCTCATTTCAATTGAACCAATACACATAGATTACAAATTGTAGCAATAGTATTTTTTGACAGGAAACATGTTTTGGGAAGCCTATAAAGAAGGGTTATCATGCATTGTTAGTGAGATAATACATGTGAAAGGTCAAGAACATGGTCTGCCACAATGTAAATAGCTATTATTAACTTATTCATTTTATTTTTTATTATATCACCATCATTTAATATAATGACTCCTCTAATTTGGTCTCATAGAATCAATATAATTAGATACCTTATTTTCTACTCTCCCCACTCTACCAATCTGCACAGACCCCCTACACAACCTCATTAAATCACTGTCACCTGATGATTTTTTTGCATTTCTCTTTTTCTTTTAGTTGAGCACATCATCTCTGTCCTTTTTACCTAACAAGGTTCTATTTACACATGGAGTGGAATCCAAATTTCCCATTTTCTGGGTATTCATCTTAAGGGTCCCTCAGAGATCTCAGTCTTGTTAATCTTATCTGACACATATTGTCTAGGCAGGTTTAAATTGTAGCTGCATGTTTTATTACCTAGAGAACTTCATTTCTCTCATTTGTAAAATGGGACTAATAATTATACCTATCTTAAGAAATTATAAAGATTAAATTATAAGAATGTTCAGTGCCTAAAAGGTACTAAATAAATATTAATTCTTACCATAACTCTTGGTGCCAGATGTTATTAACTCTTTGCAGATTTATGTACATTCTACCCAACAGTGTTTTTAATTCCTTAAAAATAGCAAACATATTGTCTGTGTGTCCTAGCACCATGATTTTCATTTAATGTGTTCAGCTAATACTTATAGATCTGTTGATCTAAGGATACAAAATTCATTATATGACCTGAGATCCCTGTGCTGATGGAATTATTCTGTGTATTGATTATATCAATGTCAATATTTTGGTTGTGACATTGTACTATAATTTTATAAAATGTTATGGGGCAAACTGGTAAGAGATACACAGGATCTCTCCAGATTATTTCTTTCAACTGCATTTGAATCTAAAAGCATCTCCAAATAAAATTTAATTTAAAATATATTGCATCACAGTTGTATATAAATCAGTTTCTTGGAGTTTCTCTTATTGTGGGGATGCCTTTTGTTCTTGTTTTATACAAATTAAGGGGTCACAGATAAAATTACTTTTAATAAACTAAAAAGAATTTTAGTATTTACATACTAATCCATGTAAGTACATTTGCCTCTTTTTGTAAACTATTAAAATCATTTAACTCATCTAAAATTGTTGGACACTTGGGAGTTGTATATACTCAGTGGCTCCAATTAGAGTTTGAAGTTTTCACTTCCTTTGCCAATTTAATGACTTATTTGCTATTGCCGGCTCCTCTCCTCAGGAGTCATTTCACCTTCCCGAGCATTTTATCACCTCGCACACAACCCATCTGTGTTGTTCTAGGCCAATTGTTACAGAAGAGAGCTGAGCCAAGCCCTCTGTAATTTTAGGCACCTTCCCCTGTCCTTGAGCACCTGGGCCTTTTGGAAATGACTTCATCCTTTTTCTTTTTTCTGAATAAAATACAAAATAGCTTTAATCAACCAGTGCTGAAGATATGAACATAAAAAGTCAAAAGGATCAGAGGAGCACTTTACAAAGATCTCAACTGTTACTTCAGGTATCCTATGCATAGGACACTAATTGAAGTTCAACCCTGAAGATGCACCTCTTGAACTGCTGTGTCCATGAGATTAAGGCAGGTATTATGATCTCAACTCAAATCTGATACCTTCCTGTATTATTATCTGAAGCATGTGCCCACAGCATCCAGGGGAAATTCAATTACTAACGCTTTACGTGTTTGGAAATATATACAGGGACTGGTGGTTTTATAATATTACTTTGGGTTTAAGCATTTTACTAACAATTGTTGTTCTAACAATAAATATGGAAAGGGTTGCCAGTTGTCATCCCTGGAGAATAGAATTCCTGTTTGAAATAATAATAATACTAATACCAAATATCCAAAGGGACAAAAACCATTTCTATCTACCATCTATTTTGGAAGCATTTTTATCCAAAGCTTCTTAAAAATTGAGGTAGTAGCTTCGCTTTTTCAGGAGTTTCTCTAGAATTTTGTAAAGATATGGAAAGGAAACAGAAAAAGGAGAAGGATTAAAGAATTATACATGTCAACCTCTCTCCTTCCCACCTGAACCACCCTCACTTACCACTGGAAAGATAGAGCATAACGCTCCACACTTTCACATCACAAACTACAGAGTATCTCTCTGTAAGTTATTTTCTTCTTCATTGAACTGCATGCTATGTTTCACTTAAATAAATTTGAATAAAATGAGACATGTAGCTGAGTACACAATTTGAATTGCCCCAGGCTGTTATTTCTTTAGGTGACCTGGATATAGATAGAATAGCCTGGAAATATGGAAAGTGGAGTGGACACATACGTGTATGTGTTTAATGCATAGAAGGAGGTCTGGAAGGATACACCCAGTAAGATAACATAGAATGGAAGTGGGGGTGCCAAAATTGAGAGGAGAAGGTTAAAGGATGGTCTAGTTTCCTTTATTTATAGGTAAAAGGTAATTAGGTATTTATGGGAAAAATAAAGTGAAAGATATTACAAAGGCCGTCTTGCTCTGAACTAGCATGCTTGTTACCAGCCTGTGTATAGATAATCCCAGGATGCAACGCATAGAACAGTGCACTTGGAAAACACTAATGACAGAGTTAAGGTGTCATCTTCCCTACTTCCTCCTCAAATCTCAGACCCTAACAGTGATTTCCAGCCTGCTTATGGATATTTAGACAAATGAGCTGATAAAGGCAATTGATAACAGCCATTTAATTTTCTTTTTGGAAGTCTTTGCCTGTTTTTGTGATGGCCTCTTTCTTTCGGGTTGGTTAATCTTATTGTGGTTCCCAAACTGAATAGATTGCATCTATAAATATGTGAGTAAATACTGTAACTAACTACCTCTGTGATAATTAGGACTTTTGCTACCACAACATAATAAAATGACTACAAGGTTGTTAAGAGTCAAAAATAGCTGTGGTTGTTTTTAGGCAATTTATTACCTGCAAAGTTGTTATTTTATTTTAACAATTTCTGAATCTTTCTTAGAAATAAAATATGGTGATTGGGTATATAGAGAAAGAGTAGAAATTTGGAAATTTAAGCTCATTAATTCAGCTCTTTAAAATATGGAATATATCAGGAATATATCAACAAAAACCTTGAAATTCTCTTTTCTGACTCTTCATGTTTTCTTAAGTTTCACAAATATTTCACTCCTTTTTATTTGCTTGTAATACAAGACCATTCAAAATATTCTGTTATAATAATTAAATAATATGAGCTTATTTTAAAAGTTACTGTTGGGGCCGGGCTCTATGGCTCACGCCTATAATCCTAACACTCTGGGAGGCCGAGGCGGGCAGATCTTTTGAGCTGAGGAGTTCGAGACCAGCCTGAGCAAGAGCAAGACCCTGTCTCTACTAAAAATATAGAAGGAAATTTCTGGACAACTGAAGAAATATAGAAAAAAATTAGCCGTGCATGGTGGTGCGTGCCTGTAGTCCTAGCTACTTGGGAGGCAGCGGTAGGATAATGGCTTGAGCCCAGGAGTTTGAGGTTGCTGTTAGCTAGGCTGATGGATGGCACTCTAGCCTGGGCAACAGAGTGAGACTCTGTCTCAAAAAAAGAAGGAAAAAAAAAGTTACTGTTGGGTCAGCAGTCTGAAATGTTGGTTGTTGGTAAGTTCTTGACCGAAGAATGACCTGACACACCAAAAGCAAGATAAGCACAAAATGAGGTTTATTGAGGAGAGGACAGGATTATAGAGCAAGAGCAAAATATAGGTTTACAGAGCAAGAGCAAGGTACATTTGCCACAGACAACCAACGAACCCTTTGTAGTAACAAAAAGGCCTTGATCATGGTCTAGGGTCTTGTTTTATAGTGTCTGAATTGGGCCCTCCTCATGGTTAAGACATCATCATGGAACCACTTTGTTGGACATTTGGGAGTTATATGACCTGAGTCTTACTGCACATGAGGGATCTCCCATGAGCCTCTCTGAAAGCCCATTTGGTGGGGTGAACCACAATGTAGATTTAAGCTAATGACATTATAATTAGCCTTATGTTGTCCTAGGTCACCTTCCAGACCCCATCGTGCTTGTGCTGCTTGGACTATGGGCTACAGAATCGTTTGGATTCTTTTGCAGTTGTCTGGCTAAGTTCTGATTTGCAGATTTGCAGGGTATTCCCTTCTCCCCCAGGTGTAGCAATGCTTGGTGCTCCCAGCTTTGTCCCCAGGAGGGGCCAGAGGTCCCTCACTGTGTACCTAATATTTACCTTGATCTTTCAGCTCTCTTGGTCATTTATTTGAATATGCCTGTGATAATGAGAATGGAAGCATGTAGGAAAAAATAGTATGATTGCTTTTATTATTTTTATTTGTATTGTTATTGATGATTGCCATTATTTCTCTTTCAAATACCTGAAGTGATCTACATCAAGAGACATGTAGGCTTAGAAGAAGGTAGAATATATAACAGTTCAACTTCTCTTTTCCCTCCACAGGTGTTGATCTGAAAAGTATTCCCTAGTAAGCCTACAAAACAATCTCCATCTCCATTTCTATCTCCATTTCTGTTTGCTTCCTGGGGAACTTAATCTGCAATATACCTTAAGCAATGTCAAAAGACAAAGAGTAACCTGGAAGATAATATTTACAACATTTATCACAGATAAAAGGCTAACATACCATTTAAAGAAATATTTTTAAATATGATAGGAAAGAGGATAACCAAATAGAAACACGGGCAATAGACATAAACATGTAATTCACATAAAATATTTGGAAATGGCCCTTATACCTATAGCAATATGTTCAACTTTACTCATTATAAGAAAAATACAAATTACAACTATGCCAAGATACCATTTCTAAAGTATTATATTGACACAAATATAAACGTTTTATTATACATTATATTGGCAAGGCTGTGGGAAAATAGGCATATTTTGCTAGTGAGAATGCAAATTGGACAATCATTATGGATAGGAATTTCAAAATATCTAAGTAAAGTTACATATGTGTTTACTTTTTGAGCCAACAATTCCACTTCCAGAAATTTATCATGAAGATACAACTCTAGCAATATGAAAATGCATATGCACAAGGTCATTTTTTTCTAGCACTATTTGTAATTGAAAAATATTGAAGACAACCTAAATGCCTATATATGTGATATCAGTTAAATAAACTGTTAAATATTCACATGCTATAGTACAATATAGTTGTAAGAAAAAATGGGGAGATTGCATTGAACTGATATGGAGTGATTTTCTGTATGTACTAAGTACAAAAAGCAAATTGAAAAAAAAAGAGCATACATAGGCTTTTTTGCATAGGCTACTTTTGTGTAGGAATGAAGGGGAAATAAGATAATATGCATGCATTTTCCCATTTATGTGAAAATAAACACATGAAGCAGACATTAATAAAACTGATTAACTATGGGGTGGGTAGAAATCAAGTTGAAGGATTTGGGGAGGTAGGATCACACTTCTCTGCATATAAGTTTTCATACAGCTTTAACTTTGGGAATCACTAATATTTTACACATTCAAAAATAAACTAAACAATAAAAGGGAACAATTAAAATAGAGTACAAACAGAAACAAATAAACTTAAGTGTGTTTCAAATTAATATATGACCATATTACAGGAATGTAATGATTAAATTAAGTAGCTAATGAACACAGTTTTGACTATTGTTGGAGAACTATAATTGAAAACAATATCTTCTCCCAACCCAGAAAATCTTTCTGCAAAGATAGTGGAGAAAAATAACGAGTTTTATTATTGAATAAGCATTAAACCTAAATATAATGCAAATCACAGGCAATCTGCTTAGATATTGAAAGACAAAAAGAAATCTCACTTTTTATATAGCCAAAAGATAAAACCCATTACATACATGTACCCAAGTTACATAATAACTATTTCTCAAGTAAGAGGACTTGAAAGCAATATTTGTCATATGTAAAATTGTCATACTAAATTTACCAGGTAGTTGGAGTGATAATTTATGTGAGCTAATTAACTTTATACAAAGGAAAAATAAACTTCTCCTATCTTTATGAAAGATGGTAGTTTTGCAACATGGGGCCAGGGACCAGCTCCAGTTAAGCTTCTGCTCCCCTACAGAAGCTAGGGTTCCATCTCCCTTGGTGTTTGTTTACATTTCAAAGGGCTGGCTCTTATGGCCTTGAGAAAGACTTTTCTGGATTGTTACACTGGCAAAAAGCTTTAAAGAAAAAAGATTTTACATACATTTACAATTATTATATTGCAAAAGAAAATGCTCTAAGAAAAGGGATGAGAGTGGTTTTGTCCTTATTTTTATCAGAGAGAATCAAGGCTCTTATTTTTAATTTCCATTTGTCCTTGTACCATATGCTGTCAGTCCAAAGACAAAAAGAACTGTAACCAATACTGAACTATAGTTAGTAGAGTTTTGTTTTTTTTTTACAGTGATATGGCATAATAATTCTGAAACTATTTTCTGTGTTTTCTATGTTTGAGAGAATAAGCACATATAATGAGAATAATGAAAGCTAGGCTTCTCACTGTTCAGGAAGGAAGTTACAGATATGGAAAACAGAAAAGCTAAAATGCACCTGCAGGGTGAAAGAAACTTTTTTCTCTTCTTCTGAAGGTTCAAGTCTGCTGAAATGAACTGACAATAGACAGATTAACAAGAGTATAGGCATACAATTTTATTTACCATGTTTCCCTGAAAATAAGACCTACCCATAAAATAAGACCTAGCAGAATTTCTAAGCATTTGCACAATATAAGCCATACCCCAAAAATAAGACCTGATGGGCTTGGCTACGCAATATATTTGCACAACCCATGCATTTCGTCGCAGAGCGGTAAAGAAGATGAGCAGCCCTTCTCATCTGCCCCATCGTGACGGCTACTATCCCAGAGGTGACCGGAAAGGTGTGGGAAGCCCCACCAACAAGGTTGGCTCCCCCTGTAAAGTCCCAGCCATCCTGTGCATGCTGCAAGCTGAGGCTTTGAGGAGAAAGTCTCCTCAGTGAAGTGAGGAGAGGGACGCTCGGCTTTAGGTATTGTGTGTCCCCAGGAGGTAAGAAGGAAAGCTGTGGCTGCCATTTTACTATGATGATGTTCCAGAAGAAGATGACTTAACTATATTTGAATAAATATAGATTGCTGTACAGTACTTAAAAACAATAACACATCCCCTGAAAATAAGCCCTAGGGTGTCTTCTTGAGGAAAAATAAATATAAGACCCTGTCTTATTTTTGGGGAAACACAGTATGTGCATAAGTGCAGGAGCCATACAAAATATGAGACTGAAATGAAGTCCAGATGGTTGAAACTTATATACTCTCTTCAAAAGGAAGAAGGAGATGGGAAAAACTTAGGCAATTTGAGGGTTTGTAAACTATTTTTAGGGGAATTGAATGGGCAGTTTCTAGATGATTCTCCTTAGAAGCTGAATGGGATCTACAAGTTGCAGAACAAGGAGGGGCAGGCAGAAGTGCACTGTGAGCAAAGGTTATCTTATCATGCAAATGAAGTCTCTTGTTAATCTCTTGGAGCTGCTCTCAGTAGAATAGATGAAAAGTCTTTCTGGGCCCCATGCATTTCAGAAGGCCGAGGTGGAAGGATTTCTTGAGCTTAGGAGTTTGACACCAGCCTAAGCCCTGAGCAAGAGTAAGATCCTGTCTCTACTAAAAATAGAAAAAATTAGCTGGGTGTGGTGGTGTGCTATAGGCCCAGCTACTCTGGAAGCTGAGGCAGGAGGATCCCTTGAGCATAGGAGTCTGAGGTTGCTGTGAGCTAGGCTGAAACCATGTCACTCTAGCCGGGTGACAGAGTGAGACCCTGTTCCCCCCCACCCCCGCAAAAATAAAAGTATCTCTGGTGATGACTTTTAGTTTCTTCTCTTCTCAGATGGTTAATATTTCCTGGTTATTTGGTGAGAGTCCTAAGGAGGTGGTCTTAAGACAATTGCATTTCTTTTGTAAATTTTCTTCAGACACACAAGGGAACTTCCAGAGATAGCCTCTTCCTACACTTGGGTAAGGAAGGGAGAAACATAAGTTCAGACAGTCCTTGGTTCTAAGGCTGTTTCTAAGGCCCTCCAATTTCTTTTAATTCAAAAGTGCTCGCATGCCAGAGCACTATGCTTTGGGGTATTATTCTCTGAACCCCAACACCCTATGGTGTTGAATTAGAATCGGAGGTATCACAATCAACTTGTGGTTTTAGTATACAAGGAATAGATATAGAAGAAGATACAGATACATTTTCAACGTTCACATAGAGATACATTCCAGGCCTGCCACTGACAGAGCTTAGTCAAAATAGCACTCCAGTAATAATAACCAAGGCCCTTGATCTTAGTCCCAAAATATCAAAATATCAGTCTGCCATGAAAAGAATGTGATCTTGGAAAAATTTATGGTTCCAGAACTTGGTTGGATAGTACAAGATAAGGCAGAAACATCTTTTTTATTAGAATGAAAGGAAATGCTCAAAGAATGTGAGAAGGTATTTAGAAAGCACAGAAGCCAGCTTGAAAAGACTCACATTGACCAAATTTCAGACAATTTGAGCATCAAAATACTGAGTGTAATAGGTATTCATTGAATAAAATAACAATGTATGTGCCCGTATTGATATAAATATAAATGAAAGACTAGATAAATACATGGAGGAGAATGAAAAGCTCTTCTGGCAAAGGTAGAAGGAATGACAAAGATAAGAAAAGCACAAGCTGACAATTATCAGAATAATTATTTATCTATGTAAGAATCATCAATGGACGCTAAAACTAATAGGGGAAAGTTTGGTGAGGAAAAAGAGCCTCAAACTATTTCCCAACAAATTACCTGGTAAATATAGGAGAACATTTGTAACTGCAGAGTGAAGAAAACTGGCAGACACCAACATACCCTAGTAATCAAAGTTAACACAATTAATAATGGTACCTACCAAAACCATGTGCCTCTTGACGTGATACATTAAAAAAGACATAGCATCATTTCTCTGGTAATCTTGGCAAAAATTCATAACAGGAAAATTTCGGAAACCAAATTGCATAACATTCTACAAAATAGCTGATCTTTACTCTTCAAAAATGTCAGTCATTAAAAGCAAATAAAAAAACAACAAAAAAACCCCTGCTAACATACTGGGGAAAAGAAGATAAAAAGAACTACAAAGGACATCATTGGGACAATGGATAAAATTTGAAAATGAACTGGTGGTTAGATAATAACATTATGTAAATAGTAAAGTATAGATTTTGATAATTGTATTGTGGTTATGTAAAAGACTATTTGAATCCTTAGGATACATTAGGCGGTAATGCATCACAATGTATGCAACTTACAAAAGGTTTAGTAAATAATTATATATTATGTACTATATAAGTACTTTATAAGCTATGATATATAAATCCTATATAATTATAAAAATGTACAAATATATATTACAATTGTTTTCATATATACACACACACATTCACAAAGACAGAGAGAATTATAAAGTAATTGAGGAAAAATATACAATTGGTGAATCTGGGTAAAATGTATATGATGGTATTTTGAGCTGTTCTTGCAAATTATCTGTAAGTTTGAAATCACATCAAAATGAAAGTTCTAAAAATTACACTTTGATAAATAGAATATGGTTAATATTCCCTGGCCTGTTTTTCTCGCATATAAATTTTTTAAAGCAGCAAATGAGGTAATACTGTGGCAGTTGTTTGTCCCTGAGAGCCATCCAGAATAACAAAATAATAACTAACATTCATTGAGGGCCTCTCACACAGTAGTCACAATGCTCTCTTTATTTGCATTATGTAATTCCCACAACAACCTTTTGATATAGGTACTATTATCTTCAGTTTACAGAAGAGGTTTAAGAGAGGTGAAATAATTTTCCATAGGTCACTGAACCAGAGTGACAGAAAGATGATTTGAATTCTAAAGTCTCAGCTCATAATTACTATGCGTCACCCTTTGCTTCTTTCTAGAATCAGTTTATTTTTTCCACCATGGTAGATTTTTTTTTTAAGACAACAAAAATAATTTATAGATTAAATAGACAAAAGGAGTTGAGGTTAGATGAAATATATGATTTAGTAGGTCTATCTCAAAATACTTCTAAGAAAATTTGCAAAAACCAAGGATGCAGAAACACAGAGATGGTAGCAGACTGATGGCTATATTCCCTATGTTATATTTTTATTTTTTGTCATATAAAAAAGCAGAATTATCTATACCTGAGATGTCCAAATAGGAAAATTTTAGGAGGTATCCATGCAAATTGACTTACCAATGCCTCAAGGTACATAGAGAACTACCTTTAAATGGCATGATATTAGATGTGTTAGAATCTGTTCTTTCCATCTTTTTTGCTGTATCGCTTAGCACCTGCATAGTGCTAAAAGGGTGAGTAATCCCACATCTGGTGATAAATTCATTATTTAGATATGAAGAAGAACAATATTCTAATAGCTAGAAACATAACCATTCAATGAAAATAAAGGTGTATATATTGGTAGTAAGATTCATTTAATCAAGAATAAGAGAACATTAGAGGAAAAAGAGAACTGTTTATGAAAGTTGTATAAATTACTAGAAAGATGAAATCTGATCAAGAATTGAAGGATGTTGGCAAGAGGGACAGACAAATGTTCATGCATGCTTTGTACTATATTTTGGAATTAATTTAGATTATGATTTGAAGGAATCATCCTGTAAATACAAGTCCTTTCATTCATGATTAACTCATTTATTCAATATTTGTTTAGTGCTTCCAATGTCTTTGTTGGGCCTCAGAAAATGATACCACAAATTATGGTGCTTTGGCATACTGAACACTTTGAACTAAAGAAGCAACCTCAGAACCAAGATCTCTTTGACTTTCCCTTACCCCTCGTCCTTGCGTCTGGAGTCTCTTTTTCTCCTGAAGCACAGGAAAGGGCTTTCTTTGAAGTTTCCCTTATCTGACTAAGGAAAGTTCTCCCAGAAGGAATGTGATTGTCATCAACCCCTTTCCTACAATCTACATTTATCAGAGAAGATTAACTTGCATTGTAGGAGAAGAAACTAAAGGTCTCTGTGCCCAGAACATAATACCCAGACAGACTGTTCCGGCAAGTGTTAACAGCTCTTGACCAGCTCTATGTCAGCAAGTGTTAACAGCTCTCACAACAGCTCTTGACCAGGGAAATAACCGAGCAGCACGTGGAGAGTGGAGAGTGGAGAACAGCCTTTATTCCGTCAGCATGCTCTGCTGACTTCTGATCTTCTGACCCCCCCCCCTTCCCCGGTCTCCTCCTGCTTTTATACCTTTGGTAGGACTCAAAAAGCATCCAATCAACAACAAGCATTAACAGCCAATCAGCAACAAGCGTTAACATCCAATCAGCAACGAGCTATAACATCCAATCAGGAACAGGCTTTAACAACCTATCAGGAACAGTGGGATTCAAAAATTAATCAGGATCGCTTAAGCAGCGCGGCCAGAGGACGGGAGCAGGCGGCCGAGCATGGAGCGCGGGCCGGGACCGGCACACGAGGCCCAGCTCCAGCAGCGTGCACCCGCCCGCCGCTGCCTCCAGCCGGCTCCGCATAGCACCGGCCCGGCGGGATGCGGAGCTGCGGGGAGGCAGCGAGCGGCCACGTCCCAGCGCCGGACAGTTTTCCCCATCAAGACTTTTCACCACCTATTTTTCCAGACTTTATCTTCATTATGAATCAAAGTTTGTTCTCAGTGGTTTCCTCTCCTTACTGTCCCACAGCTTGTCACCACCACCCTCCAGGAGCCTTCAGCTCCCTATTTCTTTCAAAATGCTATTTGAGCTTCAACTATCTGGTCCTTGGAGTCTCATATTTTGTGAGACTCCAATGCACAGGCATGTAATAAATTTGTATACCTTTTCTCCTATTAATCTGTCTACTGTCAAGTTTATTTCAGAGACTATCAAACCTTCATAGACTGCAAGGAAAGTTCTTTGTCTCCTACACCTTTTTTTCTCCTTTGCATTTAAATTTATTGAATTCTATCACAATTACTAGTGAAAGCAAACTTTCAGAATTGTTCTGTCTGCTTTTTTTGTGTGTTTTTCCAAGCCTCTCAAATGCTTTTGCCTCAGATTTTTTTCTTCTATATGCTACTCAGGCTCACTTGAAATTGCCTGATATATATAAACATATATTACAACATTGTGTAAATGGGCTTGTTTTGTTTTAGAAGTGTAGTTACATAAATATAGAGAGAAGAGGAGGGAATAACTACCTTCACCTGTCATGTTGGAGCCTCGTTTAATGCTGAGTAGACATTTGAGACATGAAGTCAAAGAATGAGGATGTCCGGAGAAGGGACCTTTAACCTGAGAGGTGCAATTAATCTCTAAATAGAATTCTAATTCCAAAAAGCAGGAAAGAACATTAGTAGATCGAGTTCTCAACAATAGTCTCATTCAGATACGAAACAGGGCAGCAAGCTGGATGCTAAGAGGGCAAGAAAGAATATCTACCTCAGAAGACAGAGATAACCAAGTAGAAGCATCCAGTTGCTAGCGACCAAGGAAGAGAGAAAAATCCAGATATTGAATATGCCATTTAGATTCCTAAAGAGTCTTCAGGTGATGAGGATTTTGCCACTTCCCAGGTATTTCAGGTGAGTTTAAAACTGTATTAGTCTATTTCCAAACCCCATGTGTTAATGACTGAGACCCAAGCAACTGACAGATGATTTTCAGACCTTACAACATGCCCAATACTGTACTAAAATGTTAGGAATGTTGAAGAAGAAAGGCCAAAGATTCATTCTATATTTTTTGTGTTCAAATATATAAACTAGTTGCAAATTTTGGCCAAATTGCCAATATTTCTCGAAATACAAAAGAGGGAAAATTATCATATAAAGTGTAACTATTGGTGATAAGTGTGTGTTGGCTATAACACAGTAAGTTTACTATACTACAAAAAATACCATATTTCTTGAAAAAAATCATAATGGAACACTTAATTTACAATCATGTTCTTATTCATATGTTGTTACCAAACCAAACTTGGGTCTGCTCACCTGGCATAGCAAAGCCAAATACTGACCATGAAATTTGTGGGAGAAAAGGGCACTTTATTAGCATGGCAACATGCAAGGAAAACAGGCAGCTAACACTTAAGACCTGCACTCGTCAATGGCTTACCACCATAGGATTTTAAAGTCAAGGGTACATTTCAGAAAAGCAGAAGTTGCAGATACAATCGTAAATCAATACATGGAAGTTATATTAATACATTGGTTTGACTGAAAAAAGTGGGATATCTTGAAGCAGGGGCTTCCAGGTCATAGGTGGATTCAGAGACTCTTTAGTTCCTGTGGGTGTGCTTCACTTCAGGTCCCTCAGGAAAAAATGTAGAACAAAGAACTGAGGTCAGAGTTCAGTCCTCAGTACCCCCTTAGTTGATAGCAGTTGGCATTTTCCATTTGGTGGCTGTTTCTGAAACAAACAACTGAAGAATATATGTTAAGGTGTTATCTTTTAGTTTCTACAGGGAGCCAAAATACCTTGTAACTCTGGCTTGATTGGGAGACTATTACCATTTTCTTGTTTATCAGGTTGCTTTGTTACTTTTTAAGGCTAGCCTAGAATTTCCCTTGAAAGGATTCAAGATTCTTTCTTTTTCTCCATGCTTAGGGGACTTGGCAGGCCCCTAAGAGAGGTCCCTGCTGCCTCTCAGTATTTCTCAGAAACTTAGAATCTGAAAGCAACAGATCTTTCACAAATTTAAAATTTTTGAATGGGGAAAATGAATTCAATCTTACTTCAGCCCAGTGTAGCATACTGTGGTTTTCATTATGGTGATAAATGTTTTTAATCCAATCACTTTAAATTAGTTATGCTTCATTTTCATCTATAACTCTCAAAATATCTTTCAGTCAGGGGCCTGGAGAATTTAGAGCAAAATGGCTCAAACGGTGATGACAAACGGTCTACAGCAAAATATTTTACTGATATTAGAAACCACTTAAGACAGCAATATTAACTTTTTAAATATATCTTTTTTGTTTTGAGCCTACAATTCCTAAAATGTTTCTGCATATCATGTTGAAATAATGATATAATTATAATAACTCTGCTAGTACTTATAGTGACAAATTTATTCCTAGTTAGTTCATTTGTTTTTATGTAGGGACTTCTATAAGATTGCACTTTAATTTAGCATTAACCAGGCTATTATTTGAAAGTGTTTCCAACTTGGCAATAAATGGTGGTGATTTAGTTATAATTAAATAGAAATGAGTATATGAAAGCCTAATGAAGTTCAGAGAAGTATTCATTATGTTTCAACATTTATATTATCTACTCTCCCAATAAAATGCTATACCTCTATTGTAATTAACTGGGAATTAACTCATTTAATTTTTTAAAAACTATTTCTGGTCTCGGAGATCTTACTTTGTTATATACCCATTGAAAACCTAATTGAGAGAGTAGGAAACATATCTTTTAATGAATCAAAACAAAAAAATTAGTGTAGCATCACAAGTGAATTACAATTGAAACTGTTTACTGAAACATGATGGATCAGTAGCATTCAACATTTTTCTGCATTGCATGTCTCTGATAACTACATATCATTACATATTTTAGAGTTCAATGCTTTATCAAATACTGTACCTCCCATTTCTTTCCTGCCTTTTATTATCTGATATAACGGCATTATCATATCACCTTTTGTCAGCAAGTCATTTTTAATTTCTAAAGGATGGGATCTTCTTTTACTTGTTCTACATTGCTGTATTTTAATGTATTTGCCTAGTTGGACAGAATGCATCTTTCTTCCCCACTTCACCTACCCCTTGCCTCGTATGTGAAAAGTGTTAGGAATTAACTGAATGGTTGTAGGTTTTTCTTTCCAACAACTTTATTGATATATATAATTCACATACCCTACAATTCACCTATTTAAAATAATATTTCTATGGTTTTTAATATATTCACTGATAAGTGCTACCATCACCACAGTCAAATTTAGCTAATTTTCACCACCTCAAAAATAAACCCATATCCTTTAGTGATCACTTCCTTATTTCCCCATCCCACTGCCACTCCCTAGACCTAAGAAACCACTAATCTACTTTCTGTCTCTATAGATTATTCTAGACATTTCATATGACTAGAATCATATAATAGGTAGTCTTTGGTGACTAGCTTCTTTAGCATAATATTTTCAAGGTTTATCTATATTGTAACATGTATTACTACTTTATTTCTCTTTATGGCCAAATAGTATTTCATTGTATGGATATACCATATTTTCTTTATTAATTTGTTAGTTGATCGACATTTGGGTAGTTTCTACCTTTTGACTATTATGAATAATGCCTTCTATATACATTTGTATACAAGTTTTTGTGTGGAAAAGTGTAATTTCTCATAGTTGTGTATCTATGTGTAGAATTGCTCAGTCATATGTTAACTCTATATTTAACATTTTGAAGAAATGCCACATTGTTTTCCAAAGTGGCTCTACCAGCATTGTAAGTGGGTTCTGATTTCACTACATCCTCATCAATATGCATTACCATCTAACCTTTTGATTAAAGCTGTTGTAGTGAGTGTGAAGTGATATCTCATTGTGGTTTTGATTTGCATTTACTTGATTAATGATGTTCAGCATCTCGTCCATATGCTTATTGACTATTTGAATATCTTCCTTAGAGAAATGCCTATTCAGATCCTTTGCTCATTTTTTAAATTGGTTTATTTTACTTTTACTACTGAGTTGTTAGAGTTGTATATATTTGAAATGCAAGTTCCTTTTCAGATACAAAATTTGCAAAAAAAGAAAAAAAATTTGGCTGAAGATTTTCCTTACAGATCAACAACTAGCACATAGTGCCAAGATTGGTTGTAACCAATATCACTAGTGACATTTCAGTGAATATTCTGAACCTGGTTATTACATGAGTTTTCTCTTCATTTAGCATTTATTTCTTGTGTTTGAAATGAACACTAGTAAGAGAATGTTAGAATAAAATTGAGAACAAAATCGGCTCTTCTTTGCAGTGTAATTACACTTCAATATAGGAAACTTAAAAAAACCTAACTCTAGTATTAAATCCCTGACACTGTGTAACCACAAAATCCCTTATAGAGACTAAAGCACCAAAGAATTATAAGCCCCACAAACAATTTTCCTCTTCTTCCCCCTCTTGAGTGGCCTGCCACTAAACTTCATCATAAAGTGTAAAAGTTAACAGAATCAAAATGGAGTCACTAATGTTAAAAACAAAACAAAACAGAACAAAAATCCTGACAAATAGAGCTAGGGAAGGCCATGAAGATAAGGTTCTCATGCTTATATTGCTGATAACAAAAACTATCACAAAAGTACTGCAGAAACTACAACCTTGCATGAAGGCCATTGCAACTTTACATTAAAAAAATGCAAAAACATCTGCCCTGCAGTTGCCTGTACAACCTCAGACTGGTATCACCCTTGTTATTGATCTTTGCAGCCAAAGATAATTATTTCAAAACAATGATATAACCCTCCTCATTTTTTCCTTTAAGAACCTTTGTCTTCCTTTAACTCTCTGGATATGCACATAGTTTACTATGACATGCATATTTCTATAGCAATGCTCTATTCCTGAATAAATTTATTCTGACAAGCCTTTTTCTGTTTGTTATTTAGGTTGACAAAGGCAAGGACTTTAAAGATTGCAAGGGAAAGAACTATTACATATCTCATAGAATCAAAAAGGCTTTTATTTCTTACATCTAATTTAATTTATATGCATGTATGCTATTTCTATGTATTCATCAGAAATACATATCTTATTAATATTTAAAATCTCTCCTTTGTAAGAAGCGTTCAGCATTTGGGTTTAGAGATGGTTCCGAAGTAGGCTGATGAGTTTATATTAACCCACTCACATATCTCTGCTGTTTTGTTTCCCCTTTTTATATAATTGAGTGACTAGCAGTGGAACCCTTGGCTCTAGGGTATAGTAATACAGACTGTATGACACTAACTTTTCTCCCATTGCTTCCACAGAGATAACTAGTCAAGTTCTTGCTTATTGTTTAGTTTGTGTTTTGTTTTCATACTGATCAACTGATTCCTCCTAATCCTGGTCCCGTGTTAATGGTTATTCTAAAGATATCATTCAGCTATTTTAGTTGAGAAAATTTGAGTTCATTATCATCATTCTTTATGAGGCTTTATATTCCCATCATTGCATAGATTGCGTGATGCTTTCTCAGATGTATTTCAATGGGCTGTTACCACTTTTACACATGGTTTGTGAGAGGAGCCCTCCTACTAATCAGCAAATAACTCTCCTCAATTCAAATGAAATTCTCACTTACTGGTCCCTACATTCATACCCCTTACCTTATTGGGCACTTCCAATATTTCACTCATCTACATCCATGGATGGATATGCTTATATGCTATGTATAGTTTCATCATATATAGTTTCTCAAGTGACAGGAAATCTCCTTTGATCATTCCCTTTTGTTTCCTGGCTTATCTCAAATTTGAGTTTACATTAAACAAATAGTTGAAAGAAAACAGCCAATGTGACACATGCATCCTCTTACAAAATTAAGCACCACAGATGAGAACTTAGTATACTAATCATCATATTAGGTATATATGTTATTACATAAAAGGAAATATTATTAAGAACAAGTCAAAGAAAAACACAAATCTTTATCACTTAGGATTCTGTAGTGACAACAGAGAAAACAGGCACTGACATACAAAATAATTCCGGAAATTTTAGTGAGCTTATTTACCTTATAACTTGTCACTGCAGCTACAACACCCTCTGAACAAAAAGCATTTCCAAAAGTCCTCTGCTGACTAAGTAACCTTCTTTCTGCCATATTATTGATTTTACGGTGCTCCATTTTAGCTTCCTTCAGGCCATTTCCTCCAGGCTACCTACTTCCTCAGGCAATAACCATTTTTAATCTTGCCAACCAAGCAAGAGATGGCTTATTGATGAGAACCCAGCTGCCAAGTCTCTAACACTCCTTTGGTTCTTTCTTGCTATTGCATTCTAAGAGTGATGCAGCATATCAGCTGCAAACTTCTTGTTTTATCTTCACATTGACCTATGCCTCATATTTCAAGGCAAAAGAAATATGTTCATATTTGAAAAGATGGAGTATGGAAATTTTGACTTAGATAACTTGTTTCTGCAGGGGTCAAGTGTTCCAACTACTCATTTCTCTCCCTTAACACATATGCCCCTCGAACTTTTCTCCTTCATCTCTTACCACCTATGCTTCTTTATGCTATGTATAGCCATAAAGAGTAAAAGGGCCTTAGGATTTTAATCACTTTACTTTTAAGATGAGAAAACAGAAGTTACAACTTGAGAATTTTTTAAGTATAATAATCCATGGAGATAATCATATTTATAGATATGAAAGCATGAGTTTAAAAAAATCAGGACAAGATATTATTCCATTCCATCAGAATGGCTTGATTTTTAAATGATTCCTCATATAGCATGGGGCAATATTTGTTGGAAGAATTAATTGAGAGATTGTGGCATTTGACAAATAATAAGCATACAATAAATATATTTTCTTAGGATTTAGTAAAGACAACAAAGTAATTAAATCAAAGATGATTGAACTTTCACTGTGAAAAGGTAGTTCTATGTAGTTTATAGTGCAATAAGATTTCTTAATTTTTTAAATTAAAAAATTAAAATTTTTAATTAAAATTAAAAATTTTGAAATAATCATAGAATCATAGGCTGTTGCAAAGAAATGTGCAGAGTAACCCCTTGCACTCTTTTCTCATGTCCTCTCAATATTAGCATCTTGTGTTAACTATAGTATAATATCAAAACCAGATAATTGATATTGGTGACATCCACAGGGCCTGCTCAGATTTTACTGTTTATAGATGCACTCATTTGTGAATGTGTATATATAGTTCTGTGCAGTTTTATCACGTGTGGCTTTCTGTAGCTACCACCATATATTAATACATACTCCTTGGTAGCCATGCCCACATGCTTTCTCCCACTCTAAACTCTGACAACCACTAACCTGCCTTATGTCTCTGTAATTTTATTTCAAGAGTGCTACATAAGTGGAATCAGATAGTCTTAAACATTTGATATTAGCTTTTTTCATTCAGTATAATTTCTTTGAAGTTTATTCAAATTTTTACATGTATTCATAGTCCATTCCTTTTTATTGCTGAGTACTATTCCATGATGTGGATATGTATCATAGTTTCTTTAAACATTCCCCCTTGGAGGGGATATTTGGGTAGTGTGCAGTTTTTTGCTATGATTAATAATATTGCTATAAATGTTCCTATACATGTTTCTGCATGAGCATAGTTTTTATTTCTATGGAATAAATACCGAGTCATATGGTAATTCCAATTTTAGTTTTAAAAGAAACTTATATACCTTGTGGAGTGGTTAGAGTGTTTTACATTCCCACCAGCTTGCCTTTTGCCCATTTTTCTAATTGGATTGTCAGGTATTTTTAATGTTGACTTTTGAGAGTGCTATATAAATTCTAAATACTAGTCTTTTTTGGATACATAGTTTGCAAATGTTTTATCCCAGGCTGTAACTCTTGTTTTCATCCTCTTCACATGATTGTTCAAAAAGTATACGTTTTTAATTTTAATGAGGCCCGATTTTTTTTAATTTCAGAATATTATGGGTATACAAATATTTTGGTTATATGAATTGCTTTTGTACAGTTTAAGTCAAAGTTGTAAGTATCCATCACCTAGATAGTATGCATTGTACTCATTAGGTGTGAATTTACCCATCCTCTCCCCCACCCTGCTTGATTTCCCTTGAGTTTTACTACCATATATACAAATGGGAGAAAATAGTTGCATGCTATACATCCAATAAAGGACTAATAACCATAATCTATAAAGAACTCAAGACAATCTGCAAGAAACCCTATTTTTAATATTTTAATAAAATTAAATTTAAAATTAAAAGGTTTTCATTTAATAACATTCAAATTTATCATTTTTTAATGAATTGTGCTTTTGGTATCAAATTTAAAATCTCTTTACCTAGGCCTGGGTTTTGCTTAATTTTTTTTTTTAAGTTTGTATTTACATTTTATGTTGAAGTCTGTGATCCATTTCCAGTTAATTTTTCTATAAGGTGTAAAATTTGGTCGGGGTTGTGTGTATATATATATTATACTATATATATGCATATATATAAAACCTAAGGGTGTCTAATTGCTCTAGCACCATTTGTTGAAATGGCTATCCCTCCTTCATTGAATTTCTTTTGTACCTTTGTCAAAAATCAATTGTGTCAGTGTGCAGTGAGATGGTTTTTTTTTTAAAAAAATAAAGTGTGGATATTTGTGTGAGTCTATTTCTGGGTTCTCTATTCCATTCCATTGATCTATGTGACTATTTTTCCAACAGTACTACACTGTCTAGATTCTTATAGGTATATACCAAGTTTTAACATCAGTAAGAGTAATTCTCCCCATGTTATTTTTCTTTGTCAAAATAGTTTCAGCTATTCTAGGGTTTGTGCCTTTCCATCTAAATTTTAGAACAACATTTTCTCTGCCTAAAAATAAATTTCTGAGATGTTGATAGGCATACATTAAAACTTTAGATTAATTTGGAGAGAATTGACATATTTACTATGCTGAGTCTTCTAATCCATGAACATGGTAAGTCTTCCTATTTAGGTCTTCTTTGAGTTCTTTAGTCAGCATTTTGTAATTTAAAGCATATAGATCTCAAGACATGTTCTTAGATTTATAACTCAGTATTTCACCTTATTTGGGGCAACTGTAAATGTTATTGCATTTTACCTTATATTCTACCTTTCTGAACTCACTTATTAGTTCAAGGATTTTTCATAGATATTTTTAGATTTTCTATATAAGACAATCATGTAATCTGCAAATAGAAACACTTCTATTTATTGTTTTCCAATGTATACCTTTTCTTTCCTTCTCTTGCCTTATTGTGCTGGCTAAAGCTTCCAGTGTTATGTCTAGCAAGATTAGTGACAGCAGAAACCCATATCTTGTTCTAAATCTGAGAAGCTCATTAAGTGTGACATTTTGCTGCAGGTTTTTTGTAGGTGATCTTTATCACGTTGAGCAAGTTATCTCTCACTGATAGTTTGCCGATAATTTTTATTATAAATAGGTATTGGATTTTGTCAAATGCTTTTTCTGTGTTAATTGATATTATTATATATATATTTTTTTATTTAGTTTGTTGTTATGGTGAGTTACACCAAATGATTTTCAAATATTGAGCCACCCTTGTATACCTAAAACTAATCCCATTAATCATGGTGTTTAACTCTTTTTATACATTCATGAATTCAATTTTCTAACATTTTGTTGAATGTTATAGTATTCAAGTTTATAAGAGATATTAGTTGTTAGTTTTCTTTTTTCCTACTGTTTTTGTGTGATTTTGTATCAGGTAATATTTGCCTAAAAATGAGTCAGAAGTGCTCCTTCCTTTTCTATGTACTGACAGAAAATTTAGTAAATTAGTTAATTCTTTAAATTTGCTGGTGAAAACATCTAAGCTTAGTGATTTCTAGAGAGGAGGAGCTTTAGAATTGAAAAATTAATTTTTTTTAGTGGTAATATGATTTTTTAGGTTGAGTAAACTATTGATCTTTCCTCAAATTTACTGATTTCATTCCATGTCATCTTTACTTTTGAGAATATCCAATGAGGTTTTTATTTGGTTATTATATTTTTCAGTTCTAACATTTTTGTTTTCTTAATAACTCTATTTCTTTTCTAAGATGTTCTAACCTTTTTTCATTTGTTTCAAGAGAATTTGTAACTGCTTCCTAAAGCACTTTTAAAATGACTGCTTTAAAATCCTTATCACATAATTCTAACATGTGAATCATCTAGGTATTGATCTCGATTGATTTTTTTTCTCTGTCAAGTTGTGTTTTTCTTAGTTCTTGGCATTATAAGAGATTTTCAATTGTATCCTTGACATTTTGCACATTTTCATGGGAGACTCTTGATCCTATTTTAAGCTTCTATTTTAGCAAGCAGTCACACTATTAGGCCTAGCATGTAAGTCCTGGACTACTTTCATAAACTCTAGTTTCAATGACAATTTAGTTTTCAGAGGCTGGGCAATGATATCCCAGGGTGTTTTATGTCTCCAAGCTGACTGCAGGTGCCAGTTGGGCTTCCCAGTAGGAATGAGCCATGCATGGATCCTGCCCAGACTCTGCTGATGCTGCCACTGTGGGTGGCTGTCCCAGGTGTGGGACAGGGACCTTGCTCATGCTGACACTGCAGCAGACCAGGCCTGCCATCCTAGGCATGGATCCTGTGGAGCAGGAGATGAGTCCTGTCCTGGGATTCATTTTGCCATTATGAGCAGGCTGTCAGAACATGTGGTGTGGGGAATAGGTTGGCCCCCCTGGCTCTACTGTTGTGAGTGCTGTGGGAAGATCAACCACTACTGCTGGTAGAGGTGTGGCATGTGGTGGGTTGGCCGAACTGGGCTTGACCAATGTTGCCCCTGCAGGCAGATCTGTTGCACAAGAAACTTTTAGGCATACCCTGTATATAGTAAAATTAAATGATTATACAGCAGAATTCTTATGCTGTTTTTTTTAATCCTCTGCATTAAGATTTGTTGATAACTTTTGGCCAGATGTGATTTGGAAAATTTCTTTTTTCTGTTCTACTCCAACATTTTATTTTCACGTGTTTTAGGATCTTCTGGTTCTCTTCTATATGTCACCTGATAGTGTTGCCTTTTATAATTTGTATTAGAAATCTATTCCTTTGTCACTGTTTGTATAATTTCTTAATGTTTACCTCTTAAAGTAAATTTTAAGTATGATCTTGATCCACTGTTATAATAAGGGAATGATGTTTCTCTTAAATATACTCTACAAATGCCTACTACTCCTTATTACATTTTCTTAAATGTATGGTGATGAACTTTATCTTGTGCCTTGATATCTGCCTCTGTCTACCCACTATTCAGTAATAATGGCGATACCATTTGATGTGAAAAGTAACTTCCTACATGTGGTCCAAAATTGACTCTCTTTTCTGGGCAGAAATATAGATGTCATTGCACTTTATCTTTTCTAACTATGAAATGTCTTCTAGAATAACAACTTAAGATATTTTACATTGGGACTATCTTACACCCAATGAGAAATTGGCTTCATAAGCATATACATATCTAATATTGTAGCCAGATAGACACTAATATATATGAATTGCCATTTTGCATTATTTGATCTTCCTCTACTTTTTCTAAATGTGACTCTTAAAAATTCATTTTAAGTGTGTCCCTAATTTCACCAAACAACAATTAAAGTTATAAAAATTTTACATTCATTTGACTTTATTCCAGTTCTAAGTTAATTAGTACCTCTGAGAAAACATGTGTCTCCACAATCTCATACAGAACACTTCTGGCACCAGATGTGCATTTTCCCCCACACTGACCAATTTTCTACACCAGCTATGTGTTCTACAATTCAATTCAATTTCTACCCTGTGTACCAGGAGGAAGTGTCAGATACCACAAGGTAAAGAGTTCAGTCCCACAAGACTGCCCTCACTTCAGATGCCAATCACAAGTCCAGGCCTCCCATACTTCTGACTTCCTGCCTACAAATTGAGGGTTTCCACAACCCTCTCCTTGGGTTCCATAATTTGTTAGACTAGCTGACAGAACTAAGAAAACACTTTATTATAAATGATACAACTCAGAAACACCCAGATGGAAGAGGTGCATTAGGCAAGTCATGGGGTGGGGAGCAGCTTGGAGCTTCCACACCCTCTCTAGGAATGCTACCCTCCGAGTACATCAATGTGGTCAACAGTCTAGAAGCTCATTCAATCTCCTTATTGGAGAGTTTCTATAGAACTTTGTCTCCAGCCTTCTCTCTGGGCCTTCTCAGAGATTCCTGGATGAGGCTGAAAGTTCCAGTTCTCTAATCACTTAGCATTTCTAGAGTTTGGCCCATCCTGAGGCTATCTAGGGACCTGGCCCTAAGTAACCTCATTACCATAAACTCTAGTGTGGTTCACAGGGTTCCATAAATCAACTGCTTTTTTCCTTCTAAAAATAAAAGAACATTTTATAATCATCTTTTTTTTATAACACTATTTTTCAAATTGCTGGATTATTCTAGGAGTTAAAAGAAAAAGACCAAGGTGGGAGAACTTGGGGAGTCAATACTAATATGCAGTTTTATTTTGGTTATTTAAAATCTATGGCCGGGCGCGGTGGCTCACGCCTGTAATCCTAGCTCTCTGGGAGGCCGAGGCGGGCGGATCGCTCAAGGTCAGGAGTTCGAAACCAGCCTGTGCAAGACCCCGTCTCTACTAAAAATAGAAAGATATTAATTGACCAACTAAAAATATATACAGAAAAAATTAGCCGGGCATGGTGGCGCATGCCTGTAGTCCCAGCTACTCGGGAGGCTGAGGCAGTAGAATCGCTTGAGCCCAGGAGCTTGAGGTTGCTGTGAGCTAGGCTGATGCCACGGCACTCACTCTAGCCTGGGCAACAAAGTGAGACTCTGTCTCAAAAAAAAAATAAAATAAAATAAAATCTATGAGAAGATATATTTCAGAGGAAGGATGATATTGAATAAACTGAGATTGAGATTTCAGTTTATAAATATCAAATCTGAAAGATACTGACTCTCTTTGTTTACAAAACAGGTAACTAAAAAGAAAATGTCAAAAGGAATTAAAAGACAGAGCAGATTCTATTTGTGAGCTATGTTTAACTGTGCTCTGGCCTTTCCTTGGGCAGCTAATTATACGACATTTTAGTACTTTCTCCACTTCTACACCTGCTTTTGCAACCATATTTGTCTCTGAAATGGCCTTTTCAGACCCAGCTAAAATACCACACACAGAAGGAGACTTCTATGTTTGCCCTAGTAGGACAAATGATGGCTTACTGTGCTCTGAATTACGTATTTTCTGCTTCTCTTTTATTTGGCCTTTTGTTGAAGGTCTATATTATTGTGGCTATTTATTGCTTATCTTTGTGAAATGGAAATCATTATACCTAAATTTCATTGTTGTCATCAATGTTAAATATATACATATGTGTGTTCATATATATATTTATATACATATATGTGAGTCAGCATATACTTCAATGTGAGTCGGCACATACTGATTCCTTCCTATGCTTCACAAACTCCTTATTAGTTATTTAGTGTTGAGGTATTGTGGTATTTTGAGTAAAATTTGGAAATTAATGCAAACTTTACAGACTTACACCAAGGATTACTAGGGAATGTATGTAAAGCATAACATAGGTACATACTCTATATTAAAAAATTGTGTCTGAATAATGAAAAATGTGAGTACTGAGCTTGTAACCTAATCTTGCACTTCAGTTGTGGTATGTTTAGAATGTTCCTTAATAACTAGTACCTTTGGAAAATTTGCTATACTCCTCCTTTTGGCCAGCACAGTTGTAATAAAATTGCAGTATGACTTAATGGTTGAGAACATTGGTTTAAAGAAGACAGGCTATCTGTGAATGAAAAAATTGCCAAATATCAGTTGTATGACCTTGGTAATTTTTTAAACTTGTCTAGGCCCTAGTTTCTTTATGTGAAAATAAGATGTCAATAATACAAATTCATTGGGATATTGTGAAAATTAGAAGAAAGAAAATATACAAGGTGTTTAGCATTATTAGCGCTCATTATATATACCTGTTGTTATTAAGCATTAACCTTTAGGTTATTAATGTAATATTTGGACAACCTCTGCTTTACATAGAGTTTTTGTTGGTTTAAAGTAAAAAAGGATAAAGAATTTATTCATTGTTGCTTTCACACAGGAAAATTTCAGAGAGATTAAAAAGAGTATATCACTTTCTTCACCTTTGTTCTAAGATTCATTGATCACAGATATTATTTAAGTCTGAACAAATTTTTCATGTGATTTATAATTCCACTATCAGATTAAGATTCAAAAAACTAAAAGATTATAGGAATCAAATATTCTATTTATAAAACATTAAAAATAGTTATATTTAAAACCAAATTAAAAGGGTGATATAACAGTTTGAAGTGAGAAAGAAATAGCACAATTGCAGAAATTTATATTTAATGTATATAATTTTAACCTGCCATGAAAACCAGTTCCTGGGACTGATTTTCTAGTAATGTTAGCATGTTCTTTCAAATGAAAAGATACTTGATTTGGGAATTTCAGATCATTGGTGAATTATAACTGGGAATATCTGATTTGATCACTGTGCCTATTGAATAGTTCATGAACCCTTAAAGAAACTTTCCTTTAAAATAATTTTATCAGCTGAACCCCTATGATACGTTTAGGAGAAACTAAGTTTGGCAAGAGAGACATTATTGCCACTTTTTGTATTTCCATTTTCAGCTTACTAGGCAGTTTGGATTTAGTTATAAGAAGAATTTGCACCATAGGATAGACATAATTTGTTCAACAAACATGTATAGAGTGAATACTGAGCTTTAGAAACTATTACAGGCATAGAGAATGAATGCATGACCAGGATGGACACCATCTCTGCTCTAGTAGAGTTCAGATTCCAGAGAAGGTAGAAGGAAAATATTTTGAAATTTAAAAATACAGTTTAGGTAATGATAATACAAAGAAAATAAAGAAAATAATAGAAAAGAAAAGACCTGATGTGATTGAGTATATTGGCCACTCAAGGAAGGCCTCATTGAGGAAGATGAGGTCTGAATGATGAAAAGGAGCAGTTGATTTCCCTGGTAGTTGAATATTCCTACAGAGGAAGCAGTAAACATAAAAGTCCTAATGTGGGCAGAAGCTTGGTATGGGTGGTCAATAAAAAAACAATTGGTGGCAGATGAGTTGGAAGAGATAAGCAGCCCAGGTGAAGCATGGCATTTTAGATGACTGTAAAAGTTTGGATTTTACGCCAAGTATAATGGAACACAAGCAGGTGTATTTATTCTTTAATTCATTAAACATTTATAAGCATTTATTCTATGAAAAACATTGTAACTGGTGGTATGAGAGACTTGGATATGAAAGGAAGACATAGATGTCATGTGGAGATTCTATATGAAAAACAATATACAAAGAAACTCTTCACATGAGAGGGGAAAAAATGTGGAGCAGAACACCATGAGCATTAGAAATAATACATTGTGTTGAACCCTTTTGATGCATCTTTATTAATGAGATGATATCTGAGTTGAAGTTTTGAAGTATTAGTGTGACTTTATTGAGCAGAGCAGAGGCAAAACAAGGAGTAGTTTCAGAGAGAGGTAGAGGCTACTTTTATGGAAACGGGGATAAATTTAGAAATGTAACAAGTCTAGAAAGGTAATGGGGTTAGATCACTACGGCTCTTGAATGCCGAAGTTAAACAGATAGGATGATTTTTTTCTCGAGTTATAGAAGAGGGACATGTGTACTTCTGAGTAGTAGAATAGTATAATCAGCACTGTGCCCTAGGGAGGTTTCTCTTCAGCGATCACCAGAGGAGTAATGAGAGCAGCAGTTTGAAAGAGGACTGGCAAGACAGGTCAGAGGAAGAACGGTAAACAAGGGAATGTGCAGTGCTAGGGAGATCACCAGGTGCCACTGAGTCTAATTCTAAAAGACCCCATGTGTCATTCTCTACATTTCCACCTCCACTGCTCAATGTCGGTTCTTCACAGCGGTGGCGTTGGTCCCACATGCCTCTTTACCTTCTTTTTCTCACTGCAATGCTGCCACACAAATACTTTCAGCAATAAAGGTATTTTCGTATCATGCAATAGGTGAAAAATAGCAAATAAATTTCCTGGGACTAACAGAATAAAGCCTAACTCTAATATGGTTTTCAAAATCCTCTAAAATCTTGCTTCTTACAACTTCATCTACTCTCCTCACCCACTGTTTACGGCTGACTTTTGGTTTCATAAACTTAGCAGGAGCTAAAATTCCTCCTGGTCTTTGTCTTTAATGTGTCTAGGACCTGTAATATTCTGTGCTGTTTTCTTTATCTGTTACTAATCTGCTCATGTTTCAAAGACAAACTCATTTCACATCTCCTCTAGTACTTTCTCAAACCTGTCATTCAAATTCTTATGCTCCTTGTTCTTGTTACCTTAAAACTTTGCCCACATAGCTACTACACATCAGTCCATGTTGCTCTTCTCCAATAAATGTTACTTCCAGCTTGGACTCTCAGAATATCAACAGGGTTTCTGATGGGGAGGATTAAAAAGATCTGGAAATAGACACTGGTGATGGATGCTCAACATTGTGAACGTACTTAATGCCACTAAATTGTATATTTAAAAATGGTTAATGGTAAATCTTATGCATATTTTACCATAATAAATATATTAAAAATTTACACCAAAACAAAAGATAAAAATAATGGTGAAACACTACTAGCATATTCATTAAGAACAAGAGAAGAATACTTCTATCATTAGTACTTATCAATATTGCACTGGAAGTCTTATCAAAAGTAGGAAACCAAAAAAAAAAATACATAAAAGGCATATGGACTAGAAAGAAAATGTATAATTTTTTTTCAGGAAAAAAAATTGTCCATGTGTTTACAAAAATCCAAGATTCTTCACTGATAAGTTGAAAATATTATATTTTCTTATTTAAAAAATCTAAACCCCAAAGTAAATAGGTAAAATTGCCAAACATTAATGAACACAAAATGTTCATTTTGCATGGTCAGTAAATTAAGTGTTATATTATTTCTCTTACTCTGTGTATGTGTATATTTAATTCTTATCAAAAAAGGTGGAGGATGGAATGGATGGAAATCAGGTCTTGGTGGTTTCATGTGTAAATTGTTTCAAACATTCAAGGAGAACATATACACATGAACTATTTAACTCATTCTCTTTCATACAGAAAGAAAAAGATTTAAAAAAATAGCAAAAAAACAAAAAAGTTCATAAACATAGTACTGAAATAAAATATTTAAAAACCCAAGTAATGTAAATTTTAGCCTTATTATGACCAAGCAGTATTATTCTGAAAATATAGAGAGCAATATTAAGACAATCATTAACTTAATTGAATGTATAAATAAATTGAACCAAAATTATATACATATAGCCATCTTTAGAGGTACCCTCGGAAACATTTAATGAAAACTAAAATTATACATGACTAAAAATTACGCATGAGGTAAATAAGGAACATCAGAACGCTTTATGAACATGATTATATTCATAAACATGCCTAAATTATTATTTGTAATAAAATATCAAACCATTCCCAAATAAATTAGGAAGAGACAAAGGAGTTTCTATCACTACCATTAACATTTCCTTCAGGAAATTTTAGACAATGTATGAAGATGATAGACTAAAATAAAAGGAATAAGTGTTTTTAAAGAAGAAATAAATTTATCTGTATTTGCTATTAATGTTATTGCCTGCCTAGAAAATCCAATCAAAACAACAGGGAACCTTTTGCAAATCTTAAGAGTTTTCAATAAGATGACTGTCAACACAATTACACCACAAAAGACATTTTTATATAAAACCATAATCTGTTATAATTGCAATGGTAGGAAGATTTCATTTATGTATTCAAAGAAAAGTAAAATATCAAAGTGTGTATTTAACAAAAAAACTGCCAGACCTATTTTAAAAATGCCTATACTTCACTTCACTGAAGAACATTAAGAAAATTATACCACAATAGACCATTATTGATTAAAAAAAATTAGAAACATTGGTCAATTGCTCTGAATGTCATTATATATTACAATATGTTAACTATAACTTTAAAGCATGAAATATGCAAATAATAATGTATCTATGCAGGAAAACATATGAATAAAAAGCATAACATCATAAAATGTTAAAATCTTAAATATATTTTCTTCAATTGAAAATCCACAGCATGATAAAATTTATCCCTCTATATAAATATCCACTGTTCAAATTTCAGAAGACAGTTTATTTTCATAGACTACAAATAGAATTCTACTTTAGAATAACAGCGAGTTAACTAGCATGTTTTTATTATAAAAATTCCACTCACATTACAGGTAAATTTATCATAATCTGAGTGATAAAATGATAGGGATAATAGTGATCTAAAAGGCTTCATTCTCCAACTCTTTCAGTATATCTGAGAAATGGAGAAAAATGTGTGACCTTCTTAGAAATGATATGCTGTTTATATGTCTTTATATGTGGGCAGAATTTCTACACATTTTGTCATAGTATAAGAATAAAAAGCTTGAAAATTCAGTCTTCTTTATTGTCATAAACTAAGTTTGCACTTTTTCAGAAATGAAATAAAAATGAGGCTATGGATTTTCAAAATCCAAGTAAATTGAAATGTGGTACCAGGGACAAGGTAAATATTCATGGAATCAAACTATAATTTAGACATCACTCTAAATTAATCCAAATGCAAGATGTATTCAACTAATTCTACCCAGAGGAAATCTTATCTTTTCTTATTGTGCATAAGAGATTCTATGTACTGTAATGATTAAAAGTTATAACCACTTTACTACTAGATATTTATTTAATGTAATTTATTTATTTACATTTTTCTTTGCATGATAGATGCACTCTATGAAAATGGGGTAACTACTAAATAAAGTTAGTCAGCACAATATTTATCCTATTGTTAAATATGCTTAATTCAATATATGTAAAATCATGTAAGTGGGCTTTTGAATAGTGACATTCTGAATTACGTATTATTTTGATTAAACCCTTAGGGATTTATTTGGGTATTTCTGTATAACTAACATATTCTGTCGGCAATTTTGGTTAGCAACCTCTTGGCCTAAATAAGTACTTTTAATATAACAACAAAACTCTACTCAACAGGTTTAGACAGAATATAATCAAACTAAGTTTAAAATGTCTATCATAAGATCATATTGGCTTCACACAATGAAAAAGAACAGAGTTAAAAGAGGAAGAGAACAATAAAAAATGAAATGTATAGAAAACCAAAAACAAAGTGACAGACGAAATCAATCTATCAGCAAAAAAATTAAATGTGAATAGAGTAAACAACCTAATCAAAAGGCAGAAATTGTAAGATTGGATTTAACAAATGATCCAATTGTATGGAGACACACTTTATATTTAAAGATACAAATAGCTTAAAAGTAAAAAGATAGAAAATAGTATATCATAGAAGCAGTGATCATAAGAAAGCTAGAATGGCTATACTAATATCAGACTAAATGGAGTTTAAGATATTTAGGATAAAAATGCCAAAAAGAGGACATTTTATAATGATGACGTTATCAGTAAATTAGGAAGATAAAATAAACACAAACATATACATCTAAAAGAAACTTTAAAATTCATAGAGAAAATACTGACATAAGAGAAAAAAGAGACAATTCATCAATAATAGTTAGAAACTTCAATAATACACTTTCAATCACAGAGCCACTAAGTTTAAAGTCAAAAAGTAAATGAAGACTTAAACAGCAGTATAAACCAACCAAACCTGGAAGACTTCTACAGAACACTCCACGCAGCAACAACAGTATACATTTTCTTGTCCAGTGGATGGATATGGGGCATTTTCCAGGATATATGGTAATTTAGGCCATAAAACAAGCCTTTTAAAGCCATTTGAAGGGATTGAAACTATACAAAGTATGTTGTGCAACTATCTCCATTGTTCTAATTTCTATTGTAATTAGAAATAAATAACTGAAGGAAATTTGGGAAATTCACAAATATGTGGCAATTAAACAACATATACGCAAATAATCAATGGGTAAAGGAAAAAATTGCAAGAAAAATAAGAATATAATTTAAGAAGTATGAAAATAAAACACAACATATCAAAACATGGGATGAAGCTAAAGCAATGTTTAGAGGAAATTTATAATTGTTAATGCTGATGATAAAAAAAAATTCAAATTGGTAAATTAACCTTCCACATCAATGTATCAGGAAGAAAAGAACAAACTAAACTTAATGCAATCAGAAAAAAGAAAATCATAAAAATTAAAACAGAAATTAATGAAATAGGGTACAGAAAAACAATATAAGAAAAAATAATATCAAAATTTGCTTCTTTGAAAATATCAACAGGATTGACATACATTTAAATAGATTGAATAAGAAAAAAAAAGAGAATACTCTCATCATTATGATCAGAAATGAAAGAGGAGACATCACTACTAATATTGCAGACATAATCAGGACTATAAGGGAATACTATCAGCAACATGCTGCAAAATGGATAAACTTAATATGGTTTGGATGTTTGGCCCCTACCCATCTCATGTTGAAATTTGATCCCCAGTGTTGGAGGTCGGGCCTGGTGGGAAGTGTTTGGGTCATGAGGGTGGATCCTTCTTGAATGGCTTGTTGCTCTCCCCATGACAATGAGTAAGTTTTCTCTTTATTAGTTCACATGAGAGCTGGTTGTTTAAAGGAGCCTGGCACCACCTCCTCTCTCTCTTTGCTCATTCTCTCACCATGTGATATACCCGTTCCCCCTTCACCTTCTGTCTTGATTGGAAGCTCCCTGAAGCCCCACCAGAAGCAGATGCTGGCACAATGCAAACCATGAGCGAAATAAACTTCTTTGTAAATTACCCAGTCTCAGGTATTTCTTTACAATGGCCAAAGCAGACTAACACAAACTCTGACAATGTTTTGCTAAGTGAAAAAAGCTAGGTACAAAAGACCACATGTGGTATGATTCCATTTATGTGAAATGCCCAGAATATGCAGATCTGTAGAGACAGCAGTAGATTTGGGTGGCTTAGAACTAAAAGGGGCATGGGTTGGAGGTAACTGGGAAGTGACTGCTAATTGCTACAGGATTTCTTTTAGGAGTGAAGAAAATGTTCTACTACTAATTGTCAGGAAGGTGGCACAACTACAAATATCCTAAAAACCATTGATTTTTGCACTTTAAATGGGTGAATTGTATATCATGTAATTTTATCTCTGTGAAGCCTTTACAAAAAGAAAGAAAAAAAAAACTAATATTACAATGGTCAAGCAAAATTCTTTTCAATTTATACCCACTTAAACTGTCTAGTCTTATTATCCAAGACTCTTAGTCAAACACATTTTACTCCTACCAAATTTGTGTTCTTTTGCTCTTATTTTTTCTGTGTGGAATATCCTTGCCCCTATTTCTGCAGTCAAATCCTCCTCTTGCAGCATTCCTCAGATCTTCACATCCAGGCTTCTCATTTCTAAATTCCAATATCACTTTATCTATCCCCTTTATCTCACAATATACTTAGTGTTTTCATTCTATACCCATCTAATATAATCTATTTGAAATTTCATTTGATTAATTTCCTCACTCTTAGCATAGTGCTTGGCATCTTGTAACATTTCAACAAATACATGCTGAATAAATGGATTAATATTTAGCTTAATTTAGATTTAATTATTTAGATCCAACGACTCTAAACAGCAAAGGATATGACACAGGGGTTCCTACTGTACACAAAATCCTGGGTGCTCTGCCAATAGAGCACTTATCCTCGCAGAGAAAGAATATTTAATTTCTTCTGTTAGTTAAAAAATTTTAGAGCTCCCTAACTGAGCAGACTTCCCACACCTGGCCACCATGTCAGCCATAGAATATTCCACAGACAGTTGTCTTAAGCGGAGAAACTAATCCCATTTAAGTTTCCAGTGTGGTGGGAAGGTTGGGATAGGGTTACATGTTATCCTGGAGGTCAAGGACTTTGTCTATTAGACTCGTTTTTATATCCTTAGCATCTGGAACTGTGTTTTGTACATTGCAGGGTGGTAGGAATTATTTGTTGAATGAATAAACATAGTACAGAAGGCAATTGTGTACAAGGCACTTGCCTAAGTCTGCTTTTATCAGAACAGGTGCTCAGAAAGGATTGTTGTAACAAACATATGCAATATGGTACATCATCTTTTATGGACCCATCTTGCTAACAATATAAGTAACCTGCATATATAAATAATTTAGGTGCTTAATTTCATTTTATTTTATTATTTTGAGATCAGAGAAGGTTTCTGACTCATCTTGACTCAATTAAAGAAGAAGATCTTTTACTTAGACAATGAATGAAATATCCAGCTTCTTTGGAGAAACATCAGAGTATTTTGTTTGTTTTTAATACTTTTTTTTTTTTTGACTTTTAAAACATAGCTGTTACTTTCTACTTAAGATTACCTTAAGCAATTGCCCTCACTGATTTCTTAGCCTTTTCTGGGTGAGGTTCAAGAAGACTTGACTCTTGTAAGGAAGAATAGAATAAAAGAGGAAAGGTTTGTTAATGGTCAAGTTTTGTACAAACAACCTGATTAGTGCTTCATTCTCTTGAGATAATATACTTTCATTTTTATCTGATAAAAATGACTAATTAATGACAATTTTTCTACTTACATAGGGGATCCAAAAAGGTATTCATCTTCAGTTCTCTTAAATAAATATTTAAGTAGTAATTAATAATATAATTTTTATTAAGTAATACAAGGTATAAAGACTAAAGTCATTCATATTATTCTTTTCTTTCAATTGTTACAAGTGATCTAATTTTTCTAATAGAAATAGGATGATCTAAGGTTTGGTGTAAATGTTTTCCTAGAAAGAGTTTACACAGTCTTTGTGTTCATAGCTGAAGAATTTGTAGATGGCGAGAAATACCCGCTTGCAGGAAGGTTCAAGATTCCCCTGACATATTCCACTCTCATTCTGTTGTGTGCAAAGATGAGCATAGTATTCTTTGAGACATAGTAAGTCTTTCTATTTGTTCATCATAAAAGACAAAGTGAAAATAAATTTTAGATTGAACTATGATTTCTTTTTGTGTGTGTGTGTGTATCTGTTAGGTGCTAGATACCATGATAGCTACTAAATATCTATATTCTATATAAAGATGATAGATATATAATAGAGATACAAAAAGTAAATAGATAAATCAATGGAGACATAAATTATAGACAGGTAGATATAATTTTTAAAATGTTTTCCTTTTTAATTTATCAGCACTAGAAGAAAGATAAAGTTATTCTATTTCTGTAGTTTCTCTTTTTATTGAGAACCCTAAACTTGATATCTTTCATTTTTTGAAAAGCTAAAGAAATAGTAAAACATTACATACCTTTTTAAAGTTATGTATATAATTTGAAAATTTGATTTATTTATTTTACTTATATATATTTTGAATAAACAAAAGATAACATGAATACTGAGCATGGCTCTCCCATTCCAGTGGGTTCCTCAGCAACCTCAAAGCAATCTACATACCCCTGTAGAGTTTGCAGTTTTCCTACAGAAATGAGAAAAGGTTTCCTACCTCCCACGCTCCTCCTCAATTATTGAGCCTTTAGTTAGTCCAGCAGTAGGAAGACCCTAAGTATCTCTATGTACTTAATATTTCCTTTCTTGCTTTTAGATTGAAACAGTAAAACTTACATGAATCTCTCACACACTTAGGCCATTTTTACATTCAATGTGGGACTTCCAAAGATATCATCTGAATCCTCATCAATCAGAAAACCAATAGTGTGGTGTAGTGTAGTGAGCAAGTCACATACCCACCAACCCTCTGTCTATAGTATCACCTGTTTCATTTTCTGTCTCAATTTCATACTTTTTTGGGCAAAATCACCAGGGAAATATATTTCAACGACAATATATGATAATGCTGCTCTCTGCACTCCATCTCATTAAAGAAGCCTTGTCTTTCTGAAGTGGAAAATTATTTTACGTCTATGTATTATTTCTGCCACACACAGATTCAATGAAACAGCATTTGGGTGGCTTCAAGTAAATTTAATTTTCTTAGACTGCTTCATGAAGTGTGAGTTGCTCTCAAGATAATGATGTCACTTTCAAAGTTTGTTTTTGGGGAGATGGGAAGTAAAGGCCCCATGACTAAGTGTTAGTACTAAAGAGCAGGTATCATTTTTCTGACATTTTCAAAGATCTTAAAAGTCATTTACTCTATGTCTCCCAATTCAAGAAATTTAAAAACTTTAAGAGGTGTTTTAATGTATCTCCCTGTCTTTAGTCAGGGCTGTATTTAAAGCTGGGAAGGAGTTATTTCTATTGTCAAAGAAAAAAGGCACCAGATGGAGTCAAATAGGCAAGGAAGAATTTATTCAAGACTATTGAAATAGAGGTCAAGACTGTTGTAATAGGAAAGAGAAATTAAACTCAGCACTCCTGAAACAAAAGGCTGGAGAGTTTTAAGCACTGGGGTGAGCTGTGGATCCATCCGTGCTGGAGGACATGAAGGGATGGAAGTTGGTCAATGTAATGAGGCCATCTATTTCCTAATTGGTGTTCTGTGGAAGTTAGGAGCCTAGCCCTCCATAGAGACTGGGAGATAGGGGTCCTATCTTTCTTGCTGATTACATTTCAAAGGGACAGCTCACAAGTTTTTGAGAAAACCATTCCTAGGTTATATAACTGGCAAGAGGTTGGGAGAAGATTTACATCTCAAAGGGGCAGACAAAGGATTTACAATTCCAAGTTTTCTAAAGTGAATGCCCTAGGACAAGGGAGATCAGGAGCCTATAGTCATGCAGAAGCCTGTCCAAAGTTTACTTAAGATGTTAACTGCCATCTTTGTCACTATCTTTCATGAAGTACCACATAATTCTTTGCATAACGACTCATCACTTGTAAGACCAGATTTTGGGTGTTGTTTTTTTTTTCTTAAATCTCTGTATTGATTCTTTTCCATAAAAATCTGGAAACACAGGATGCATATTTGAAGTAAAATAAGTGTACTAGGCAGTTAATTATGTGAACTGAACAGATCTTAACATTTTTGTTTTAGACACTTAAAAATACTATGTCCTAAATAAATCATCCTAGGAATTCCTTTTGAGAATACAATTGAGAGAAGGATAATTTTTTTTTCCTGGAGCTACAGAAGTAAAAAGAAAAAGTTTAAATTCAGTATTGTGCAGTATTTTGTTTATTCAACCTTTCAATAATAACAATGTTATGCTGAATGCAATTTTTAAAAGTTATTGCCTAGCAATTTAAATCCTTTAATTAAAAAATATTAGATCATATAACATGACATGAAACCTACTCAACCTAGCTCTTAGTTTTGTGTACTCCCTCCTCCCTTTTTTCATTATTCTCTTGTGTAAGAAAAGAATGAAAAGCTGCATATATGAATGTTTAAGACATTCCATTATTTCAGGCTTTATCTCCACTGTAATAGCCCAATAAAATGTATTCAAATATTTCATTTGCTACATGCTGCATATCTGATTTATATTAAATATTTTGGGGACTAGAAATCTTCATTTAACTTATTCTGTGTAAGAAACCAGATGGAAAATAACATTTATTGATATATATAGTACTCTTTATCAAATATTTTGGAGTTTCACTTATGTTATTTGAACTCTCTTAACAACCTTATAAGTTAGATCTTACTTTTTTCTTATTTTTATATACTGAAAGAATTCTAACTGTAAAGTTTGTCTTAGTTAATTTTTCCTTCTATTCTACTCCCACAGTCTGATTACAGTATAAAAACTGATCTCAAACTGCTTACCCATTTGTGATTTTGAGAAATGAAGACTTTTGGCAAGGTCAGCACCAATGGTATTTAAAGAATATATGCTGAGTATGTGTTATGTTATTATTCCCAACTATCATTTTTTGGTAAAAGTCTTACACATTCTCATCTTTTGCCTTGTGATTTGCACCATCTTCAGTGGAGAAGTCTATATCTCCATGATATTGTTGCACTTGTCCAAGGGACTGGTTTTAGCCAATGGAATGTGAGTGGGGAAAACATGTGCCACATGTGAGCAGGAGCTTTAAAAGCCATTATGTTTTCCACTTGCTCATTTTTCTATGCTATAGGAATATTATGTTCCAAACAGGGTCTGCTCCTAGATCCTAGAAAAGACACATGAAACATCTGATTCACAGCCACCAATATGTGATATAAATAGAAATCAATGTCTGTTTTTATAATTCCCTGAGATTTTGGGATTGCTTGTCACAGTAGCAAACTGATTAATACTATATATATCTTCAATTAAGTAGAGTACTCTTGATCTATCTATCTATGGGTAGCAAAAGTTCAAAGATACAGGAAACAATTGGGGTGATGGAAATTCTTAGCACTAGTGGAATTTTATTGTGCAGAATAGAAATTTACTTAAAAAACAACAGTGAGAAAATCCTTTGGATATAGAGATACAAGTTTCAATATAAGTGTCCTTGTTGCAATGAAAATTGGTCCATTTCAGTCCTTGTTATGTGTTTGGCCAATAACTACATTTTCAATATGTAAGATAAGATCCCTTTGTGATGTGCTACTCCCTGAAGGGCAACTGCAAATACTTTAATGAAAAAGAGTATGTCTTTGCTCTCTGATAGAAATTAGAAAGCAGCTGAGGAATGTGGGGAGCACAATATGTTTGCCTCCATTGTCTCTCTCCACTCTGAAACAAAGACACATTTGGATCCACCTGAGAAAGTCCTACTTGGTATGATTTATGACTTTCCCTGTAGTGTTTAACATTTTGGTTTGTTACAGCCCAGGTGCTAGCCGTACCCCTTGCAAACAAAGATTATCTTCATAAGATCTGATTGCTAGTAGATATACCACCACTGCATATCGGGGCCCTTGGTAAATCATACACTGCATCCTAGTAGAAATGAGTAGAAAAGGTCAATCTATTAAGTAATATGTTTTCCTTCCAGGAAACCTAAACCACGTTCTCAGTTTAGATTGTATTTTTCTTCCTCAAATTAAACAAATATATGTTGGCTGCCTCTTAAAATTCAAAAACAAGGGTAAGTGGAATGTCAGGGTGGCTTTTTAAATGGCTTCACAAGGCATACAGTCTTTACATTGCAGGCATTCCTGCTATTGATGGTCTTGCCAGCCACCTTGCACCCTTTGCAGATTCATATTGTTTGGATTTAGGAACAGAGACTCACTAATCCAAAGAGAATAAAACATGCAAATCAAAATGAACTTTTAATAATTCAAAAAGCAAGACATATAACTCAGCTAAACTGGATATATAAGATCATCTCTCTTCCTACAGGCAAATAGCACAAAAATACTAAATCTCCAAATAACCAGTATATTTTGTGTAGATTTTAAAATATGGCTCTTGAAAATCAATTTCATTTGCTTTTTTTTTTAATTGGGGACATTACTTCTGCCTCTGTGTTATGCTTCATTACTTAATATGAGCCATGCATTGTGCAATGTCAGGAATATTTTATCTTCATTACTCTCAGAAACCTTATTTGGTAGGTGTAATTGCAAAAATGTAACTCAGATATGATTTACTCAAAGTCACACATACATAAGTAAAATAGTGGAAACATATTCTGAATAAGTCCATCAATTTCTCTCTATATTATGTTTTTTTACCAATCTGGATTTTACAAAAAGATTGTGTTGGGCAGAGTAAGAAGAATGCATATGTCATAAATAATGATGCTTTATTCTTTCATTCTTGAATATCGAGCAAGAGACAGAGACCCCAGGTTTTTATCTTTTTCTTCTTTGACTTTAAAGCTAAAACATTAACTTTCATATAATTTTTGAATTGAAAAGTAAAAATAGCAGTAATTCTGTGCCAGAGAAGTATCACGAAGCTACTTGATTAAATCATAAGTGCTGATAATTATAATTTATCCAATGTTAGGAAATATAGTTCTGAAACATGCTTACCCTGGCAAATCCAGCATAAAACTCCTCTTGACTTTTCACTTCTTTACCTCCATAAGCATGCAGCAATAAAATTCCTGTCCGAATTGTAATGCCATTTAAACTTTACAATATAAATTAGCTGAGCACAGCTTTCCTTTGACCTAGCTTCCAGACTTCTATTCCTTTGCACTTACATATCTAGTCTTCTAAGAAATTTCCTTTTCTATTCAAACTGCTTCACCCCCAGGCTGAAAAGCTTCCCTTCCTAACACTAGCAGACTCTTAGCAGGTGGCCCCTTTCTCCACTTCATTTCAATAATAAGTGTCAATGATATACGTCTTTTCAATCCGTTAGAAAATTTATCTCATTCAATCCTCACAACAACCCTATAAGCTAGTTACTGCTATTATTCACATTTTATAGGGAAGAAAATTGAAACACAGATGTTAATTTATTTACCCAAAATCATACAGCTAATGTCTGAATCAGGATTTAAACCAGGGCATTTGGCTACAGTGTCCATATTCTCAACTATTGTATTATTCCAACCTGCCTTAAATCCAAAATTTGATCCATTGATAACTCTGGTAATACCTCTTTCTATCTACAAATTTTCTCCTATAAATATTTTCAATAGAGGTTGCTGATATCTGGCCTCATGTTATCAATAATTGTTTATAGTTTCCTGAATTGAACCAAAACAGGATCTAGAGATAAACATTGTGTTGAAAACCTTTATGTGTACTTTTTCTGGGTAGTTCTTGATCTTCTAAATCTATTTACAAACGTTCACTGGCCCTACTACTCAATGTAATAGAGTATGCTGACCCCAACAATGTATGAGATTTTAGGAATTTTAAAGCAGTGTGAGGTATTACCAGCTATACCGATTTTGTTTTGCTTTTAAACATTCATTGGTATGCATTCAAAATCTATTATTTCCTTTTCTCTTCCTCCTCTTCCCCCAACTCCTCCTCTATCTCTTCTGTTCTTTCTTTCTTTTCTTTTTCCTTCATTTCTCTTCCTGAACAAGTCAGGTCAAAAGCCAACAGGTGAGCTGAGCAAAGTAAGCATGCATATGGGACTGGAGTACCACCACAGCGAAGCAGGATGGAGGCAGCAATAGCAGCGGGCCAGCCTGGGGCATTGGAGCCTGACCTGGGTAAAGAGAATGTTAGCTTCTGTGGGCAGGAGGGTGTCACACATGGGGCAGCAATGGCAGCAATCTAGTGCTGGATGTCAGTGTCCAAGCAAAGTGAGGAGAGTGTCCATGCAAGAGGGCAGGGGCAGTGGTGGCTCAGGGGCAGGTGTTGGATTCAGAGCAGGGAGTAGAGCACAGTTAGTGACAGATGACTGGTTATAGCTAGGAGAGTGGAGATCAACCAAGTAAATACTTTGAGGCTAACAGATGCTAGATTTCTCACTGTCATAAAAAAAGTTACAAATATGGAAAGAAAGAAAACTAGAATTAACCTTGTGGTGCTGAATTTGCAATGCTGATATCAATGTAAATGTTGAGTTATCGATATGAAGAAATAGATATAGAATAAATACAGATACAAATGTGAGTGTGTGTAGATATATGCACACATATACAGTTTGTCTAAATGCATGTGTATAATAATGTGCACATACACACACATACACATATACGCACATACACATATTCACTAGCTCTGTCCTCTGAGCCTAGGAGCATCAGCACACCTAGTACCCAGATCTTAGTTTCTAAATATCATTCTCAAAGGAATCAGGGCTTCTGGGAGAAATAGTTATATCCAGGGCTGGAATAAAGAAAGTATAAGATGAGCTTGAAACATATTTTTTTTGTACCAGAAAGCAAGGAAGTGCCCAAACAATAATGGAGACATATCTAAAAGGTACAGAGTCTAGCTTGAAGAAGCTCCCAGGAGCCAAATCTTGGACAATTTGAGCATCAAAATAAATAACAATAATACCAGTTATTGAGTTATATTCAATAACTCATTGACTATAATAGTAATCCATGAGTCCATTTGACCTAAATAAATCAATGCACATATTTCAAAAGGATGAAGAATAGAACATTTACAGATATTTAGAAAGCATTCCCCTTAAATTACTTATTATTAAAAAGGAGGAAGGAAATAATAACTTCACAGTGAAGAAAACTAGAGACTCTGCCCAAAGCAAATGATGAAAATTAACTAGGTTAGTAGTGAAACAAATTGAAATTGTCTGCTAAATGGTAGGATAAAATAGAAATGCATCACTTTTGTGATATTCTTACTTCAGATGCATAATTGTAATCTCTTCATGAAGATAGAAGGAAACGAAATTGAGGTGCATTCTATGAAATAATTTTTCTATAATCTTCAAATCTATTGAGGTAATGAAAGTCAAGGAAAGACTGAAGGAGACCAAAAGACCTAGCACCTAAATGCAATACATGATTCTGGGCTGGTTCTTTTTTCTTTCAGGGACATTATTGGAACAATTGAATGGTGGTTGCAGAATAGATGGTACTAATATGTCCACATTAATTTTCTGATTTTGATGGTTATATTATGATTATATAGAAGAATTTTCATATTTATAGGAAATATATCCTAAAGTAATTAAGGATGATGGACTATGATGTCAGCAACTATGCTCAAATAGTTGAGGAAAAATGTTCCTTGTACTTTTCATGCCAATTTTCTCTGGTAGTTTCAAAATAAAAAGTGAAATAATCTATATTCATATGTACTTTATGACATGGAGAGAAATGTAAAGGCTATTTATATTCATTCTATGACACATTGTGACCCCTGAGATATGTGTTACAGGATTTGATAGTCACATTCCTTAAATAAATATACATCAGATATTAATTTTAGGCAAATGATTACTGCTTCATGCAGCTCTGACTTCCTTAGTTGTGAAAATTCATTTTCTGTTATACTTTGGTGAGGTGTTAAGTTCATTAATGCAGACAATCAATCTGAAAATATTAGTTTACAAAATCCATTTTGGATACAAAATTGTCAAGGAAGTGCATCTAATTAATACATTTCCACTTCTGTGGGCTATAAACTGATGATAAATCCCTTGTACCAACACTTGCACAGCCTTGACCTATGGATTTTGCATGCAAGGGTTTTCAAATAATCAATTTATGACCATTTATTTTAAAAATCCTTGATAAGCACTTTGTTTTATACCTGCATCTGTATGTCTGTATTGTATATAGACTTCCTACAGAACTTGGTTCCTTGGTTCCTTCTTTTCTTTCTTCCTTCCTTTCTTCTTATAAAACCAATACCACAGAGTAAAGGATCAGGGTAAAGCCATAATAAAGAAAGAGTTTTGATTTTCAAGGTATTTATTAATTTTATTATTTTATTAACATATTATGTGTTTGCTATTCCCCTAATCCTCCTCACACTCTTACATACCTAATTTGTGGTTTTCACAGTCCACTGTGAGAGCTTGTCTCAGCCGACCTGAAGCTGCACACATTTTCAGTAGGTTAATAACGAAATTTTCCCCAGGAAACACAGTTTAAAGTATTTTTTTAATTTTGAATTCAAAACCCTTGCTGAAATTATGAAAGTAAGTATTAATATTTGTTTGAGTTTGACTCTCTTTCCTGAAACTTGAATGAAATTTTGAGAGCCTCAAGCTCTTCTAGTTCAAATATGTCTGTATCCTTAAGGCTACTTTGTTTTCCCATAAATATTTGTAAATATATGTTTTCAGATATTTTCTTGTAGATCACATGCTTCTTACTTCTATTGACCCAACCAAGTTATTTATAGCTTTAAGTTCTAGTTTCCATATACCTAATAATCAGTATAAATTGATAACATGCTGTATCAGTAAAAAAGAATTATTATATCATCATCTCTTAAAATTCATAAACATCTTTTACTATTTATAACTTACTTCTGGTTATGTTTTAGTTCAACATGGCTGACTTTATAACATAGGGTTTGGTTTTTTTAAGAAAATTTGACTTCTAATTGGAGAGATGCCCACACAAAAATTTACTAACAATATAAGATCTTATCAGTAAATATAAGTGCTTTAGATGTTAAGAGATTGTAAAGATACCTGTGGGTATAGTTTCATAGATGTGAGATTGTATTAGAGCCTAGAATTTGGTTAGGTGTTACAAAAAAGAAGAAAATAAATTGAGCACTATGAGAGCAAGTAACAGTAATATCACAGATGATAATAAGGTAAAAATGGTTCTAAATTATTTGAGGGCAGTCACAGATTCCATTGCAAGGTAATAAAGAGCTCTGGACTTATTTTCCAGGGTAATTTTATATAAATATAAAGAGATGTATATATCCTTTTAGAGAGTCCAGGAAGCCTCCAGTGTCCAACAATTGCCCCCTTTCCTTATCTCAATGCCCTGGGTGGTAGGACTATAATTTGCAGACAAATGCAATTGGGAAAACTAAGATATGCCAATTATTAGAAGCTATGGTAGAAAAGTAAAAACGTAATAGAGTGGTAGTCCTTGAATTTTAGGAGGTAATACAGCGTTCTAAACAGATAAACCCTCTCAGTGAATACTCAGTATTTAACCAGCCCAGTCAGAGAATCAGCAGAATAAATATAGAAACCTTAAACTCAAGAAATAAATGAAGATTGGTTCTTTTTTATTTCAAAACATGAATGGGTTACAAATGTTTTTGTTACCATGACTGCTTTTATGATGCTTAAGTCAGAGTTATTAGTGTGCCCATACCCCGAATAATGTTCATGGTACCTAATAGGTAGGTTTGACCCCTCCCCTTAATCCCCCGTCTACCCTTCATAATTCTAATGATTTTTACTTCTCTCTGTACCCACGTGTGCCCATCAATTAGTTCTAAATTATTAGAAAGTACATGTGCTGTTTGTTTTTCTATTCCTGAGATACTTTACTTAGAACAATGGTCTCCAGTTCCATCTAAATTGTTACAAAAGACATTAATTTATTCCTTTTTATGGCTGAGTAGAACATCATGGTATATATATATACACACACATATATATATATACACACCACATTTTGTTAATCTACTCATAAATTGATGGGCACTTAGGTCGATTCTACATCTTTGCAATTGTGAACTGTGCTATTGTGAACTGTGCAATTATGAACAGGTAACTTTTTGATAAGATGACTTCTTTTTCTGTGGGTAGATACCCAGTAGTGGGATTGTTGGATCAAATGATAAATCTCTATTTATTTCTTTGAGGAATGTCCATATAGTTTTCCATAGATGTACTAATTTGAGTTTCAGCAACAGCGTAGAAGCATTCCTTGCTCTCTGCACACCAGCATCTATTTTTTTATTTGACTTTTTAATAATGGCCATTCTGACAGGGGTGAGGTGATATCCCATTGTGGTTTTAATTTACATTTCGTGATGACTAGTGATGTTGAGCATTTCTTCATTTGTTTGTAGGCCATTTGTCTATCTTCTTTTGAAAAACTTCTGTTCATGTCTTTTGCCCACTCTTTTATAGGGTTATTTGTTTTTTTTCTTGCTGATTTGTTTGAGTACTTTGTAGATCCTGGGTATTAGCCATTTATCAGATGTAGAGTTTGTGAATATTTTCCCCCATTCTGTAGGTTGCCTATTCACTCTTTTGATTATTTCCTTTGCTGTGTAGAAACTTTTGATTTAATCAAGCCCCGTTTATTTATTTTTATTGTTGCTGTTATTGTCTCTGGGGTCTTAGTCATAACTTCTTTGCCTAGGCAGATATCTAGAAGAGTTTTCCCTACATTTCCTTCTAGAATTTTTCTGGTTTCATGCCTTACATTTAAGTATTTTATCCATCTTGAATTAATTTTTGTATATGGTGAGAAATAGGGTCCTGTTTCATTCTTCTGTATGTAACTAATCAGCTTTCTCAGCACCATTTATTAATATTAAATAGGGCTTCCTTTACTCAGTGTATGTTGTCTGCTTTGTTGACGATCAGTTGGTTGTAGGTAGATGGTTTTACATCTGGGTTCTCTGTTCTGTTACATTGGTCTATGACACTACTTTTGTATCATTACTAAGCTGTTTTGGTTACTCTAGGCTTATAGTATAATTTCAAGTCAGATAATGTTATGCTTCTAGATTTGTTCTTTTTGCTTTAGATTGCTTGGCCTATTCTGGCTCTTTTTTGTTCCAAATGAAGCGAGAATTATTTTTTTCTAGACCTGTGAAATATGATGTTGGTATTTTGATGGGGATTTCATTGAATCTGTAAATCACTTTGGGCAGTGTGGACATTTTAACAGTGATTCTACCAATCCATGAGCATGAAATATTTTTCCATTTATTTGTGTCATCTGTGATTTCTTTTATAAGTGTTTCATAGTTCTCCTTGCAAAGATCTTTCACTTTCTTGGTTAAGTATATTCTTAAGCATTTTATTTTTTTGTAGCTATTGTGAATGGTGTTGATTCTTTGATTTAACTCTCAGCTTGTGCATCATTAGCATATAGAAATATTATTGATTTGTATACATTGATTTTGTTACCTGAGATTTGCTGAATGTATTTGTCAATTTTAGGAGTCTTTTCATGGAGTCTTTGGGATTTTCTAGATAAACAATCATATCATCAACAAAAGTGATATTTTGACCTCCTCTTTCCCAATCTGGATACCCTTCATTTATTGCTCTTGTCTGATTGCTCTGGCTAGGACATCCAGTACTATGTGGTAAAGAAGTGGTGACAGTGGACATCCTTTTCTTGTTCCAGTTCTTAGGGGGGATGCTTTTAATTATTCTCAGTTCAGTATGATGTTGACTGTGGGTTTGTCATATATGGCTTTTATAATCTTTAGGTATGTTCTTTCTATGCCTAGTTTGTTGAAGGTTTTTATCATAAAAGGGTACTGCATTTTGTTAAATGTTTTTTCTGCATCTATTGAGAGGATCATATGAATTTTGTTTTTGTTTCTGTTTATGAGGTGAATCACATTTATTTATTTATGTATGTTGAACCATCGTTGCATCACTGAGATAAAGTCCACTTGGTCATAGTGAATTATTTTTTTGTTGTGCTGTTGAATTCAGTTTGCTAGTATTTTACCGAGGATTTTTTTAAATCTATATTTATAAAGGATATTGATCCGTAGTTTTCTCTTTTTGTTGTGTTCTTTCCTGACTTTGATGTCAAGGTGATCCTGGCTTCATAAAATGTATCGGGATGGATTCTCTTCATCTCAACATTTTGGAATAATTTGTGTTATTCTTTGTAAATCTTGTAGAATTTGGCTGTGAATCCATCTGGTCCAGGGCCTTTGCATTTTTGTTGGGAGATTTTATTAATTCTTTGTGGGGTTTTTTGTTTTGTTTTGTTTCTATTTTATTTAGTTCTGCTCTAAGCTTTGTTATTTCTTTTCTTCTGTTGGCTTTGGGTTTGGTTTGCTCTTCTAGTTCCATGAGATATTACATTATGTTATTAATTTGTGAGCTTTCTTTTTTATGTAGGCATTTATGCCTATGAATTTTCCCCTTCAGACCACTTTTGCTGAATCTCATAGATTTTGACAGCTTATGTCCTCTTTGTCACTTAGTATGAGGAATCTTTTGATTTCCATCTTGATTTCATCATTGACCCAAGGATTGTTCAGCAGCAAGCTGTTTACTTTCCATGACTGTATCGATTTGAGTGCTTCTCTTGCAATGGATTTCTTGTTTTATTCAACTGTGGTCTGAGAAGATACATAGTATGATTTCAATTTTTTTGACTTTGTTGAGACATGTTTTGTGGCCTAAGATAGGATCAGTCTTGGAGAATGTCCCATGTGCTCATGATAAGAATGTATATTCAATAGTTTTGGGGTAAAATAGTCTGTAAATATCATTAGGTCTATTTGTTCTTGAGTCCCATTTAAGTCTAGTATTTCTTTAGTTATTTTCTGCTTGGATGATCTCTCCAGCTCTGTCAGTGGGGTATTGAAGAACTAGGCAATTACAATGCTACTATTATGTCTTTGCTTAGATCTAGTGGGATTTGCTTTATGAATCTGGGATCTGCTGTGTTAGGTGCATACATATTTAGGATTATTACATCTTCTGATTGAATTGCTCTTTTACCATTATATCATGCCCATCTTTGATTTTCTTTACCATTGTTGATTTAAAGTTTATTTTATCTGATACGAGAATGACTATACCTGTTCTCCTTTGGTTTCCATTTGCATGGAATATTTCTTTCCATCCTTTCACCTGGCATCTGTGTGATTCTATGTAGGTTAAATGTGTTTCTTGGAGACAGTAGATACTTGGGTTGTGTTTTGTCATCCCTTCAGTCAGTCTGTGTTTTGAGTGGAGCATTCCAACTGTTTATGTTGAGTAATAGTATTTGTCTGTGGGATGCTGTTCTATTCATCATGTTGGTTAGTACCTTATTGCTTTGTTTTCCCTCTTGGGATATTGTTTTATATGAGCTATGAGCTTTAGCTTTTGGGTGATTTTACACTGCTGGGCATATATTGTGCTGATTCATGTATAATGCAGTTCTGAGTATTTCCTATAGGGTAGATCTAGTTGTGACAAATTCCCTCAAGTGTTTGCTTGTTCAGAAAAGTCTTCATTTGTCTGTCATTTATAAAACTCAGTTTTGTAGGATACAAGATTCTTAGCTGCCAGCAGTCTTCTGTTTAAGGAGACTGAAGATGGATGCCCAATCCCTTCTTGCTTGTAAGAGAAGTCTGCTGTTAGCCTGAAGCGTTTTCTTTTTCTTTATTTTTTTGAGACACAGTCTCACTGTGTTGCCCCGGCTAGAGTGCCATGGCATTAGCCTAGCTCACAACAACTTCAAACTCCTGGGCTCAAGCAATCCTTCTGCCTCAGCCTCCCAAGTAGCTGGGACTACAGGCATGTGCCACCATGCCTAGCTAGTTTTTTTCTATTTTTGGTAGAGACAGGGTCTCGCTCTTGCTCAGGCTGGTCTCGAACTCCTGAGCTCAAACGATCCACCCGCCTTGGCCTCCCAGAGTGCTAGGATTACAGGTATGAGCCACCATGCCTGGCCTTGCCTGATGGGTTTTCTTTTGTAGGTAGTTGTTGTTTTCATCTTGTTGCTTGTAGAAATTTCTTCTTCATTTAGAGTTTGCCCAGGTTGGTTACTATGTATCTTAGAGATGTCCTATTTGCTATCAATATTCCTGGTGTTCAATGACCATCTTGAATCTAGATGTCTGAATCTCTGGCAACACCACAGAAGTTTTTCTCAATAATTCCATCAAATAGATTTTACATGCTTTTTATTCTTTCTTCTTGTCCCTCGGGGATACTGTAACTTGTACATTAATTAGCTTCATATATTCCCATATTTCTCTGAGTGATTTTTCAGTCTTCTTTAATTTCTTTTTTGCATCTTTGAATGACTGGGTTAGCTTGGAAGCCTTGTCTTCAATCTCTGAGATTCATTTTTCTGCTTGGTTTAGCCTGTTGTTGAAACTTTCTGCTGTATTTTGAAATTTCCTAAATGACTCTTTGATTTCTTTAAGTTCTATTGTATTCTTTTTTTATATTTTCTAGTTCTTTAGCAACCTTTTCATTTTTTTCATTGATTTTCTGAAATATTTTTTTGGCTTCTTTTTCTTGTTTTTCAACTTTTTCTTCAATTCCATTCATCTTATTTGCCATACATATTCTGAATTCCATTTCTGCTATTTCCATAGTTTCTTTTTGGTTTAGGTCTAATACTCTAGCTCCATTGTGATTCCTTTGGGGGTGTTGAACTATTTTATTTGCTTTTTGTTTTTTGGGTTTTTTTCCATGTTGCTAGAGTTCTTTTGTTGGTTTCTTCTCATCTGAATCTTCTTCTCTCAGCTCATGCCTGATAGGTTTGCAGGGCATCTGTTCTCCTTTGCTGGGAATTTTCCTACTTAGTAAGAAGAAAGGGAGGTCCCTAGATGGTGCTTTTGTGTCCTATTCTGGAATGTTGACCTGGTAGGGGATAGGTTGACACACTGAGAGCCTCTACTGCAGCTATTCAATTTTGTCTCGTTCTCCAGTGATTGCCACAGTTCAGGCAAGTGCTGGATGATCTCCATTCGGGGTGAGGGGTTGCTCCTCAGATCATTGTTGTAAGCTCAATTTGGGGACTAAGAGAGACCCTCCCCTTGGAAAATGGCACTGTGGGGGATTACTCTTCCCAAGGTCTCCCCCTGTAGGTGATAGTGGCAGCTGGCTGAGGCTATCTAGGCAGTGTTCATATCTGCTGGGGCTGTGGATGTTTGCTTGAACTAGTTCCAGGTGTAATGGCAGCTCAAGGCAAGGGGGGCAGTCCCTGGTAGAGTGTTGGACCTCTGGGCCCAGCAGCTATGGTGGATACTCAGGGGTGGGGTCTTGTGGTCCAGCGTCTAGTGCTGTAATCTTGGGGGTAGTGGTATGTCTGGCAGGAGTACTGGAGCCACAGGAACAGACCTTCAGTCCTGGGGGCAGTGCTGGAGCCTCAGTGGTGTGGATCTGCAGTCCTAGCAGCTGCTGTGAGGCCTTAGGGATGGACCCTTGGGCCTAGGCACAGTGAGCACCTCAAAGCTAGAGTTGTGGCCTGGAGTCAGGGCAGGAGCTGCATGTGTAGGCATGAGGTCTGATCACAGTGCAGGAATAACAGAGGTGGAGCCATGTGGGTGGGGGTGGCGGCTCCAGTGGTGTGCAGATCACAAGGGTGAGTGGTGATTCCGTGGTTCAGGGACCACAGAAGTGGAATCATGTGGGTTGGGGCAGCTCTGGCAGCACAGAATCCACAGAAGTGGAGCTGCACTGGCGGGGGGCAGCTCTAGCAGCTCAGGAACCACAGAGGTAGAGCCCCCATGGTGCATGACAGCATGGGTATTACAGGGTATGGAGCTGCAGGCCAGGGCTGCCAAGTGGCCAGTGTTCTCCCCCTATTCCAGTCCTGCTGAGGCAGTCACCACAGGCTTCTCAGGTGGTGTCTGTGGTGCCTGAGATTCACCTTCTGCTCAGATCTTATGTTGGCAAGGAGGGGAACTTGGCTCCCAGTCGCAGAGCATGGCACAGGGGAGTGTCCACTCTGCTCATTTCCTCCCCAGCCTAGTGGGGGCAATGGAAAGGCTACTGTTGCAAAGCTGAAGCATATGCAGAACTGATGCCCTGTACCTGAGAGCTCAGAATGGTGTCAGTTGCAGTAACCCAGGATTAGTAGCTACCAAATCCCTCCTGCAGGTGCTCTCTGGTGCCATGTCTCTGCATGGACTCCAAGCAGCTCTGGATCAGTCCAGAGGTCTGTAGTGGTGGTGGTGATGGGGCCTCCTCACAGCTCGACTGCAGTGCCTGTGGGGTGAACATGAAGCACCGGGGCTCTCTCCTGACCTTTTTTTCATGTAGATGCTTCCACAAAGTTCCCTTCAATCTTGCCAAATGAATCGCCGCATCACCTCATTCACTCTCAATGTCCCCTGTCACTTCTCTAGAATTTTCTTTCCAAGAAGAACCCATCCATAGGTAAGCATCAGTTTGCAACTTTCAATCTTCTCCTTGAGAGTGGTGCACATGAACTGCTTCTAGTCCACCACCTTGCCCTCCCAGGATGGGTTCTTAATATGCACTTTGGCAAATCAAATGAACCAATTTTTTTTCTTTTCTTTCTTCTTTTTCTTTTCTGTCTTTCTTTCTTTTTCATTTTGTTTTGTTTCATTTGTTTGTTTGTTTTAACTAGTTGACATTGCTTTATTTAGCTATAGCCATAGACTCTTTCCTGTTCATAGATAGCCAGAAATATTAATAGAACACACATATTATGAAAAATAGGAACATTTACCTCAGTAAAACACAAATGGGACCAAGGGACCTATGCACTTTTAATAAAGGGTGATTAACATTGATTTTAGGCCACAACACTTTATCATAGTTTCTTCCTCAACCATAGTCTTTATTTTCAAGACATTACAATAATTCAGATCATATTAAATAGCAATTCATTCATTCATCAATTCACATGCTAAGCCTGGAAGATTGCTGATTGAGTATAGAAATGAATAGAATAGGGTTTTTACCCTTCTTATTTATGGTCTACTTAAGGAACAAAGTAAATAAGCCAGTCACAGGGTGAGACCTCCTTTGTTATGCCCACTTCCTAGGCATCAATTAGCATTCTGTCTGCCCAGATATCTTATAGCAATATCTCTATTTCCAGCAAATAAAGAAGTGAACAGAGTTGCTATAGATGTAGGGAGTGATCTTGTTATGGAAGAGCTATTCTCTGCTGAAGCACAAGATCTGAGCCACAAAACCACTTTTATTTTTCTTTTGGTAAGTAATTGATTAGGTCCAAGGACTTTTATGGTGACCTAAAAATACTGACTTTACCACTAATGAAAACCATGTGCCTGGTCATGTTCTGAATATCTGATTTATATCAAGGGAGTTTCTAAATGTCATACTTTGTAAAAGAATACAGAAGTCAAATTAAACAATATATTCTAGAATTGTCAAGTACCAATGAGATAGAGCAAGAAAGTTCCGTAGAGGAAATGTGTTAAAAATTAAGCACGGTTTTAGAAGAAATAGCATGTCATTTTGAATTAAGGCAAATAATTTTGCCAAAGGAGAAACAATTGATTCTAACAGTTGATTTTTCACAGTCTTAAATCTAATATCACTTTAGGTTAGCTATAATTTAAAAAGATAACAGTATTGGCAGGAGGAAGGATACCTCGAACTCTTTTAAAATTGTTTTAACTGTGGTTATCCTCCATGATGGGATTTTGTTATATCACATGCAGTTTTAGTTTCCTACAAGCTATTGGTAAGTGAATTTCTCTAAACAGAAAGCAAAATTTCAGGTAGGAGAATCTCTTGATAGCTTTGAAAGTCAAATCCTTTGAAATAGTTTAGAACAATATCAACTTGCATATTTTATTAATTACTATGCTCAGTGGGTAAACTAATCTCCAAATACCCTCCACATGCTAAACAAAATAGGACATGAAAGAGATAATGGGATAATATAAACAGAAGGTATCAATTGCTGGTGACTTAAGTAGTTGATTCTAATTTTATTTTTTTCTTATTGTTTTGTTTTGTTTATTTTCTTGAAGCAACATGCAATAACACAGAAATCATCCAAACTTTGGATAAGGGACTAACTAACACATGTTTGCATGCATTCCACAATAGAAAAGCAAGAGATAAGAATTTTAAATTATATCTATATATGGATCCCATTGCTTTTCCTTTCTGGCAATTCAAAATTTTAATTTCTGAAAATGACAGTTCATATTGCATAAAATATAAAATCATATGGCCATTCTCTTTTTTGTATATAGGGTGTTTCTTATAAAGTTAATATAAGATTCAGAGAAAATGGATTTAATGGCAAAATATCTTTGGAATGTGTTGAGTTAAAGAAAATTAGGCCAGGCCTGGGTAAAATTACACTTGTAATTTCAGTACTTTGGGAGGCTGAGGTAGCAGAATCCCTTGAGGCCAGGAGCTCTAGACCAGCCTGGGTAACAAAGCAAGATCTAATCTCTACAAAAAATTTTTTTAAAAATTAGATAAACATGGTGGTGTGCACCTGTAGTCCCAGCTCCTTGGGAGGCTGAGTTGGGAGGATTGCTTGAGCCCAGGAGTTCAAAGCTGCAATGTGTTACGATCATGCCACTGCACTCCAGCCTGGGCTACAGAGCAAGGTCCCATCCCTTAAAAAATAATAATAAAAATAAAAATAAAGAAAATTAAAAGATTATTGTAGCAACTACCAAAATAATATAGATCACATACATGATGATGAGTAGCATAAGTCGTATGTGTGTAATAAAATCTAGGTAGGTATGAAATTTGCCATTCTAATGGGCAAAAATTATTGTCTTAAAATTAGTATTTTTGTATTATTAAAGAGACTGGATACATTTTATGTGATTATTAGCATGTGCTATATTTAAATTGTCTAAGTATTTTTGCCTATTTTGGAGGCTATTTATTGGTGTCATTAACTTACAGAAAATAAATATATTACTGATATTAACCACCTTCTCTTAAATAATTTGCAAATATTATCTCATTCTCATATTCATTTAAACTCTGCAGTGTCATTTGAAATAAAGACATTTTAAGCTTCTATATGGCCAAAACATCTTCCTCCTTTATTGGCTTCTGTGTGTTTTCTTTTGTTGTTGTTGTTGTTTGTTTGTTTGGGTTTTTTTGTTTTATTTTGTTTTATTAGGGAGACTTCACTCACTATAGGTTATATGTGATTTGTTAAAACTCCCAGGTGGGGCCAGGCAGTCCCCCACGTGGGCAACTGGCAGAGTTCACAGACTTTGTGTTTGACAGAGATGGGAGGATTAGAATAGTTAACCACAGTAATTACCTGAAGCTGAGACCCCTCCCTTGAAAAGTTCTGTATGTCTGCCTATGTTTGGGAAATTTGGGATTTTGAGACTAAGAGGTCTACCATATTTCCTCCTTTGTTGATAAAGTAAGCGCTCTCTTTCCTTCCTCCTCAAACCCCTTGTCCTCATTATTTGGCCTCGTGGACAAGTGGCCGAGCTTTCGGTAACAATTAGATTTTTATCATATTAAGTATTCACTTCAAGGAATAAACAATTATTCTAATCTATTCAGAACCCTATGTTCTTCACAATTATATCTAGTTTTATTTAATAAAGGTATTGTAACATTCTTCTCTAATGTATTACCAGGTATTCTAAAATTTTATCATAGTTACTAGTACAATTTTTTAAATTTCCTTTTGTAACTGATTACATTATGAGCTGATTCTATTATTTTTGTTTACATTTAATTATGTATTCTGCCAACTTTCTAAATTCTATTTATCCTGATAATGTTATTCTGAGCTTCTTTAATTCAACCTTATTTATATTAATGATATTTTATCTATTTTTTCCAATGTTTACATTGATTTTGCTTTCTTTTCACATTATATTCAGATATTAAATGACAATATTGCTCTTTGCCTTGTTTTTGAATTTAATGAGAAATTTTATAGCATTTCACAATTAATATAAGATATTTGCTTTTGGTTTCCAGGAAAATGTATTTATCCTGTTTGGGAAATTTCTTTTTATTCTTGTTAGAGTAAATCCACTTATCAGGACTAGCTATTAAATTTCAGTAAATGTTTTGCCATTTATTGATTAATTAAATGATGTTCCCCTTAAATTTCTTAATATTAACAAATTAGGAGCTTCCAAATTTAAACTTACAAATTAGAGTAATAATACTTTGATGCATTGTATGAGATATAATCTGCAAATATATTGCACTTACATGATGTGAAAAAGTATTATATTTTTATACTACAAACATAAATGGAATTGAATTGTAATTTTACTTTTTTGTAATATATCATATTAGGTTTATTATTTTTATGAGTAGTCTTTGAAATTTTTTATATGGATTTACCTAATTTTCTCTTTAGTGTTATCTAACCTACCAGTTAGCTTCATTTATTTATTTATTCATTTTTAAATTTTTTTTTATTTCAGCATATTACGGGAGTACAAATGTTTAGGTTACATATATTGCCTTTGCCCCACCCGAGTCAGAGCTTCAAGCGTGTCCATCTCCCAGACCAGGCGTCCTCAAACTATGGCCCGTGGGCCTCATGTGGCCCACCAAGGACATTTATCCGGCCCGCCGGGTGTTTTTGCCACCGCTGCCTGTCTTGCTTAGCAGCCGACTCGTCCCGGGCCCACAGTGTGCACTCTCCAACCATCTGAGGGACAGTGAACTGGCCCCCTGTTTAAAAAGTTTGAGGACCCCTGCCCCAGACAGTGCACACCGCACCCATTAGATGTGAATATACCCATCCCCTCCTCCCCCCTCCACCTACCTGACACCCAATGAATGTTACTACTATATGTGCACTTACATGTTGATCAGTTAATACCCATTTGAGTGAGTGCATGTGGTGCTTGTTTTGCCATTCTTGTGATGCTTCACTTAGTAGAATGGGCTCCAGCTATATCCAGGAAAATACAAGAGGCCTCTTATTTCATAGTGTCTGGATAGAGACCTCCCTTGTGGTTCAGAGGTCACCATGGAACCACTTTGATTAGACAGTTGGGAGTCACATGATCTGAGCCTTAACTACGCATGTGCGTTCTAGGTCACTCTCCGGACTTTATGGTATCTATGTTGCTTGACCCGTGGGCTAGAGAGTTCTCTGCATTCTTTAGCAGCTGGCATGCCAAGTTCTGATTGGCAGATTCATAGGGTATTTCCTCCTCCCCCCAGGTATGGATAATCAGAGTTATACAGGACCAAGATGTGGGCAACAGCACCCACTTTCGTCCCTGGAAGTCTCAGAATCTCTCACTATCTACCTAACACAGTGAAGTCAAGATTGGACATGAAATTGTTTAAATGCCTGATGCAGTTTGGATGTTTTTCCCTTCCAAGCCTTATGTTGAAATTCTGTCCCCAGTGTCAGAGGTGGGGCCTGGTGGGAGGTGTTTGTCTCTTGTCATGAGGAGCAGATCCCTCATGGATGGCTTGGTGCCCTCCCCACTGTGACGAGTGAGTTCTCACTCTATTAGTCCACACAAGAGCTGGTTGTTTAGAAGAACCTGGCACCTCCTCCTCCCTCTCTTGCTCCCACTCTCTCCATGTGACACACCCACTCCCCGTTCACCTTCTGTGATGAGTGGAAGCTTCCTGAGGCCCACATCAGAAGTAGATGCTGGTGCCATCCTTCTTGTGCAGACTGCAGAACCATGAGCCAAATAAACCTCTTTTCTTTATAAATTACCCAACATCAGGTATTCCTTTATAGTAATACAAAAGAAACTAACATAGTGACCTTATGTGCCAGTCGCTGTAAGGGGTTGTAGTTGGCAGAGTATGAGCAGTATCAGCCATATGGCTTTAAACTGGAGGGAAGTCTGCTGTGCAGCTGACAATCCAAGAGAAAAGTCCACAGGCCTCAACAGCCTCTACAGCTGCAGAGACATTTTGAGACTGAATCAGGCCTTGAGTAATTATCTTGCATTCCCTGGTAATCATTCAATATAGCTCAATAAACAGTCGACATTGACTATTTAATTAAAAAGTAGTTACATATTTCTACTCATAATTTAGTAACTAAAATTATTATCTCATGCAAATGTTTAGGTCATTTTAGACATTTTTTCAAGATACATTTAGTTTATCCTCACTTTTAAAATGATACTTTTTCTTGATATCTTCATTGACATTTTAATACCATTAGGAAACTATGAGGTCTACAATGTCATTCTGTCCTGATTCTCTTCCCCACTCTCTAACTCTACTTCATTTTATCCTTGAAGAATTAGTCCCAGGATTGAGTGGCTTGCACAAGGTCATCTGGGTAGCTAACCTGCACTTTTTTGAGCAGCTTTTATAATCTGACATCTACATCCCTATTTAAGGAGAAGTTAAGTAATCAGTGAACTAGAAGAAGATAATTTAACGATTCTTCAGTGAATAATACTATTCCGGTTTCTGGAAAAGGGATTTAGGTGACATTTAGATAGAATATATAAAAATGGGCAATGAGCACAGAATAATATGATTTTATATATATATAATATATGTATACTCTATGTATATGTAGTAATAATGCATCAACATTCATGCATGTCAAATTCTTTGGACTCTAAATTATAGAGATGATAAAAAAAAACATTTTTCCTAGAGAGAAGAATATTATTATTATTCTTTTGACTGATTTAAATTACATTTTTAAACCTTAAATTTCTTAACTTCATTGAAGATGATGAGTGTGCTTCTTTTGTTTCAGAAAATTCTGTTCCAAAATATCATTTAATTTGAATAAATGCTTCATATTAGAAGACTGGCACATTTCTAAATAGGCTTTTTAAGAAAGCATTCCTGTCTACATGAAATGAAACCATTTAAGCCAATCCATTAGCCTTATATACCTAAGAAAATTAATCCTATGTATGGGATCTAGCCAATTGAGTATAGCAAGCCACAGAACATTACCTGACTCTTCATGCTCACAGAAACTGCCTTTCCTACATAACTGGTGATTATATAAAAACAAACCAAATATCATCATATAAACAAAAACTACCAAACGCCAATTGGGAATAATCTCGGATTTCTAGGATTCTTCATATAACTTTTCTTATTAAAATAACGGAAATATTTTAATTCTCTGTGAATGAAGTTAGCTCACATTTTAGCTTTTAACACCATTTACATTTTATTAAATCAATTATGATAACACAACTTGGTAATTTGGGAGTTTCTTCTCATCTTGGTGAATATTACTAAACCTAAAATGAGTATCCTAGCACCTTGCTACACAAAGTATAGTCCATAGACCAGCATCATGGACATCACCTGGAAGCTTGCTAGAATATCTAGGCTCCAACCCAGATTTAGATATTGCAAATATGCATTTTAACAAGATTCTCAGGTGATTTACATCCTAGACAATATGGGCAAATACATACTCTGCTTGGCACTTTTCTGTCAAGTTCTTCTCCTGTGAACCCCTAACAGGTCTCTACTTCTACTACTATAGCCCCCCCTTAGTTATCACATTAATCTCCTATTTACAAAAATCGCATGGGTCCATTCACTTGCTATAATTCTCTTCTCTTTCAGTTGACTGTCTTGATTCACTGACCAATTATCCTGTCCATAGATGGGGTTGATAATTACTTTCTACTTCTCTTCTCTTGCCTTGTTGGCTTCCCTTGGTTTTCCTTCCCCATCCTCTGCGTCTCCACAGTTTCCTCACTCTTAGTGCACATGCATTCTTAATTTGATTTGTTTTCTTGGCCCACAGAAGATACTAATTTTTATTATATTCAAATATATTGAAATATTCACTTTATAATCAGAAAATGAGAAAAGCACATATGAGAAATTAAAAACAAAACCCACCATTTGTTTTCATGTATACCTAACAATTTGGAGACAAACCAAGGATTCAGTTTTCATTTTCTTCATTTTGAAGAAAAACCATGAATCAGCCAATGATTTTAAATTGCCACTTTAGAAGCACAGATACAATTATCATCTCTTTAAAGACCAAATGCGAAATAATGTTTAAAACAAAGAACCATGATAGAATTTAAGAGTGATATTGTTATACTTCAGTTCAGTCAGTGTTGGTTGGCCAGGCATGCTCTGTGCTTCAGTCTGACATTTTCAAAACTTTACTGAGTAGTACTGTCTGAAGTGAAGCCAAACCATATACTGAGTCAAAATTATTTATTAATAGCTGCTAATAGTCTATATATTAAACCACAACTCATTCCATGAAAAAATAATAATTTGTTTAATACACAGTTTTTATTGATTTATAAATTGTTTTCTTTCAATATCTAGAATTATTTTTTTAATTTGGACCTAATGGAGAACACACATCTATACAAAATTTACCAAACTAATTTTTACTTTAGGTATGGTAAAATACAATGATAAAAGAGGGTACCTACATATCAGTAGCTTTCTGAAGCTATATCATATTTATCACTCTTATGAATCTATGTTAATTGCTTCTATAAGTGCACCCCAAGGGCCATTCAGACTATCACTAGGCAGCTAAAGGGAAGCCATTGTGCTTCCAGTATGCTTTCAGCTTGTTCTGTCTTGAAAGTTTAAAATTAACCTGCTGCTTACTTATACAGTTGCCAGACACAAGATTAAAAAATGACCTTGAGGAGAAACAGATCAAGAGTTCAAAATGGGCTATAGACTGCTGATAGCAATAGTCACCAGAATGACCTATTGTTTGCTGATAACCATCAAGCAATGATGACTTGCATAAAACTTGCTTTCTGCTACATACCCCCTTGAACCTTTCCCTTTATAGGTTGGTTGGTAAGCAGAGAAAGATGAAATGGTCTTTGAGACAATAATCTGCTATCTCCTTCACCAACACTCGCCTCTCATGTTTGATTTTCAGGTGGCGTGCAGCCGAACCTGTGTTCAGTAACATTTCCAGTGCTCTCCATTTTTTTTTCTATTTATTTTGTATAAATTCTAATAATGAATTGTACTTAAGACTCATCTATGAAGAACATAAATCATAGATAATGTTCTCATGTGTATAGATGAAACCGTGAGTTGGCAATCAACAGACTTGAATTCCAGTTCAGATCTTGATCTCTTGCAAATATGATATAACTTCTGATCATTGATTTTGTGATCACTAAATTAAGAGGGTTGATATAGACATTTCTTAAGGTCTCTTTCTGTAGAACATCTTGCTTTCCTACTACAGCTAAGATGTTCAATCCTCTTTCAATTTGGGAGAAAGTATTTTTCAAAGGACTTTTTATGTGTGTGTCTGAAGATTCTTCCTTTTTGGCTATATTTTCCTGCTGCACTTAGTTTATTGCTCTAGATTTCTGGGCATAGAGCCTACTTTGGTTTTATTTTTGTTTATGTTCATCATCTTTACTTCTATTTTTGAAGCTGAAGCTTCATAAATATATTATTATACACTGTAAAATTAGATAATAATACTATAAATTGATTTTCTATATTTGCACATTCCTTGAGAACCTAGGATATTTACTGCAATTAGTCTAATTCTTCAAATAGGAGCTGTCACCTCCTCCCTTGCTTGAAGCAAAGCAGCAGGAAGTACAAATCACACTCAACAGCCTGACACCAGGAGGAGGAAACAAATACCTCTGTGTAGAATTTACACATCTGATAGTGTGTCAGCCTTGCAGAAATGGAAAAAGACAGCTTTTATTTTAGAGAATCCTGGCACCCCTTCTAACAATTAGGACAGGGAAAATCAGCATGTACTTTTCCAATGGAACTGGATTACAGAGATACACTGTGGTTGGCTCCTCTTTGCCTGGCATATATATTAGGTACTCGAAAAGTTTTTGCTGGGAAAACAAATTAAAATTGTTTCGAATAAAGTAGATCTACCATTTGATCCAGCAATCCCATTACTGGGCATCTACCCAAAAGAACAAAAGTCACTCTATGAAAAAGACACCTGCACTCGAATGTTTATAGCAGCACAGTTCACAATTGCAAAGTTGTGGAAACAACCGAAGGGCCCATCAATACATGAGTGGATTAATAAAATGTGGTATATATATATACCATGGAGTACTATTCAGGTTTAAGAAACAATGGTGATATAGCACCTCTTGTATATTCCTGGATACAGATGGAACCCATTCCTCTAAGTGAAGTATCTCAAGAATGGAAAAACAAGCACCACATCTACTCACCAGCAAATTGGTATTAACGGATCAACACCTAAGTGGACATATAGGAATAACATTTGTTTGGTGTTGGGCGGGTGCGAAGGGGAAGGAGGGGGTGGGTATATACAAACATAATGAGTGAGATGTGCAACGTTTGGGGGATGGTCATGCTTGAGGCTCTGCCTCGAGGGGGGATGGGCAATATACGTAACCGTAATATTTGTAGCCCCATAAAATGCTGAAATAAAAAAAAAGAAAAAAAAATTGTTTTGAATAAATGTATGTTGTTAAAAATCCATAGCAACTCCATGTAAAAAGTTATAAAGTCATCACTTCCATCATTACAACAGCAAAAAGCTAGACAAACTAAAATTCAATGAGTGTCATTGCATTCATCAGGTTTCAGGAAAAATAGCCATCTTCACATCTGGAGAGACAGAAGAATAGGGAGAATCACAGCTGAGCTCTGCTTACCTGCAGCAGAAACAGCTGGAGTCATAAAGTGGTAGGAGCAGTTAAATGGTAATTTTGACAAATTGCTAGAGGCTGAGTGTGGATTAGTGTAGACATGAGAAAACTCTGGCAGCTGCAGTTTTAGGGAAATGCCCATACTTTTCTTGGTTTTATCTCTAAGAACCCCCACTAGCTTATTACTGGGAATATTTGAGAAAGATTCCCTCAATGTTTTGGCAGTGGAAGAAAAAAGTAACCCTTGTGAAATATGCCCAGAGCTTTTTCTATAGCAAAGAGCTATTCTCCAGGGGGAAAGCCCTCACCAGAGCCATTTATGGGGGAAGGACATTCTTACTCCAGTTACCCCTAGTTGTCCTGTCTTACCTAATGGACTAAAGAAGAAACATTTGTGAAGGTTACAGGCCAGAGAAGGAGGCTCACTAAAGACAGAAATTGAAATGAGCGATTATAGAACAATGTCACTCCTCTCCACTTTTTCAACCACAACAGGACTCCAGTGTCATAGTAATGTGTTACTGCTGAGACAGCAGTATGGCACAGGCTCTCTCTGAGGAGGATTACATAGGGAACCTCAAAGTCAGAAGGTGAGACAAAAAGAAAACTAGTGGAATTTGAAACCTCTGGCACCTACAGCTACAACAAATACTAAACACAGCCCAACTCCTAGCCAGATGAATATATAACCTCACACTAGAGACCTATTGCCTTAGTTCTTATTACCCAATGAAATATGTCTGGCTTTCAACAAAAAAAATTACTAGATATGCCAAAAGACAAAACAAAAAAACCATCTGAAGAGGCGAAGTAACCACGAGAACCAAACTCAGTTATGACACAAATGCCGAAATTCTCAGGAAATTTTAAATGACTGATAAATATTCTAATGGAAAGAAGACAACATTCAAGAACAGATGAGTTAATATAAGCAGGGAGGTGAAAACCTAGCAAAGATGTTCTAAAAAGATAGAAATCAAAAACATTGTGATAGAATGCCCTTATCTCATGAGCTCATCAGCAGACTGGACGTAGCTAAGAACAGAATCAATGAGCAGAAGACAGGTCAGTAGAAACTTCCAAACTGTAAAAATGAATGAAAAAAAAAATAGAGCAGAGCATCCAAGAATCCAAGAACTACTGGAAAAAATTTTAAAAGATATAACATATGCATAACTGAAATACTAGAAAGAGAAGAAAGAAAGGAGTAAAGTATTTGAAATCATAATGGAAGTATTAGTGAAATAACAATGGCCAATAGAAGAAATAAGGGCCAAAAACACTGCAAAATTAATGGCAAACTCCAAACCACAAATCTAGGAAGCTCAGAGAACACTAAGCAAAATAAATACCAAAATTACACCTATGTATATCATATTCAAATGTCAGGGAACCAAAGGCAAAGAGGAAATCTTAAAAGAAGTCAGAGGAAGGAGCCTTGTTACCTATTGTGGAACAAGGTTGGGAATTAGATTTCTTATCAGCAACCATGCAAGCAAGAAGAAAGGGGAGTAAAACATTTAAAATGTTGAAAGAAAAAACCCCACCAACCTAAAATTCAATATCCAGTAAAATTATCTTTTACAAGTGAAAGAGAAATAAAGACTTTCTAAGATAAAAAATTGAAGGACTTCATTGCCAGCCAACTGGCCCTACCAGAAATGTTGAAAGATTTTTAGGCAATAGGAAAGGGATGACATTAAAAAATAAAAGGAAATAAATTGAAGAAGAAATAAATCAAGCCATGGAGTAACTACAGCATAAAAATAACTTGTCTGATTAAATGTCACAAAATAAATTAAACTCAACAATGAAAAACATCAACAATAGACTTTGGAATAAGTTTTATTTTTGCTAGGATTGAGTGACCTAGAATATGTAGAGCTTAACATAGTTTCTGTAGTTAATTATGCAAGCAATAGAATTTTGTTCAATTTCCTCATTTAAAAAAAAAGTGTCAGTAAGCCTTCTTGATAGTCACACATTGCTCAGGCAAAATAAAGGAGATAAATACCACTGTGAGAGATGATTTAAAAAAAAGATTTGAAGTAAGGCCTGGCAATATTGTTTTTAATAAGAGAAAAACATTGTGTGAGATTTCTAATTGTTTCCAGACATCACACGAAAGAATTTATATAATGTATTTCCTCAACTTGTAATTAGATGACATATTTATGAAAATAGAAAAAGGAAGCAGAAAGGAAAGCAAAGTTAGCAAATAAAATACTATGGATTCAACAAGATAATACAAAAATGCTAAGGTCCTTGAATTCCTTGAGGAAAACTAAAAAGCAGATAGCTATAATTCATGAGAGTTAATGGGTAATACCAACAGCTTATTTCATACCCCCAGTAGACAATTTAAAATATGTGGCTACAGAAAGAATGATAACTGAATAGTTTGTATGGGCTAAAGAACGAGAAAAAAATGGCGGAGTAAAGGTAACCCCGGGATTCCTGCTCCTAGAGAAGGAGACATAGATCTTGGTCTCCTACACACGAGTGGATCTCCCCGCTACAAGGACAGCATCGAGAATCCGCAGAGGTTCAGCGCGGGACTCTCAAAAAAGGAAAAAACAAGGTGATCGGAAGATAAGATCTCATTCTCTGGAGACTGCAAAACAAACAATAGGGCGAGTGGGAGGGCACTGGCCTGCCGGGCCAGGGGGTGAAGTGGGATCAGACCCGCAGGAGAACTCCTTGCTTCCCCATTGACCTCCACACCCACCCAGCCAGGGTCCTGTCCGAAACGGGTGGCAAATCGCGGCAGGAAAAGAGGGTGTTGGAGAGTGCCTGCCGTCATTAGTTGAGACTCCTCGGAGTTCCACGCTAGGTGGGCTCCAAGATGGGAGGAAACTGAACTGAGCTGATTGGGGAGACAGTTAGATGTCTTGCCTCTGGTAACGAGCGGGTCCAGCCCTACAGAGTTGTTCACTAAGTCGGGGACTCTAAGCTGGAACTGCCTAGGGTGAGTAAGACTGCACAGGGCAGGTCAGTAAGAGCGAGGGCTGTGGCTGAACTGTATGGGCTAAAGAATCTGAATGAAAATAATTTCCTTTTTCTCTTGCAATTACAGCACTAATCCTTTCAATGAAAGTCAAATACTTGTTAGCAGACAAGAAATGTAAAAATATGATCTGAGATTCATGTAATTACCCTTCATCCCAGCCTGCTTCTCTAAAAATGTTACTTATAAGTAATAAATAAAATTTTAAAATATTTTTACAGTTTTTACAGCAACTCTTTTCCAGAATAGCTCACTTTTAGATTAATAGAACCATAATTCCATCAGTAGCCCTAATTGAATGCTTACTGTATACAGAATGCTTTGTCCAGGCTAAAGAATAATATCACGGACAGAGATCATGATCTTCATATTCCAAGAAAGGAGAATTCTCTGAGGGCTTGTAAACATGACAGCAGTTAAGGAAGATTACCAAAGCAATTAATAAGAAAGCAAAGCATCATACAGTGCAAGTAAAAAAGCAAAATACAAAAATAGAGGTCTGTAGTAATAGATTTATCTGGGAAGACTTAATGCAGGAGATAAGTTTTGAACCAGATTTTTAAAAAGTCATCATAACCTCTTTCAAACAATTCTAAAGAATTATTTTACTTTAGGAAAAAGAATAGTTCAGTTACATTACTTTCATTCGTTTTCTAAGACTATCAAAAACAAAGGATGAAATTGTTCATATGGATCTAATACTTTGTACATGCCTATACTACTAACACTAACTCCTAACCATTTATTATATTTGAAGCCAAATTTTAAAACTTTTCCTATTAACTAAAGATAGATTCAAAGACTCTTTTTGAATGAAACTTTTGTTTACCTAACCAACTTTGAATATCTTGGCTGCCTATATAAAAAGAAATTTTAAAAGAAAGCTATGCAATTTTTATAGACTTTTATAGATTTTTATTAGACTTTAATTCAACTCTGTTTTATTTGACAATAGAGGTATGAAAGTTAGTCAATAAATATTATCAGATTATGCTGAGGAATTTCAATAGTGTAGTGAAACTGAAATAAAATTCATTTGAGAAAAGAAAACTGGAAATTTATGAATTATAAGATATATTATAAGGTATATAAATCCAAAAGCATTTAGTATTGTATGGTCTTTCAACAGGTAATACAAATTAAGAACAAATATTTTAAATGAAGAATATAGATAGATAGATAAATATAGACACAAGTATTCAATTTGTAGAAGTAGCAAAAGTACTACTAAAAATATAAGGGTTGACTCTGATATATACTATTTCAAATTAGAAGATCTAAGGGATTTAACCTGAGAATCACAGACTGAATAAAGGCTAATTAAAAGCCTTGGGGTATGAGTAGAAGTGGGGAGGTGGAAACTAGAGCCAGAGCAACACAAATAAGATGTTGGTGTCAGTAGGGAGGCAAAGTTATTATATAAGCTGGTAATTCATCTGGAGATCCAAAGACAAAAAAATGTCAGCTGCTGTATTTCAAGGTGGGTCAGGGATCATGACTTAAGAATCATGGATGAAGATTCAGTGATGGAGGACCACTGTCACATTCTTCCATTCCTGCGCTCCCCCCTATACCCCTGTCCGTGGAAAAATAGTCTTCCACGAAACTTAGGAACCAAACTGCTCAGCAGGAGCAGTGGGTAAGTGAGGGAAGCTTCATCTATATTTGCAGTTGCTCCCCATCCCCATGAGAGTCATCACTGCCTGAGCTCTGTCCTCTCCTGCCTCATCCCCCAAAACATTGTCTTTCATGAAACCAGTCCCTGGTGCCAAAAATGTTTGGGACTGCTTAGGTATACAGCAGGGGCCCCCACAATTCAAGTTGCCCATATGCGTGGGCCTTGGTACTCCCAATGCCTCATGGGCTGTCCACTGGAAGACCAGAGCAGACTCCCACAGCAATCCTTAGCAGGAAATCTATGAATACTGAAAATCCACAGTATTTTCCCACATGAAGGAAATATTAAAAACTGCTTCCTTGTTTAGGAAGCAACCTTAAGTTGCGAGAGTTGAGAAAGAATGTTTAGGCAAATGAGTTACATTTCCTGAAAAACTGTAAAATCCTCTTCCAGCCCATCTTTTATTTTTTTTGGTTCTTCTCTTACCCTTGATGCTCATTTTTTTTTAATTTTCAAACTTCTCCAGGGTATAAATGTAGAAATACTGTAAAACAGAAGAAATCATTTAGCTTTTCAGGACTTGGAGTTGTTCCCATAAAAATAGTAACACACCTTGCTTTTGTTGGACAAGGGTCCTGAGATATTTCATTCTATTCACTGGCATAGAAATTTATTTTTCTCCCATATGGAACAATGAAAATGTTAGTATTAGTTTATTTAAGCTGACTTACTTTGAAAAAAATGGTGCTGGGCTACTGTATCAGTTTGTATAAAAAATATAAAGAATTGGCCAATACAGTATAATCATTTTTCTTTCCTGTTATAGACTGGCCGTAAGTGCTGAAATATGAAAGAATAAGGAAAGGGGCAGGAGGAAAGAATTTAAAAAGGGTCTAATATATGGTCTGCAAACATCATAAAATATTTCTGTGAAGTAGTGATTTTTCATGAGAAGAACAAATTAAAATGCAGGTCAACAACACAGAGAATATTTCTCCCCTCACTCCCTCCTCAAAGGCTAAGAAGTCATCATTCAATTCTCACTCTGTATTTCTTAAAACTTTGAACCTGAGTGATCCTGATTTCTACTGTGGACTTTAGCTTTATGAGTTAGCAGAAAGACAACCCCTCTAGCAACACTTTCCAAAGGATATAATTACAAATATAGCATAAGACTCTCCGCTTTCAAGACTTTTAACATTGTTGTTGTTTTTAGAAAGTAATTGGTTTTGCCTTTGCTTTTTTTCCTCCTCCCAATGCTCAATGCAATCTATACTGCCTGGAAGCCAAACTTTAAATGAAGCAGATGCTCCAAGTTTAAACTCTGAGCTGATGGTAAAGTTTCCTAGCAACGCAAAGTTATGAAAACTTCAAGAGCACCACTCGTTCAATACAGTTTCTCTCATTTAGTTTCATGTACTCAGTGGGTTATTATAAAGTACTGGGTACCAAATCAAAACCAACTTGATCCTGCATTAAAAAGAATGAAAAAACACTCCATTGATTTTGAACTAGTGACCTTTGCAAACCTTGAGCAGACAAAATCAGGTTTTATACACACTAAAAAAAGATTTTTCAGAGTGAAGTTTGGGAAGGACTTTATAGAAAGGTGATAGGCTTAGGCAATAAATCTACCCAAGCAAATATATTGTTTTAAAATATCTAGACTTTCTGAAGATCTGGCTAACTTGATCCAGGTAGGGGAAATGATATTTAACTGAAATGCCCTATAGCAGTGGTTCTCAAACACTTTGGTCTCAGAACCCCTTTACTTTCTTTAAAAAGTATTGGACTTCTAAAGTGTTGTCATTTATATGGGCTATATCTATCAATACTTACTATATTAAAAATTAAAATTTCAAAATTTTGTCTTTATTTCACTTAAAAATGAACATATCTTAAAATAAGTAAGCTATTTTCTATGAAAATAGCTATAATTTCAAAACAAAAATAATTTAGTGAGAAGAATAGCACTGTTTTACAATTTTATAATTCTTTTTAATATCTGGTTTAATAGAAGACAGCTTTGTTTTTATGTATTTTTCAGCATTTACTCCCTTGTGAAATCACACATCATATAGCCTCTAGAAAATTCTACTGTGCACTCTTGAGAGAATGAGTGAAAAAGGCAAATTTCTTCCTCCTCCTCCTCCTCCTCTTCTTCTTCTTCTTCTTCTTGTTTTCTTTCTTTCTCCTTCTCCTCCTCTTCCTCCTTCTTCTCTTCGTCCCCCTACTCCTCCTCGTTCTTCATTTTATTCTTCATTTGTATTGTTCGTATGAAATTACTTTGCATCAGACTTTGAGAACCACTGGCAGTAAGTATATTTCTTCTGTGTAGAGGAAGATTTAGATCATTTCCTTTTTCGTAGCCATTAACATTAGGCAGTATGGCAAAGTGATTACATTTTCTACAACTTATAGTCAACTTGCCTGAGTTTGACCCCAGTTTGGCAGCTCTCTAGCTCTACAACTTTGAGTAAGTCACTCTAAGTCTCACTTGCATCTTTTATAAAATGAGGCTAACAGTAACATTAGCCCCACAGTACTATAAAAGAAGCAGGTAGGAAAACCCTTGGTAGATTTATACCATAAAAGTAACCACCCAATGAATACTGACTGTATTTCTGATTTTAAGACTGTGTTTAAGACCAAAACAAATACCTCAGTAAAATACTCAAATAACTACCACTTCCACCTCACACTCCTTTCCTGCAAAAGAAGAAATAATGTGAACTTATGATTTCCAGATACCCTTTTATGCATTGAGACTTGAAGTTTGCTTTATTTCCAAATATCAAGGGAAAAGTATCTGAAACGACGTGCTAATTCTTATTTGTTTCTTTCCTAATACAATCTCTTTACTATCATCTGGTAGACAGAGGCATTAAAATGAGTGTTTTTGTTTAAAGAACTAGAAGTGAGTATTAATGCAATTCAAAAATAGCACAGAAGTATGCAATTTAGTTTTGATGATTGATTTTTGATCATTGGTAGATTTACACTTGCTTTGACCTTTGTTCTGGTTCATATAATAGCCAAAAATAGAGATTTGCCATGGGTTTGAAATTATATGCTGATTTATCTCCCTCACTGGATCAATTCCAACTACACAATGAATTGTATACTCTTTTATAGCTATTGCAGGACTGATCACATTGGCAATATGAATATCATCTTTCATACCATAATTTCAAAATACTCTCAGTATTACCTCAGTTCTCATAACAATTCTGTAGCTAGATATGTAGTAAACATTTCTTTCTTTCACCTTGGGAACTAGCTTAAGAGAATAAATGGACTGAGATTGCACAAGGTCTTACAAAGAGCCGATGGCAGAGTCCTGAGCTGTACAATAAATGTCACTGCCCTCAAAGGAGAATACATAGATATTCTTGAAAATCAAATCTTTAAAACAGAACTTTATGCATTTTTGAGCTTTAAACATTGGTCAAATATAAAATTATGTTAAGAAAGGCAGCTTAACAACTTACCAACAATCATACTCCATACATATTAGACATTTAAAAAAAATATACTACTGCTTGTTATGCCAAATCAGTTTTGACAGCTTTTGTTAGATAAATTAGTGGTTAGTGGGAAGTTTGAAACCTATGGCATTTAGCCTATTTAAGAGTAATTTAAAGAAGCGAGGGATATCTGGATACTAGAGTTTGAATTACAAAGAAAAAATTATTTAATCTTCTGCCACACGATGATGCATTTTTATGCCATCAAAGTGGAGAACAGGAAAAATAAAAGATTATTGGGCATCCTCTCACATATTTTTTTGAGGGAATAAGAGTTGGACCCCTATGCTTTACTTCAACTAAACATGCTAGAGCTAGAAGTCCTGTGCTCGAATTCTAGTACCAGCTTACAGAACAGGTGTTCTGAAATGCATTTCTGAACTTCATACTCCTATGAAATAAAATGACAAGCATAGCTACTTTGTAGTTTTATTTAGTGGGTTATCATATGAAAGAGCCACCCAATTCCCAAGAACAGCAATTTCTTCTTGCTTTTCCCTTCCTTGCTTTCATTTTTCTTTCTCTACTTTCCTTATGGCAGATCACATATTTTGCCTGTTTTGGGTGTCTAACCTTTACTACAGATACCAATAGCAGTCATATTTCATGTACTCGCTTCCTTTACAGTGAATTTCAAAAAGAAACTGTTGGAGCTGCAACTTATTTAATTAAGTTAAAACTTCATTAGGGCCTGTGCTTTTGGGGATTTTTAACCTGTTGCTCAACTCTTTTGGTTAAGTTGCATTAAGCACAAAATATTATCAAACATCACTAAAAGAATTATCATTGTCATTTGAGGAACATGTTATTATCCAAGGATGATATACCCAAGACCCTAGATGAGAACACTGAGACACATATAGGTACATTAACTTCTTTAAGGTCACAAAACTAAGTGTCAAACAAAATCCAAAATTGAATTGTTCGATTTCAGTCTGAGCAATTAACCACTACACTAGATATAACCATGTTTTTGGTTTTGCTTGAATAGCTGCCTCCAAAAGATCAGAAAAACTAAAAGATATTTGTCATGCTCTTCATTTTGCTGCAAGGAAAACATGATAAACAACAGATCTCAGTTGGGACATGTACTATCTCATAGGCAAAGCTATAGTTAGAGATTTGAGTTTCGGGATCATTCCTGATGTCAGTCCATTCTAGGAGGAACTGCAGATTCAGGGATTTAAATTAAAAACTTGAAAGATATGCCATTGACTAGGCCCAAGAAAGAAGGCCTTCTCTCTGAGCTCTTCTCTCCATAGTTTTGTTTTTCGGTAGATTAGCCAGCAGTGCCCTAGATGTGGTAGGAATGTACCTCTGCCTAATGGAACCAGGTTAAAAGCTTTGAAGAAGTAGAACTGGGAGGTTGCAGGCAGGCACATTGCAGAAAACTTGCCAAAGATATTTTATAGTTTGTGGGCTTCAAGAGTAGTTTTGGAAATAAAAATGAGACATAAGTTGTTCTCTTTATTTTAATTTCCTTCCATTGTTCAAAGTAAGCATCCTCGAATATAAGTTAACTGTAATCCACACCTTACCCTTACATTGTGAGTACAAGATTAGAAGGAAATTTAAAGCAGGAGTGTACAGGTTCAAAGGATCTATAAAATTTATGTATAAAGTTTACGTACATGAGCAAGTTAAGAAAATAAGGAATATAGGATTATTATTATCAAGAGGCAAGAAGGAGTTCTATTTTATGCCATAATGCAGTAAGAAATACTGAATTTATACTTCCACAGTAAACAACTAAATTCAGGACTAAACTGGATAAAATATAACAGAATACAATTTTGGGATATTAGGCCGTGTAGAATTATGATCCCTGAGAGAATGATGTTATTTCCTAGAAACGACCTAGAGCAAGGTTTTTCAAGCTGGTATACATACTATTGACATTTTGGACTGGATAATCTTTGTTGTGGGGAGCTATCCTGTGCATTGTAGGATGTTTAGCAGCATCCTTGGCTTGAAACCAGTAATACAGTAGAACCGCCCTAGTTGTAACAACCTAAAATGTTATCAGATATTGCAAATGTGTGCTAATGGACAAAATGGTCTCAGTTTGAAAATCACTGCCCTAGAATCAGTCCTTTTGCTGTAGCATAGAGAAGGTAAATCCAAGTAGAACCAAGCAGCCATGCTGATTTAGGAATACAGAGATGAAATGTTAAAGGGTCAGATTGACTAAAATTTGAAAATGGACTACCATGACAGAGAGAGAGAGAGAGAGAGAGAGAGAGAGAGAGAATATGAGAGCAAGCTCTGGCTGTATCTCAGTAAGAACAGTGAGCTTCATGGTGCTACCCACCCTAAAAGCCAAATGACTCACAAACATAGTATTTATTTAAAAATAGTAGCTTAGCAACCACTGGTGCAGGCAGAATGGATTTGGAACTCCTGTAAGCTCTTATTCACAGGGAATTGACAATATCTGACCTCTCTGGCAGTGCCCTGGAAATCCTCACTCACAGCCCTGTTTTTATTTGGGGTATCAGAAGTCTACAGGAAATTTTGGAAAGCTTCAACATATTACTGGGAAGCTAAAAGACCAAGCATGTGAAAGGCTGCATGCACGACCAGGAAAGACATGAAAGAGCCCTAATTTCTCCCTTCTAACTGACACCGAGGTTCTTTAAAAGCAGGAAAGTAAGGTTAAGGCAGAGTTGTAACCTACCTGTTTGAAGCATTGAAATAATAAATACAAAAGTAGATTTAGAGGTATGTTCACAGATGAGAATATTGAATATGTTTTCTATATCAATTTCCTCTAAGTGATCTATAAATCTAATATAACCCCAATCAATACTCCAAACATCTTTATTGTTAAAATTGAAAGCCTGACTCTAAAATTTATATGCAAAACATTTAAAATTCACAACATAATTTTATGTTTTATAATCTCTGCTATTTTCAGGCTGCCTTTATTTATTGCTACATAAATTTTAAGATTATTTTAAACAATTAAAAAAATAACTGACCCTGGTTAGGAATCTAACTTAAGTCAAAATTTATATATGAATTTTAAGAGTATTTTCTTTTTTTTTATCAAGAACATTTGTTCATATCTTGTTTTAAGTAAATCTAATTATTTTTATTTAATTCATAAAGGTCACTTAATTTTTTAACTAAAATTTCTCCATATTAAAACAGAATTTTTTTATATTTTCATTTATACCTAGAATGATGTCTTTAGAAGAAACCAAGTTTTCTAAGCTAGTGTTTTTTAAAATGGATGTAATAATATCTTTAGGTGCTTATTTAATGTTAATGAACCTATAATTTGCATAATATTAGAAAGGGAGAAAATCTTTAGTTTCAGTATTGGGAATGACTTAATGAAATAGTTGAAAATATTCTACATGCTTTGTGATTTAAAGGACTGCCATTCTCCAAGTTTGCTTGGACATAATTAAAGTACCACTGAGGTGTATCTGCCAGTAGTCTACTTTAAGGGATAAACAGCCTCTTAGGAAATGACTCAGCTTGAAAGAAGAGAGAATGCTGGCACAGAAACTTTTCTTTGTCTCTTGTTTAAAGCACAGAATAGAATGAAGGTGAGGTCAGCCCATGTAGATTTTATTCATCTTGTTCAAAAGTTCAGCCACTGAAAAACGCTGCCTTCATCTACCCACTGAGTCCTAAGATGAAAGGATAGAACAATAACATCAACAAAATATTTATAAATGTTAATTAAAATGTTATATTCTATTTTCCATGAGACAATGAAGACTCATATATAAGCTGCAATGACCAACAGTTTTGCAAATATAGAAAATCTTTCTAGTGTGGTTGAATGTAATGGGAAACAGTGAGCTTGGTGTTGATTTTGATGTCAGAAGGCTCCTCTTCCCAATACCAGTTCAACTCTTCTTCCTCCATCTCATTGCCATTGTCATGGCTGTCACCAACAATGCGTTAACATCATCAGGTATTCATTACAGAACTAAATCATCTAATGGAAATTGATTATTTGCAATTATTACTGTTTCATTTCTTTTAAAAAAATTGACAATCTGTTGATAGTGAACAATTTCATTTCAGGAAACATTTAGAAAGATGCTTATAAGAGCTTTTATAAATTCACTCATGATTATTTTCCTTGTAATCCATATTTTTTAGTAGCATCCTCACCCACTTACACATTTATTATGAAATTTTTGAGGAACCTATTGATAGAAATTGAGGCATTCTAACTTACCTGTTTCTTTCTGCTTTACCATTAAGAATCCAACAGCTATGAATAAATGACCTCTTATACTAATGTTTAATTTATTTTCAACTTCTCTGTATTGGTCAGAAAAGTCTAGACTGCACTTTGATAACATACAAGTTTTCAAACCCAAGTCTCAATTCCTTATAAAAACAGAGATTTATTCCATACTCTATGTCCACCATAGTTTGGGGACTGCCCTTATCAGAGCCACTTAAGAGATCCAGACTGACAGTGGCCTCATCTTGACACCCACCTCCGAGATCACCACAGTAAGCAGTAAGACAATGTGTTAATTTTCACACAGGCTCTTAAAACTTTGGCTTGGAAGTGCTACATGTTTCTTCTGCTCACATTTTATTAGCAAACCAAATCACATGAACACATGAAAGTTTAAGTGTTCAGAAAATGCAATCTTACCATATCTGGAAGAACTGGAGTGTTTGTTGACAGCCTGAAAGGCTACCCATGTCCTGTCTCTGGCAAATTCAACTATCCTCCAAAAGATAAGAGAAGAACAATTTTTCAAATATAAAAACATACATAAAAATCATGTAAAACTCTTTCTTAAAGATACAAGTGCTCATCTGAGGCCTAGTTGCACAATTTTTACAAAATTTCTAATCTGGATGCTGATTATCAGATTAAATTAAATACAAAGAAAAATATCAAAAGTGAGGATCACTACCTGATATAACACTCTGACAGCAACAGAAGTAACCAGGGAAAGTAAGTTGGATAAAAAGGAAAGAAAATCTAACATAACTGGTATAAATTAGTGTAGGAAAAAAAAATCTATACTTCATTAATCCCTGAGAGCATCATTATCTTAGAACATGTAGAGCAATGTAGACCTGATTCATCAAGAAGTGGTTAATTGATACCCATATCCTCTGTTTAGGAATACAGGACAACATTTACGTTTTGAAATCCTTAAGAACTACTGAATCAATAAAATTTAGTTTCAGAAATTTCTGCTATCTCCTGCTCTCACACCATCCCCCAAAAACACATAATATAATTCTCTGAGAATTCTCTATTAGTAAGAATTCACTGTATTTTGATAAAAAGTTGCTCTTTGTATGGTGAGATAGTGGCTAAGAACTAAACAATATCATTGAACAATCCACAAAGAATATAGTCTTTAGTCATTGTAAATGAGTCCTTCTTGGACATATAGACTTCTACATTGCGGTAGTATGTTCCATTTTGTTTTAAATGTCTTTGCAAACTAACCAGTTTCCAGGAAGAGAATGGACACTAAATAATATGTGCATAGGGTTTATTGATATGTTTCCTTTAGAATATATTTTACATAATCATAAAAGTGAAGGAAACAAATTTTCCTTCTTCTTTTCAATACATTTTAAAGATTTTGTATATTTATGTTAATCATATCACAAAAAGGGCTTTGAAATGCCATCTTTTAATTTAAAATGTATTTTTATACCAAAGAAAACAAAAAAAGGCAAAATTTTTGATTTGATATTTTTAAGTATGTCAACCAGAGTGCTGCCCATACAGAAGGTAAAAGAGAAAAAAAATCACAACACACATATTTGTACACCGTTGCTCCTGTGTTGACTTCCAGAGGCCATTTAACCTTCAACAACTGAAAAATCACTTCGCCACTGAATGGAGTAATAGAGGATCTCAAAATTGTGAGATATATTTAGCTTCATGAAAGGGCTATATTGAATTCCATGTGGTTTCAGAGTTTGTTGGTAACAGGAAATCACTAGGGAGTATATTTAGGAAAGATGTCCTGAGGTTTGCACAAAGAGACTTTAGCAAACAAAATAGGAACAGATGGACAGCATCCTCAGTGTCAAGTGCTATGGGGATTCTGCAGATCATCACTTTGTCTCTCTCCCTCTCTCTCTCTCTCTCTCTCTCTCTCTCATTCACACTCATACACAAAACAAGTTCCCTCAGCATGAGACCTACTTTATTAAATGCTAGTAACTGCCTTACTGTCTTAGTAAAAGAGTTATAAGAACCACAGATACTGCGAACTTACAGGAACATGTTAAAGAAGCAAGGGAATAGTCGAATTGATACATTCTTTTTAATTACATTTTTCGTACTTTCCACCATTAGCCATTACTTTGACTACCAAATTATCTAAAGATATATGCATGCACATATTTTCTGAGGGTGGAAAGATAATTATATTGTTTCTGATTTATATATATCAGGCTAAGAAAAACATTGTGCAATGAAAACCAAAGTTTTAGAATAGACAGACACCAGCAAAGGAAGTATTTGTATGCTTGATCAGTGTAGGACCTCCAAGGCGACAGAAAATTTCCTAATTTGATAGCAATATTCTGGAAAATTCTACATGAGAGATTTTCATAATTCTCGTCAGGAAAGTAAGAGAGGAAAGGAAAAAAATATGACTTTTTAAATAATGAAAAATATGATTTCATCCATAAAACACTTGCTTCATCTCATAACATTGGGCTGAAGAGAGTGGCCAGTGACACTATAACTCCAAGTCACTAATACCTAAAGGAAAACTTCAAATAGATCTTGTTGAATGATGTGTTAGTATGTTATCCTCCAAAACGCCCAACCATGATTAACTTAGAAGTTAGAAATGCTCATAAAGGATGCAGTGGGCTCATTATGACTAGTAATCCTCAGGCTGTCCTTCTTTGAAAGAAAGGTAGAAATCAAACATGAACTTTCATAGCTTTAATGTGACTCAGTGACTTCAGTTTTCTCCATCCCCAGATGGCAAAGGTGGATGACAGAGGATGTGGGGATTAAATAGACTATGATGAGAAACATAATAGAAGTCTGATTTCTTTTTAATTCAGGAAAATGGTGGCCTTAATTGATGACTCCTAAAAATATGGGAAGAAAATGTCATATATATAAAAGACAAGCTTATTGAGGGCTAAGAAGGTTTAAATGTAGATACAGGAAATAGGACAGGAAGTTAATGGTGGAATGGGGAATATGGGAAGTGTTTCAATAGTTTCTCTGTGCTCCGAAGCTGAGCACACAAGTTAAAGGCTTCCAACCTAGCTATACAACCAGTGTCCATCATTTCTCCATCTGAATATTCCCACTCGCAGGGAAAAAAATCATTCTCTAGATCAGGAATGAGGCTTGAGCATAAATATTTTATAAACAACTCCTTAGGTAATTCTGATGTTTAATCAAGTACAGCGTAATAGGAAAGCATATGGAAAAATCAAGCTTTCTCTTCAATTTTTGGTCTAGTCTCTTATTCTTCTGAGATAATCCTTAGTAATGTCTAAAAACAGTGTTTGGAATTCTGGCACTAGGAACTGAATGTGATAGTAATGCCAGCTTATCTGCTCTTTTATCAGTCAACTTATTCTCTCTCTCTCTGGCTCTATAAATATATTGTCACAAAAATAATGTATTTCCATCAGGTAAATTTTGAATCTTCAGTGATACTTAGAAAAAGTGTTTTCTTTCTGTATTAATGATGTTTTATTAAAATTTAAAGGATAGCTTCATAATAAAATTCCTATTGTTTACCATAAGGTAAACAATACTACCTACACCTTAAGGGATCTGGGAAGTTTTCACTTAGCTATAAAGAGGCTATGCTTTTGTGCCTTACCGATCTTAATATTTAAAATTTTTAAAAAGAGAAAAAATGCATCCAGAATTTTTTTGTGGTTCCTCAATACATATAAGAAAAGAAGGTCATAATATAGGATCATAAAAAACAGAGAATAATGGAAAGACATCTGAGGTGGTTCAGCCCATGAGGCCAGCAGAGTCATGATCTCTCCTGAGACCATGAGGCAGTAGAGTGATAGTGAAACAGGGAATGCCTTTAAATGAGGAATAATGAGAACATTAGTTCAAATAATACCAGATTCATCTGCCTGTAGCACAAAACAGGAACAACTTTGATGATTTAAAAATAAAATTCTATTTCCCATGTTAGGGATTCTCCCTGACTGCTCTGGTTTCTGTAAGGATGGTAAATCAGTCTAATTTTGGAACTCAGCTTTAGAAATCCCATTCCAATACCAGATTTATTTATTAATAAAGTCAATATTTCTTTCTCCATCTGCCTACTTCTTTTTCTCTCTACGGATTCCAAACCTGGGAAGAAAAACAGAAAAAAACTCACACTGCAAAATAGTTTACTAAAAATTTACTTTTTTCTGACTGTGTAAGCAGGAAGCTATATCTACAAGATGGCAGAAAACGCTTTGAGAAACAATAAACCAGTACACAAATTTGTAGCTTTCTTTAATTAATTGTTCAACAAGTACTTTTTCATAATCTGTTTACTACTCAGTAATAAGCTTGCTTAGGGTGTATAAATAAATACTAGTTGTTATTGCCTGAAGAGGAACCTGGGCTGACTTCTCTATGACAATTTTTGTTTTTGTTTTTCTCTGTTTAGCATGGCCTTCCTCCTAGCGTCTAACCCACCTTTCATATCCTATATTAAATAGCCCAGTATTCATAAATACTTTTCATAACCACTTCCCTCAGCTGGAGATACATTGTTCCACAGAAACCTCACAGAACTTTAGAGCTTTCTCATTTCTCTCCTATTCCATTTTGTATTGATTTTGTTTACAAATTTTTTTTTGCTATTACATTAGAGTCTCTTGAAAGAAGAAACTGAACTCTATTAAACTTTAAGACCTCCAGTGTTGAGAACAAATAATTGGACACAGAAGAGGCTTGGCACATATATATTGAATATAATTGAACATATAGCAGCTAGAATTTTCATCTGATAGAAGAATGATGTGTTAGCAAAAGTAACATGATAGTGAATCAAGGAGTGCCTTTAAATGAAGAATAATGAGAACATTACTTCAAATAATACCAGATTCATCTTCAGAAATATTTTGTCAAAATATATTTCTAAACAATATCTTTGGCTATATGGTATAGCTTAAAAAGATGAATGTTTCACTCTTAGATGTGTTGTTTATGATTTACCCTCAGGTGAAATACCTAATATATATATATATGTATGTATATATATATGTATATATATTTTATTTCAGGATATTATGTGGGTACAAATGTTTAGATTACATATGTTGCCTTTGCCCCACCTGATTCAGAGCTACAAGCATGTCCATCCCCCAGACAGTGCACACCACACCCATCAGGTGGGAATATACCCATCCCCTCCTACCTGCCCATCGCCCTATGAATGTTACTACCATATGTGCACATAAGTGTTGATCAAATAGTACCAGTTTGCTGGTGAGTACATGTGGTGCTTGTTTTTCCATTCTTGTGATGTTTCACTTAGTAGAATGGGCTCCAGCTCTATCCAGGATAATACAAGAGGTGCTAGATCACCACTGCTTTTTGTGGCTGAGTAGAATTCCATGGTATACATATACCACATTTTATTAATCCACTCATGTTTTGATAGGCACTTGGGTTGTTCCCACCTCTTTACAATTGTGAATTGTGCTGCTATAAACATTTGAGTGCAGATATCTTTTTTATAGAATGCCTTCTTTTCCTTTGGGCAGATGCCCAGTAATGGGATTGCTGAATCAAATGGTAGTTCTATTTGTATCTCTTTGAGGTATCTCCATATTGCTTTCCACAGAGGTTGTAATAGTTTGCAGTCCCACCAACAGTGTGTGAGCATTCCTATTTCTCCGCATCCATGCCAATATTTGTTGTTATGGGGGCTTTTGATAAAGGCCATTCTCACTGAAGTTAAGTGATTATCTCATTGTGGTTTTGATCTGCTTAAGTTAAGTAGGATAAAGAAAATTATGGTAAGATAAAAAGCTCAGTAGTAATACTGAGAGGAGGTACAGGGAGGTACAGGGAGACAAAGGAAGAAGCCTTTGCTGCAAAATATAGTATCTAATGATTCAATGTGAACTTGGCCATGGGTCATAAAATCTATGATATTCAAAGAATTTTATCTCAAGTTTTAAAAAGATAAACAAAAGATTCTAGGATGAGAATGAATTAGAATGTGGGCAGGTAGTGGCATTATGGCTTCTGTGAATTAATCTTCCCTAGAATAGAAATTTAGTTAAAGGTTGAGTGACTAGAAATACAATAACCTAGAGAACCTAGGTGGTTAGAATTTATGCAGCTTTTAAGGCCCTGGATTGACTGGCTGAGGAGGGCAGATATTCAGTTCCAGCAAGGAATTTTAGCATGAATAGTAACCAAAAGCTGAATACACTGAGTGGAGGATTAAGATAGCACTGATGTTGAGGAAGAAAGTTGGTTGGGGTCACTGCTGCTACCCTTAACACAATGCTTATAACAGCATCACAAATTTTAGTCCTCACCTGATACCTCATCAGGACAGGGCTTATCCTGTGATGAAGCTCAACAATAATTGTAATTGAACGGGGCTCAGTAAGGAGGAAACAGAAAAGGGTTTAGCAAATAGGCCAAGCTCTTCACATTATTATCTGGTCACACTGAACCATTGATCATCCTTTAATTTGCTTTAATACCAGAATCTTTCATTAGATAATCAGAGACTCTCATGACCTTCTAAGGTAAGCTATCAGAAATAAAGGAAAGTAACTGTGATTTTAGCTGGGTACTTTTTGCTAATCACTTGTGGAAATTGGGCAAATGGTGTGATTATCATGTAGATCTCTATTTATGAGCTTTTAAGGGAAAGTGTCTTGTTTTTGTTCTTGTTTTATTTGAGCAAAGCAGTGGTGAGGTGGTCTTTGTATGGATCTCGTGGGAGAAAAGACATAAAAGGAAGGCACTGAACTTGTTCTCCCATCATAGACCATATGTGAGCCGCTCTTTTAAAAACTTTGTTGTCACAGAAGACTTGGTGATGGTGAGGGCACAGATAGGGCTCTTTCAGGCTCCAGGTGACAATGAGGACAGGGGACAGGCATTCTCACCACATCCATATGGACCAAAGCCTATCTTCAGAGACACAGTGAGGGTTGATGGTATCACAGAAGTATATGAAAAGTCAAAGTTTGTAGAACTTTGGGGAACTAAGAAAAGAGCATTGTGAGAGCACAGTCCCTTCCAGAGAAGAAACAACTGTGAAGAAGGTGGGTGCTCAGCACACCATAGAGGAAGAGCAGCAGCATTGACCCGGAGCAGACTCCTGTGTAAGCTCATGGGAGGCATTCAGTAAATCCTTCTGCTTATTTCAGTGCAAGAAGGGGAGAAGGAAGAAGAAACATTGGAATACACTACTTAATTCCACAATAAGTAATATGTTCTTCACTTTAGTTTCTTAATTTGATTTCCATAATGTACTAAAAGTCATTTTATAACACCTTGCCTACGATCTCAAAGTTAGTAAGGCAAGGTTTCTCAGTTCATAGTCTGTGTGTGAACATACAGCATGATTTGCCTCCACTTAAATGCTAATGCCTCTCCTGTCACTTTAAAAAAATTATGCATTTCAAACAATATGGTCACCCTTCCATGGACCATCTGTATCCTATCCCAGACCAACTAAATTAGAATATATATGGCTGGTGCTAGGGCCAGGGACCTGCATTCTAAACAAATGTGCAGTCAATCTTTATGCAAATAATAAAGTTTTGAGTCCAAGGTTGTCTCAATTCAAAACCTATGTGAGTTTTATTATAAAACATTATCTCTTAGAAACATATCTATATTTGTGTTGGTACTGAACTTCAAAATCTAGAAGTTGATATTTTTACCTTATTCATATTTATGTTTTCAAATAATAATCTAAAGCCATATATAAGCTTTGACATGTTTTGGGCTAAAGGTTAGACACCTTCCTATACCAGTAAGGGAGCCATTTTGCACAGTTTCCTCACATAAGTTTTTCTACACTAGTTCACAAAATATATGTATAAAAGAGACCAAGTTACGACTATGTAAGCATGTGAATACTATTTATTAAACACATTTTGTATTTCATTTTATTTGTGTAAATAGCTGAAGGAATAGAAGACCAGCAATGAGAGGCTGATCATTTGTATTTCTATTAGTTGTATTTTCACTGGTGATAACCAGTGAAATTCTTTTAAACTTCATTTCCTAAGATAGGATATTGAAACAAGTGAAATCAGGCTGGGCATGGTGGCTCATGCCTATAATCCTAGCACTTTGGGATGCCGAGGCAAGAGGATTGCTTGAGATCAGGAGTTCAAGACCAGCCTAAACAAGAGTGAGACCCCATCTCTATAAAAAAAAAAAAAAAAAAGAAAAAGAAAAGGAAAAAAGAAAAAAGAAACAGGTGAAATAAAAAATTTTTCTCCAGGACATATGATATGAAACATTAAAATTTAGTATGTCTGCAAATTAAAAAAATCATAAAGAAATTGTGTACATTCCTTTTTCAGAACAATTTTAAATACAACTCTGGTCCTCCATCATTTAACTTTCTAGTGCTTTGGTAGCATATGTCTTCTAGTTTTGTTTCTTCTTTCCTTTCCCTTTCCTTGACATTATCCAAAATTTACAGAGCTTCAGATTTCAGTATCCAAGCTGGGCTAATTATTACAGTCTGGCAGATGGTGTGCTCCAAATGGTATGGAACCAAAGCTGCGTTAATATCTTTTCAGACTAGGCAGGCTAACAGAGCAGCATTTCTTTCTACTTTTCTACTGTGAGACTTTATCTTAGGGGTGCTAGGTAGGAGGCATAGGACCAGTAGCAGAAGAAAATTCTGTGTCTCCTAGGAGACACAAACCAACGAGTTCATGGCTCTCTGAAGAACGCAGCTGGCAGGGGCCATTGAATTTGTCCCAAGAAAGGCTCCATCAGCTGGCTTGTTGCAAGAGGCATTTGGAAAACCTGCTTAATTTGCTAAAACTGGTAGATCTGGAGGTGAACATCTTATGTGAAATGTGCTGATCCCAATACATGAGTCTGGGATGGGAATGGCTCCTTCCTGAATATATCTGGGAAAAAAACTGAGAAAAGAGAAGTCTGTCCCAGGTGCAAAAGGTTCACAGGTCCACTAAATAAATGAATCAACAAATAGATAAGTAAGTAATTAAAAACAAACGACAACAAATAAAACCACAGATATAGCCTCAATTTTACACCATAAGAAACTGCACTGAAGAGTCTGAACCATAAGCCTGTTGATGAAATGCATAGCCAAAAGCAGATTTTTTAAAAAATAGGTAGTCCCTTTAAGGAGCTTCAGCCATATGAGGGATAAAGATTCAGATGAACAACTAGGACAGGTGGCAACAATGAAGCTAAAACGATAAAAGTGTAAAACAAAAATCTAACAAAAAAGAAATGAAATATCAAAATAATACAATAGGAACACAAAAATTAATTTGCAGATCTAAAAAAATGACTTTCAAATGTAAACATTTAATAAATGAGGAGAGAAATAGAGAGAGAGATAAAAATTGCTGAGAACAAATTAACATCCTAGAATGTCAAATGGAAAAAAAACAATTCATAGTAGAGGATTAAAAAAGGAAATAATAAAAACACAAATGAAGAGACTGAGGACTTGTAGAAAAATCAAGGAAACCAATCATTTAAATAATAAAAATTCCTGACAAAGAAGGGACTGATGAAGGGAAAGTAATTATTAAAATTTTGTGTTAATTATAATAAATAACATATTCCTAACTTGAAAAATATTTTGAGGTTCAAACCTTTGTGTTGAAAGGGTTTACTGAGGCTACACCATAGTGAAATTTTCTGGTAAATATCCTAGAAACTATTGAACACCAAGAATAGAGGGAAAATTATACAAACTTACCTAGAGAAAGAACACATTACTTGCAAAGAAACAAGAATACGAAAAAATATTAAATTTTTCATTTGCAGCACTGCAAGCTAGAAAATTATGAACTAATGGTTAAAGACTTTATGGAAAAGAAATATAATCTAAAAATTCTGCACCGGTTAAAGTGTCATTCTTTGTTGAAGGAAAACATGGAAGACAAGAATGTACTGTCCATGTACTCTAAGAAAGGTATAAAAGTTCATACTTTAAGTAAAATATATTCTAATTTGAAGTAAATTATGATGAAATATACAATAAATATAATAGATTATAATCTGACTACACATAGTCAAATATAAATGTAAATGAAAATATGACTTGGAATTTTTGATATGCGTTTATACGACTTCTTGAAATAGAGATGAAACACTTTATGGTTATTAAGTATGAAATGTCTGATTTCCTTAAGTACTTAGTTTGACAGTTGATATCTCTGACATTTCACATGGACACTTCTAGTTTTATTTTTATTGTGAAGGTACATCCTCAGTCTTTCAAATGCATGCTGTGGCTTGTGATTATCTTTCACTTTTTTTTAAGAACGATATTTGTGAAACCACAGATAAGTCAAAAATTTGTGTTATTTTCAAATACGAGTTCTGTCATGGAACAAATGCAGTGCAGACAGCTCAAAATATCAATGAAGTGTTTGACAAGGATGTAGCTAATGAACTCATAGTACATTGAAAGTTTGAGAAGTTCCATTCTGGTGATTTTAATATTAAAAATGAGCCTTGTGGGCTACCTGAAACCAAGGTGGATAATGATTAGCTGAAAGCTATATGGAAAGTGAATCCATCTCAATCTATGTGTGAATTAGCAGCAAGTTTCGTCATTACTATTCCAACAATATTGGACCATTTGAAACAAATGGGCAAGATAAAGAAGCTGGGTAGATGGCTTCTGCATGAATTAAATGAGCATCAGAAGAGCAATGGTCTCGAAGCTTGCCTTTCTTTGCTGTTACAACATGAAGGTAAACAATTTCTACCCCCTATTGTTGTGTCTGATGAAAAATGGATTATTTTTGACAATCACAAGCCTTTGGCACAATGGTTGGATAAAGATGAAGTCCCAAAACACAGTCCAAAACCAAATATTCATCAAAAAAAGCTAATGGTGTCTGTTTGGTGGTCCGGCGCTGGTATTATCCACTACAGCTTCATGAAACCTGGTCAACTGATTACAGTGCATGTCTACTGCAACCAACTGGATAAAATAATGAGGATGCTTATTAAGTAGCCAAGACTGGTCAATAGAGACAGGCCGATCCTTGTCCAAGACCACATGTCACACAAACAATACTGCCTAAAGCACAGAAGCTGGACTTGGAAACTCTCTGTTACCCACCATATTCACCAGACCTTGCATTAACAGACTACCACTTCTTCCAGGCTTTGGACCACTTCTTGCAAGGAACAATATTCAATTCTCAACAAGCTATGGAAAATGCCTTTCATGATTTCATTGCTACTTGCTGTCCAGGCTTCTTCTCTGCTGACATAAATAAGCTACTGTGAAGATGGCAAAATTGTGTCAATAGTTTAGGTGCCTAAATTGTACTGCTTCTTGTTTGAGATATAATAAACTACACTTTTGATTCAATATTGTATTCTGTATTTAATGACCAATAATTAGGACCAAATAATTCTATATTATGTCAACTAAATTCAGTTTGGAGTGAAAATGCAGTTTTATTAAACTCTCATCTTGTAGGGGACTGGATATGGAAGTATAATGTTTTGCTTTAGAGTGAGAATACATAGTCATAATATAATGGTGCATTAATACAGAAATGTATATTAATCATAGCTTTGGGAATAAGGAAGAGTAAACTGGGAGGACATATAAATTAACAGGGAGTGGTGAAAAAATAAACATAATCATGACAAAGCTAGAAAAAGGACAAAATTGGAAAATACGAAGCAATAAATATGTGATAAAGCCTCAATTTTAACCATAAATTAAAACAGAAGGAACAAATCAAAGTATATGTATTTTTCACCAATTATCAGATTTCTTATAGCTTATATCATAAGAATGTCAGGATTGATTTGCAAGTTGGTTCTGATTAGACTCATTGTACTCAAACCTCCCATAGGCCAGGTGATTTAGAAAAAATATAGTGCAAAAAATGTGTGATTTAACTGTTGTAGCAAGAATGTCTTCTAATCATATGAATCCTTGAATTCTGATGTGCCATCCCACTTCCTCAAATATAATAAAAGGCTGTAAACACGTACTTCTGGGTACTTCTGATTTGTTGAATTCTGGTTCAGTGCAGGCAACACAGACACTGAACTTTGGCCATGATTTTGAGGGCAGTAAAGGAGGTCCTAGGAAGCTGAGCCCATGCACACGTTGATGCGGGAATCTTGTGTGTGCATACTATTATGTTGTTTACTTACTGGTTTAGGGGTAAACTGATTTGAAGTTAAACTTCATAATATCCAAGATTTTATTCCTATTCATTTCAAACCAGCCTTTGTGGCTTGGCCTAGATAGAATTTCAGTTCTACCTTATTCTCGTATGACACAAATCATCATTGTTGTCTTATAAAGTTCACGTTTGTTTGAATTTACTCAAATGGTCTCCAAATATTTGCTCACTGTCATTCCTTCATATCCCACTCCTTTTTGTATTCAAGACCCCTTTCCATCTTCCTGAAACACACTGTATTGGGCAGCAATTGTTGCAATAATATTGTATAAAAAAAGCTTCAATGGCCTACAACAACAACTTTTACTTTTCTAACATATGAAACTGTGGAGCTATTGGAACATCTTTGCTTCAGAGTGTAAACTGGTATAGGTTTGGCTCTGTGTTTCTAGTCAGGTTCAAGACTGTTCTATGTTTATCATTGCTGGGCCCAGCTTAAAGGGCCAGCATATACCTGGGCTTATATGGCTTATATACCTCATGGTGATCACAGCGGCATAAGGGGCAAGCCAAACAACACAGGAACAGTTAGCCTTGCAAGAAAGTTCTGAGATTGGAACAGTTGCCTGTGTCTAAAACTGTGTTTTGGAGTCCTCAATATTACATGGGGATAGAATTATAGGTTAAGTGATAATTTCCTTCAGGATATTAATTTTCTTTTCTTTTCTTTCTTTTCTCTTTCTCTTCTCTTTCATTCCCTATCCAGCCCTTCTCTCCCTTTCCCTTCCTCCCTCCCTCCCTCTCTCCCTTCCTTCTCTGCTTCTTTTTTCTTTTTCTTTCTTTCTCTCCAGGCTTTCATTGTTGCTTTTGAGACATTAGATGCCATTCTATTTATTTTTTTGTAAGTAAACCTTTCCTTCTCTTTGTTATAAATCTATGGATTTTTTAAAAAATAAATATTATATAGTTTTATTACAAAATATCTGTGTGTGGATTTGGTTTGATTTATCTTCCTTGACTCTATGTTTTTTGATTCTGAAAATTGGTGTCTTTTATCAGTTCTTAAAAAAAAAATCAAAACCATCATGCTTTCAAATATTGCCTCTGTTATTATTGGTTCCTTCTATTGTAACCACTTGAATCTCTTTTTAAATTTTTAGAACTTTTCATTTCTATAATTTCCTCAGATTTATTATCCTGTTCACATCACAAGTGTCTATTTTCTCTTTGACTTACTTATTGATTTATATATATATGTATATACATACATACATATATGTGCTATTTGCGTTGGTGGTATAGTGGTGAGCATAGCTGCCTTCCATATATGTGCTATTTTCCAGAACAAATTTCATATCACAAGATATGAGAGAGCCCTATTACAGGTTCATGGTAGCTGGTTCTTGCTTTGTGGTTTAAATCTTATTTAAATAACTTAAATAATTCTACATAGTCATTTAATATTCTCTTCTATTTGTTCAAGGATCAGTTCAGGTTTGGCAGGGGGTGTTCTAATTCTTCTGATTGTGTCTGCTTTCTCTCACTCCAGGCAGACTGCTTCTTGGTGAAGGGCTTTGTAATTTTTAAATTACAAGATCAACTTTTGAGTGGCCACTTATTCCTATTTAATCCCCTGTGACTCGAGTGAGAAATATGATCATCCAGAATAACATGGCGTTTGCTTTTGTCAGAGCCCTTGGCATTTTACCACCTGGATGGTTTTATATCTGGGTTCTCTGTTCTGTTCCACTCGTCAATGTCCCTGTT
>VBSM01002608.1:134250805-134263177 GCA_008086735.1 Cheirogaleus medius
GCTGGTCTTGGTGAATTCCCTCAGTCTTTGCTTATCTGAGAATGTCTTGATTTCCCTTTCATAGACAAAACTTAGTTTTGCAGGGAATAAGATTCTAGGTTGAGCATTATTCTGTTTCAGAAGAGTGAGAATGGGGCCCCAGTCTCTCCTTGCTTGCTAAGTTTCAGTAAAGAAGTCTGGCGTTATTTGGATTGGCTTTTCTTTGTATGTTACTTGCTTCTTTTGTCTTACAGCTCATAGAAGAGCCTCTTTAGTTGATATTTTGGTCAGTTTGATGACTGCATGTCGTGACGTCTTCCTGTTTGCATTGAATCTCCCAGGGGTCATTTGAGCTTTTTGAACTTGTATATCGAGATTTTTACCAAGGCCTGGGAAATTTTCCCCTATTATATCTTCAAATAGCTTATCCAACCCTTGAGTGTTTTCTTCTTCCGCTTCGGGTAACCCTATAACCCTCACATTAGGTTTCTTCACATAATCCCACATCTCTTGTAAGCTTTGCTCTTTTCTCTTGTTTCTCTGCTCTATCTCTGTGACTGATTTATTTAATTGGAAGATGTTATCTTCAATCTCTGAGATTCTTTCTTTTGTTTGATCTACCCTGTTCTTGAGGCTTTCCACTGTGCTTTGTACTTCCCTGAATTGATTCTTCATTTCCAGGAGTTCGATTAGAGTTTTCTTCATTGTTTCAATTTCTTTAGTGAATTTTTGTTCCATGTCCTGGAGTCTTTTTGCATATTCTTTGTTGTGGTTATCCAGTTGTTCTTGCAAGTCATTGAATTTTCTTATGATCCATGCTTGAAATTCTTCTTCTGTCATTTTAGTGGTCTGGTTTTCGTTGCTGTCCATTTCTAAGGGGCTAGGGTTCCTCTTTGGTGGTGTGCTTTCCGTTTGGGTCTTCATATTTCCAGAGTTCCTTCACTGATTTCTTCCCATCTGGATTAATTGTTGCTTCTTACTTTTAGGTTTTTGTTTGGATAATGACACACCCTCTTTAGTCTCTGAGCCAGTAGGTGGTGTTTGTGGGTGAGAATCGACCACACCCTGTCCGATGAGTCAGTAGATGCCGTAAAACGGTGTGTAGAATGTCCTCCCTGTCAGTAGGTGTTGCTTGCTCAAAGGAGCAGGCTACACTGCTGTTTTGGGGCCCTGTAACCAGCTCTTGTTCCTCTGGAGAGGCACTCTAGTGCCTCAGGTGGTGGGTGGGGCCCTGGGATTTCCAGGTATGTCCTTATTCTCCACTTCAGTGAGGGCTGGTCTGGGAGTGAGTCTGGGCGGAGCTGGGTTGGGTAAGCCTGCCCTCAAGCACCACAAATGCTGTTAGCAGGTGTCAAAGTCCTGTTCTCTGCTTTCCGGAAAAGCTGTCAGGGAGAGGCTGCGATGGCCCCGCTCAGTCAGAAAGTCTGCATGTGGGGGCGGGGCTGTCTGAGACCTGTAGTCTGGAGCAGGCCTCGCTCCTTTCCACCCTCCCCAACACCGCGGCTTCTTCTGGGCCTCTGCCAGCAGGTCAGATGTCAGGCCACCGGGTCTCCCCTGGCTGTGATGCAGGCCGGGGGATTCCCTGCGCTGGGTTGCCACCTGGGCTGGGCACACGGCCCCCCTTTTGAGCAGGGTTGCCCTCAAGCATGCTGATCTGCCTCTGAAGCCACACACGCCTTAGTAGGCTCCTTCCCAATATCCCTTCTGTGTCCCAGGCAATGCGCGACCTGGGTGTGTGGGATCTGGTCTGCAGAATTTCAATTTATTTTAAAGTCAAAAAGTGAAGTCTATATATTTAATATTAAATTTGGCCTGAAGATGATTTTTTGTTTGTTTGCTTTTGTTATTATTGCTATTGTCATTGTTGTTATTGAAAAATTAATATATTGAAAAATCCATGAAAGTTTTGCAAGTGAAAACTATTGTATAGGGACATATCTTACAGATAGCAGAATTATAAAAAGTATATTTAACACAATAGAATGACATTTGCTTGGGAGAAGATATAAGCTGAGTGAAAAGCCTTCAGAAAATATATAAATTTAGATTAGAGTTTGAAATATGGCAAATAGGTCTTCGTACAGAGGTTACGTGTTGAGTAAACTGTGGAAAATTATACATTGACTAATTTATACTTATTACATATGGTAAGTAATTTATATAGAATAATTTTATTACTTCTCACAACCACCCAAGATGTAGATGGCATTATAATTCCAGTTTTAAAATGATAAATGCAGCCTCAGTCGAATTAAGTAGACTGTAAAAGTTCGTACACCAGATGGCCTACCTCCCAAGCCTGTCTTTTAGTCAAGGTGTTATACCTGTTGAGGCAAATATGGTTGGCTATTAGTTAAAAAAGAAATAATTTTAGACCCCGATTTAGTGTCAATTTTTTTCAGGATGAACTAAATCCTTAATTAGAGGGATTTTTTTAAATGACATAAATTAAAATAATTTTTTTAAAAATTTGGGTTGAGGTAATCTCTTTTAAGTAAGGCAGGATACCCAGATTCATTAGGTAAAAGGAAATCATATTCGACCAAACAATAATTTGTATTTTGAATGTCAAAAGATATAATGGACACTATCAAAAGCATATATATATATAGACCTGAAAAAATATTTTCAATTTAAAAATAAAAGGGTAAATATTCTACTTATATGAAAATACTTCTACATATTTAAGAAAACTTCTTAGTAGAAAGAAACATTACCAAAAGGTGTGAATAATCAAGTCAAAAAAGTGTGAATGTAAAACAGCAATAAATACTTTATAACTCTCTCAGCATTATTAATACTCAGGTAAATGAAAATAAATTCAACAGGAGCCATTTTTTTTATCAGTTTAAACAAATTTTGAAAGAAAAATTAAGTCTACTATTGGTGGGCATACAAACACTTTCATACACTGTTGATGGTAGCAAGTACCTTAGGGAAAGGAAAGTAGCAACAGCTGGTAATTTTAAAAATGCACATATTCGGTTAGTTCCAATTTAATAGTCAGTACATGTAGTATTGCAAAAGGTATTCATCTTTTTTATGGCTGAGTAGTACTCCATGGTGTACACATACCACATTTTATTAATCCACTTATGAATCGATGGGCACTTGAATTGATTCTACATCTTTGCAATTGTGAATTGTGCTGCAATAAACATTCAAGTGCAGATGTCTTTCTGATAAAATGACTTCTTTTCCAATATCCAGTAGTGGAATTGTTGGAGCGAATACAAGTACACAGAGAGAAGTAAAACTCAGTGGAAAGCAACTATGAGAGAAGGGGAACAAACTAACCCATTGGGTACCATGAACACTATTTGGGTGATGGGCACACCTACAGCCAGGATTCAAGCATTATAAAAATGATCCATGTAACCTAAAACATTTGTACACTCCCCTTAATATTTCAAAATAAATGAATGAATGAATAAATAAATAAATAAATAAATAAAATACAGTGAGCACTTAAGAACAATAAAAAAAATACACATCACTAAGATATAAGTACCTATATACAGGAATGATTATTGCACCATTGCTTATATTGGCAAAATTCTGAAAGAAACACTTTCATTAATATGAACATAGTTATATAATTAATAATATATTACGGACTTTTACACACTCTTAAAATGAGAATGTATGCATCTAGTGTTCATGGTACCCATTGGGTTAGTTTGTTCCCCTCCCCTCATATTTGCTTTCCATTGATAAACTTAGCTGTGTGGTATTCCAGAATGTGTATTTCTCAAAACTCTTCTGTGAGTCAGGTATGCTTCATTTGTTAGGAACAGCTGATCTCTTCCTGTACTTCCAATATAGAAAATTAGATCTCAGAGAAGCCGAAAATGAGGCAAAGGCTGTTTCTAACTTTTAATTCAGTCATTTAATAATTTATTCTTAGTATTTTGCTTTCATTTGAAGCTTTCAGTACCTAGATTCTAAGTTTTATAAATTGGTGTTGTTTTCTAACTCAGCTATGTTAATGATGTGGCATCTGTACTTCCAGTGGAACTTAAACATTCCCACCCTGCAGCTTCAGCTTCAACTTGAACAACCAGCCTCTTACCATTCCCTGCTCTCAGTTCCCACTATTAGCTGTTTCTCTCTCTTTTCTCCCTCCTCTGAGACTTTTCACAGAACGTGGTCTAATCCCTCCTCAATTCTCACACACCCCACTCTATACAGCTAACTCCTGTTCCTGCTTCAGATCTCCAACGGAGGGTTACTTCCTTGAGGAAGCCTTCCCTGTCCTCTAGGTTTAGTTGGGTCCTAGTGTTTCCCATAGCAATTTCATCTTCCGCTCATCATATTATACTTCAAGGTTATATAACTTCTAAATGTGGGTGCTTATTATACAGTGATTCATTGGATTATTTTCTTGTTTATCAGTTGTTTATACTTCTCTATCAATCAACCAATAAAAATCAATAAAATATTTCCAGATGCTTTTCAATATTACAGGGATATCCTGGGAAGCTGTATCCCCTTAACAGAATATAAAACTCATTGTGTATTTTAATGACAGGTATATTTCTCTAGGAGAGAAAAATAAAAATTAACATGAATTTTTTACTGATATTTATTAATAATATACCTTTTATCCAGATAGTTGATGGTAAATTCCTAGGGATATAACAGTCAGCAATAAAAGCAGCAAACTTACCTGCATCCTGTACCCACTTCCAGCACAACATGTGCCCATTCTACCTTTCTAAGTTTCCATAGAAATATTCCTCTATATATTTTTTGGGTCCCTATTCATTTGGGCCAATCTTTGGTGCCCATGCATGCCTTTAACTTTTCTCCTTTAAGACATATACTCACCCAGATCTGCCTGAGATAACTGGAGTGTCTTCCCAACACCCACCTTAACACTTCCCACACCTAATTTCTTACCTCAGCCTATGCCCATCTTTGTTTGTTAATGCCAAGGACAGAACCAGGCCCTTATTCATCTCTTTAATATACCTCAGTGCTCAATAGGATTGTCGAATTGCAGAAAAATCATACCCTCTAAGTTATACACCATCTGAACAGCATTCACGATTTTTTTTTCTGATTGCTTGCATTCTGCTGGATCAACAAAGTACTTTGTGTCTGTCCTTTCCCTTTTATGTTTTAAACTAGAATTTTCCTGAGGGCAGGAGAAATATTTTATTTCTCTTTTACATAACCTAGCATGAAACCTTGCACATAACAGCACTTCACTAGGTAATTAAATGCAAATATTTGGATGAGGAAAGATGTTATTCTTTGGTAAATGATCCTCTCCTTGATTATGGAAGAAATTACTATGATTTATGAGACATGTGAGAGCGATAAGAGTTCTCTTTAGAAAACTGTTTCTCTCTTCCAGAGTGCCAAAGCCTTTTGGGATCTACAGAGTTAATGCTTTCAAATAGGAATCAATTTCCTAGTTATTCAAGAGAGATGCAGGGGAAAATATCAGTGCAATGACAACCATGCATAGAAAAATTCAAAGTAAGCACAATTCACTTTGAACATTTATTTATTCCATGCCAAAAAATAACAAGAGTAAAATGTGGATACTTTTATTTTCATCTTGGCAAAGGCTTTTGAAACACCTTTGAAACACCCCTACTAGAGACAACATATACAGTGCACTCTTTTTCTGAAGAACAGACAAGTAAAGATAATAATAACCAAATGATCTTGAGAAAATGAACACAAATGGCATCCCAAAATAGTAAAAATTAAACAAACAAACAAATCTTCCAATTGCAGAATTACGACTTACTGGCTGAGTCTGTGTGAAACCAAACATCCTGTAAATGTGAAAAAAAAATTCAACTGATTAAGTATAACTGTTCTCAGGATGCTATAAAATTGGTTTAGTTTTGGTAGAAATGACCTCATTTGAACATTGTGTAAACAGACTAAATGCCATAAAAACAAACGTGAATAAATTTTTTCAAGTTAAAATGAAAGGTGGGAAGGCCTACAGCATAAGATGATAACGACTGACCAAGATTCAGAGGCAACAATGGTACATGATAACATGAATAGCTTATGGTAAATGTAAGATACACTAATTGACAAAGGTGAGCAATTTCATGGATTATTACTTAACAGAACATATAGGAAGTTTTATCATAATGTTGCATTGACTTGTCAAAACAAATACATGTTTATGAACAAAATAGTTATTTGACTTCCCTAATACTTGAAGTGTTTAAAGATATAACCCATGTACACCTGCACAATGGAATGTTATTTAAGGCTTGATATTGACCAAAATGGATTTTCCAATATTCTACTTTCACATCTTCTCTGGTGGTAGTATTCTAAATCTTCTATGTCTAATGGTCTGAATTATTTTTACTATTTCATTTTGTAAAGATTAGCAAATAATACCTACAACATAGTTAAGACTCATGTTCTTGGGGATGAACCAAAATTGATAAACAGAACTCTGAAGTAAACAACATTATTTGTAGACTTTCTAAATTCTCTTTATTTATAACCTGCATAGAAAACAGCCAACTAATTCTACTGTCATTTCCTATTCAATTGTAAGATGGTTGGTAGAAAAAAAATCCTGGTTATTATTGGAATTAAAAAAAAATTATTTAAGATGTAATGCAATATTTTTCTATTATTCACCAAAGTGTTAGGAAGTAGGTATAAAATGAGTCAAAGCTCAGAGGCAAAGAGACGGAGGACAAGGCTTAGATCTATCTTTTGCCAACTTCATGACCTTGGGAAAATTAATAACCTCTTAACATTCAATTTTGTTTTCTGTAAAATGTGACAAACAATTCTTGCTTTACTGTGATATTATGATTAAGATAATGTATTATAGAGACTAGAATTGTGCCCAACACATGGTAAGTGATTTAAAAATGGATTTTTCTTCAGTAATATTAATACATTTTTTTTCAAGAAGTGTTGAGTTTTATTCCATGTGGCAATGACTGGTAGAGGCTGCCTGGACCTTGCATTCAGAACAATGCTGACACTACACCTAGACTCAGAGATTTGTCTGGGTTCATGAAGGGGTGGTAACATGAATGCAATATATATTTTATTTTTGTTAAGGAAGTTGTTTGACTTGCTCAAGTGATGCAGTGCTACCATAATTAGAATTAAGTTCTTTGGTTTTGTATTTTGTAGACATGCAATTAGAATGATATTTTTGCTGATAACAGAGACTTTACCAATGTAAGTGGAAATGATGGACATATAAGAAGCAAGTGATGCTGTACACCTAAATATAGGCGAGTGCTGGTGATCATCAGTCAGACCTAAAATAAAACAGTGTATCTGTTACAGATGGAGATTAAAGTCTAGAAGAACAAATGATATTGCTATAAATCTTGGTAAAAGAAAGACATTTTTACAGTTATGTATTTCTGTAGTTATCAATTTCAAAAAATATTTGAAGCAATATATTTAAGTCAAGGAAATTGGCAGACGCTGAAACGATTTTACATATTGATAAGTGAATTCTGATGTGAATAAGAGTAAAACAAATATATTATCACATTTTTTTCTTTTAACTTTAGTTTTGCAATTGAACTGGTTCATTTGTAATATATATCCTCCTTAGCATCTGTATGCTGATTCAAAATTTTTTCAAAAGCATAAGTTTTATTCATAACGGATAAGGCTTATAGTTATATATTTAATCATCCCTGGACTGTCACATCTTTAGAGGCCTGAGGCAAGGCAATATAAATTCAGCAAATATTTATTTTTGTTCCTCCTACGTGCCAGGTACAGTTTTATGTACTTGGAATACAGTAATGAACAAAACAGACAAAGAGAAATTCACTGTGGATCTCATAGTTTGGAATGAGGGCAGATAATAATATTAAATACAATAGAAAAGTAAATTATTAAATGTATTAGAAGGTGATGTTATAAGAAATGAAAAATAAACATAGTAAGGGGGAAAGGAGGATTGACTAAGGGGAGTAAGTTTCATTATTAAATAATATGGTCATGGAGTACAGAGATTTGAAGGAAAATTTGATAGATGTAAGAAATTAGCCAATCTTAGCAAACTTTCTCTCTGGTAGAAATATCTAGAACAAGGGGCATAAAAGCACAGCAAACCTGGCATTGTTGAGGGGTACAGTGTGGCTGGAGCAGAGTGGTAAGTTCAAAGACGAGGTCTGATGCGGCAGGGCCTTGGCCATTTTATGGACTTTGGCAGTGGCAGGGCTCTGAGTAGAGCGGTGACATAACAGGGCATGATATTATAAGGGTCATTTGATCTTCTGTGTTTCCAATAGATTGATAAGGTCGAGAGTAAAAAAGTTGGAAAATATTTTGGAGGCTATAGTTATGATCCAGGCAAGAAGTCAGGGTGCCTTCAGTTATTAGCAATAGAGAGGGCAAGGAACAGATGGATTGTGAACATATTTTAAGGCCAAAATCAATAGAATTTAGGGGAAAATGTAAAGTGAGATATGAGAGAAGAAACACAAATTATCAAGGACAATTTAACGTTTTTGATCTAATCTAAATAGTTCAAATATTGAGTCGTTTTTCCCTCCTAGAAAGATGGCTATGCAGGGAGTGTGTTCTTTGCTGGATCAGAATTTCAGTTTTGGATAGGTTTTAAATCAGATGTTCCAAAGGAGCTGTTGAGCAGACTTTGGATATATGAGCTTGGAATTTGGGAGAGAGGTTTGAACTAAAGCCATAAATTTGGAATTAACTGGCATATAGAGAATATTAAAGCCATGAGTTTGGATGACACCACAAAGAGGCTTAGTGTGGGGATAAACGACTTGAGGACTGATTCCTGGAGCATTCCGAACTAAAGAGCTCAGTTATCCCACCTCTTGCTTTGAAGACTTTATGAAGTACAAAAAGAATATCTGGTAAGTTTATAAAGTTTACCATCTGTATATTATTCATAGAGTAAATTTTCATAATGAAGCTATAGGTGGATAACTTTCCATACAGATGGAAAGATCATGGCACATTCATAGACCATAGGGACTTGGAAAATTTTATTAGCACTCTTCTCAGTACCTAAAACTATAGGCATACAAAAAAAAAATTGCTGCAGCTACAAGTGCAGTTTTTATTCATGTGCCCATGAATCCTGCCTTATTTATAAACCCGGTTTCTATCTCACTACTCATAAGGAAATCTTTTCTCTATCTTGAATCTTCAGAAAAATGACTTATGAAAATATTGGTTAATTTAGCTGTATCTAAACCACTTTCAATTCACTTCTCATTTGTATAGTTTCTTCTGATAGATATATTATAGCCCATAGAGAAATCTTATTCTGCTCAGGCTTCCAGGCACACAGACTAAAGTCTCAATACACTGACCTTTAGATTTTAGAAAACAAGTATTTACATAATTCTTGTCTCTACTTGTTTCTATGACTGAGCAATAACCAAAATATTATAAATACTATTGATGTTTTTCCTACGAAGTTATCACTCACTCACATTTTGTACCTAATTGTAAATATATATCATGCATAGACTTGATCTGACTTTGTAAGATTATATTCTTACACTTTATCATCAGATATACCAATTTATTGTCACCTTCTACAAATGAGTGTAAGCTACCAGCTTTCACTCCAGAGCAGCAACTTTCAATAACAGTGGACAGATCTCTAGCTCTAAAGGATTAGGGTAGCCTCTAATAAACAGGAAATGAAAACATTATGACTGGCATATTGGTTTAGAATCCCAGGGATCTCCAGTAACAAAATAAGTGTACTTTTATACACTAACTTTTTACTGTTGGCCTTTCACCAAAGTGGTACCAAGAGGAATGCTGAAAGCTATGAGAACAGGAAAATTAAAAAAATATCTCAAAACACATTGGGCTTTCACCAAATACAAAGCATAATCCTGCTGATTGCTGGGAGCAGGAAAGAATGGCAGAGATATAACCCTAATATGCATCAAATATTGACAGAGTGTACTGCAGAGATGACCAAAGGCTATATTTCCTGAGAAACAGAAAAATAAGGAGAACTGGAAAGCAAAAGAATTCCCAAGCAAGTGAAAAAACTGTTGGCTGTGATATAAATGAGAGAGAAAGAGGGATGGGAGAGAAAGGGAGAGATCTTTCAGAAAACTCATAATTAGGTTGTAAAGCATAAAGAACTCTGAAAATCTCACTAGTTCTTATAACCCAAAACCTCACATCCAAAAACCTGACAAAAGAAAAGTCCTAATATCACCCCTTTCAAATATTGAAACATTAGTGAACTAAATCTAATTAATGGCACAATAAATCCAAGTCTCAGTTCAACTACAGATGAAAATGACTCAATTCCCTTTATCAGAACCTTGACAGAGCAAGAAGCATGCTATTTTTGGGGTAAGGATCTCATTCATGTTAGTTACTACTCATTATTTTAAGATGAGAAGATGAAGTTTGGCAAACAGATATCTTTGGAGAAAGACAATGAAGTAGGAAAAAATGACTCATAATCAAACATAAAAATAGTATAATGAGACCATAGATGAGCCAGATGTTGGAATTAGAAGAAAAAAGAGTATAAAATGACTATGATAAATGTATTAAAGCACCTTTAAAGAGACAGTGGATGAAAAGCTTCCACGATTAATGAAAAACATTAATCCACAGATCCCAAAAACTCAGATAACACAATGCAAGATAAATACAAAGAAGACCCTCACAGGTACAATATAGTAAAACTTCTGAAAATCAAAAATAAAGAGAAAAATTTAAGAGCAGCTGGAGAAAAAAAGCATATTAGATACCTTATCATCATTATCATCATCATCAACAGAGGAGGAACAAGAGAAAAAGGAGGAGTAAAAGGAGGAGGAGGGGAGAAGAAAGAATTAATAAGAAGAATCAAAACAGATTTTTCATCAGAAATAATGAAAACCAGAAGGCAATGAAATGATATAATACTTTTAGAGTCATAAAATAAAAAACAGTTCAATTCAGAAGTATGTATCCAGCAAAAATATTTCTCAAAAGTAAGACAAAAACCAGAAATATTTAAAATGACAAAAACTGAAATATTTTGCTTCCAGGAAACATTCATTATAATATAAGACATAATAAAGAGAATCCTTTTAGAGGAATGAAGAGTACCAAAGAAGGTAAATATATGTGGAAATAACTAATTTTGAAAGATTTATTTCATTAAAGACTATTAAAGATACACTATTTAAAGGAGTTTAAAGTACAAATAACAATTTTATGGAGTTATTTAAAAGTGAAATACATAATACTAAATGGAATATTATAATTAGATGTTTCTGAAATTATGAAGTGATATGATATTATTTGAAATTAGATTATGATAAGTTAAAGATGCACATTGTGATCTCAAGAACAACAGTAAGATAACACAGAGACATGTTTAAATGGACAATACAAGAGATAAAAATAAATTAAAAAAATAAAAAACCAAAAAACATCCCCCACCTCAATTAATGCAAAAGAAGGCAGGAAATGAGAAAGAGAAAAACCAAAAACAAATAGAAAAATAGGAAACAAATAGCAAGATGCAATACTTAAACTTAATCATATCAATACTTACATTAAATACAAAAACCAAGAATGCTGACAAAATAAAAAAGCCACATCTCACTATATGCTGCTTACAATAAATGCTCTTTAAATATAAAGATACAAATCTAAATATGAGTGAAAAAAATATTTACTGTAAAAATGGTAAGAACAAGAAAGTGGGTGACGTTATATTTATGTCAGGGGAAGTAGTCTTCAAGACAAGGAATATTAATAGAGATGGAAAAGGGCATTTCATAAAAATGAAAAGGTCAATTTATCAGGAAATATAACAATCCTAAATGTTTGCAGCTAATAAAATTATATAAAACTACATGTTAGAAAAATTCAACTGAATAAGTAAAGAAACAGATATATTCACAATCCTACCATATTTCCCTGAAAATATGACCTACTCATGAAATAAACCCTAGCAGGATTTCTAAGCATTTGCACAATATAAGCCCTACCCCGAAAATAAGACCTAGTGATGGGCGTGGCTACGCAGCGTATGTGCACAACCCATGCATTTCGACTCGGAGCGGTAAAGAAGATGAGTAGCCCTTCTCATCCGCCCTATGAGAGCTCTATTGCCTGACATGAGAGATTGGGGCCAATGGTTATAAGGAAATACAGTCACAAGAAATTCAGGATGGAATTTGGGGTTTGGAGAGTTATGATGTTCCAGAAGAAGACGACTTAACTATATTTGAATAAATGTAGATTGTTGTACCGTACTTAAAAAAAATAACACAACCCCTGAAAATAAGCCCTTGGGTGTCTTCTTGAGGAAAAATAAATATAAGACCTTGTCTTTTTGATAAGGCCATTCTTACCAGAGATAAGTGATATCTCATTGCAGTTTTGATTTTCATTTCCCTGATGATTAGA
>VBSM01002608.1:134263277-134299504 GCA_008086735.1 Cheirogaleus medius
CATAACTGTAATATTTGTACCCCCATAATATGCTGAAATAAAAAATAAAAAATATAAAAAAAGACCCTGTCTTATTTTCGGGGAAACACGGTAGTGGCAAATTATGATATCTCTTGATTGATTAAGTAGACAAAATCAGTACATATATACAAGATTTGAACCACACTATCTAATGACTTGACCTAAATAAAATTTATAGAACTCTACATCCAACAACTGCAGAATACACAGGCTTTTCAAGTGCACATAAAACATTCACCAACATGAACAAACTAGGCCATAAAAAGAAGTCTCGGTAAATTTAAAAGGCTTGCAATTAGGCAGAATGTTTCCTAATAACCCATAATAATTACAAATTAATAAGAATATTATCTATAAAATATTCTAATATTTGACAATAAACACATATATTTGTTATTAACTAAAAAAATCACAAGGGAAAGTAAACATTGTTTTACACTGAATGAAGATTAAAACATAACATATGAATATTTATAGGATGACGTTAAAGTAGTGTTCATAGAAAGAATTATAATATTTAGTGGATATATTAGAAGAGATATTTTAAATAAAAAATTATTTTAAAATAAATATATAAATTTTAAAAATTTCCATCTTAAGAAGCTGGAGAAAAAAGGATGTTAAGTCCAAAGTAAATAGAACAAAGGAAAAAATAAGCGTAAATGTAGAAATTGATAAAATAGAAAACATAAAAAGATAAAATGATTAAAACGTAAAAGAAGCAATATATGTAACCTAAACATTTGTACTTCTGTAATATGCTGAAATAAAAAAATTAAAATATTAATGCAATTGTCATGTCCCTTGCAAAATCAATAAATAATAAAAAGAAAAGGTACAAATTGCTATATTAAGAATGAAAGAAATTTTTACAGATTCCACAGACATTAAAAGGAAAAAAGACATTAGAGACAACTTTATAGCAATATATCCAATACTAAGAAGATATGGAAAAATTACTTGTTAAAGAAATTGAATTTTTAATAAAATATTTCCTACAAAAAATAATTCTAGTCCCAGTTGGAAGAACCAGTCACTTTTATTAAATATTAAAGGAGAATATGACATCAATCTTATACAACTTATTTTAGAAAATGAAGGAGAAAGAAGAAATACTTCTTGATTCATTTTATGTGCCATAATCATGCTAATACCAAAACCAAAGAATACATTACAGAAACAAAACAATAAAAACAACAAAAACAGTATCCCTCATAAACATAGACATAAAAATCCTTCACAAAATCTTAGCTGAGTTTAACAATATATAAAAAGGTTAATACAAGTGTATTTTATCTCTAGATAGAAAGGTTGATTTAAGATTCAAAAACCAACCAATGTATAAATCATCACATTGTAAAATGAAGGGAAAAATCACATGGTTAAACAATAAATGTAGAAAAAGCATTTGACGAAATTCAGCATCCATTCACTACAATGATCTTTTAGCAAACTAGAAATAGACAGTATCTTCTTCTATTTTAGAAAATAAATCTATGGAAAAAATCTATAGATAACATCATACTTAATGTTGAAATAGTAAATGCTTTTCCCTTAATAGCAGAAACAGGGCAAAGATACAGCCCAGAAATAAAAATCACACATTCACAGTCAATTGATTTTTGACAAAGGAGCCAATATAATCCAGTGAGAAAAGAAAGGCTTTTCAACAAATTTTGCTGTCACAATTGAAAATCCATATGGAATAAAATGAACTTTGAACTCTATCTTACTTGATAGAAAAAAATTTAATTTGAGATGGATAATAGACTTAAATGATTCATTGGTAAGGTCATAGTGCTTCTATGACAAACATAGCAAAGTATCTTCACAACTGTAAATTAAATAAAAGTTACGTAGGACCAAAACAACACTATCCTTAATAAAAGGAAAAATGTTAAATTTAAATCCATCAAAATGGAATATATCTATCCTTAAATAGACACAATAAAAGACTGAGCAGACAACCTGCATATTGGGAGAAAATATTCTATTCTCAGTACCTATATCTGATAAAGGCTTTGGACCCAGCATACACAAAAACTTGTATAAATCAACAATGAAAAAGCAAACAACTCAACAGGAAACAGATCTGATGAAATACTTCTCAAATACATGTATAAAAATGACCAATACATGCATAAGAAGGTGCTCAACATCATATTCATCAGTCAGATGTCATTTCAAAGAGCTAAGAGTTCACACATACACACAAATGGTTAAAATACAGAAATCGAGTGTTGGTGAGGATGTGGAACAACTGGAACATTCATACTCTGCAGGGAGTATAAAATGGTGCAATTACTCTGAATAAACATATGGTAGTTTCTTATAAAGTTAAAGATATGCCAACCTTATAACCTAGTATTCAACTCCTTGGTATTTATCCTTCAAAACAAAATGTCCATGAAATATTCACAAACAGGTTTGTAAATGTATGTTCATAGCTATTTTATTCATAATAATCCCAGATAGGAAACATGCCAAATGGGCGTCATTGAGAAAATAAATGAATAAATTTAGTATATTCATACAATGCGATAATGATTCAACACTAAAACGATATTTCTGTCCTTTAAAGGAAGGTATTTTCTAAGAATTATCCTTGAGGTACACATATTTTCTAGTTATCGGAAATCTAAGGACTTCAATCTTTACCTTTGTACCAATGACAGCTAAAGATACACCTTTGGTATCAGGCCTTCATTTACGAAAGCTTTTCTGATTTACTTCATTCATTCGGGGATTTACTTATTTATTCTTTACTGTATGATAGGCATTTTTTCTATTGCTATATAGGGAAACATATAAACAAGATTTCTGCTCTCATAGAGATAACATTAACTGAGGAAATAGTAACCATAAAACAGTAATAATTTTACATATTAAAGGTGCTGGAAAGGAAAACAAAACAGAAGAAATATAAGGAAGTATGACAGTGGGAGGGGGTAAGTCACAAGAGCAAGGATTAATTCTTTAGCTGGGATAAAGGTAAACCATATGAAGATTAAAACACTTGCACTAATGCCTAAATGATGATTTTTTTTTCAAATCGTCCTTAATAGTGTCAGAATGTAATCTTTTTAATAATATGTTCTAATTAAAGCCAGTCTGAAAAACATGCTGCCAATTCATTTTGCCAATTTCAATCCTGTACTTAAGAGACTACTAGCCAATAAACTTATAATCAAGTAGGTATCCTAAAATAATTTTAAAGAATTGGATATATAATTTGTAAATAGCAAATTTTAAATAGTTAAGTGGAAGAACTAAAATACTTTCAAGAGAATTTTAAACAATTTAGAGTTTTAAGCAGGCTACGCAGTGCCATATAAACCATGTTTATAGTGTTCACCTTTGCAAGAAAAAAAGACTTTTATTCTAACTTAGCATGATAAAATAGAAAACCTGTCACAACCTTTGAAAAGAGCAGAAATTTAAGTTATCATAAATTTTACCTTCGAAAATGTCATTCTAGAAAAACACCAATCAATAGAGAACAACTAGTTAAGATTGAAATGACTTACAAGGACTTCTATATTTTGAGAATCTAGACTAAATAACTGTAATACTTCCATAAGTATAAATATTTATATTGGAACACATCTCTCTCTAGGATCATTCTGGCATACTCTGATTAATCAATTCAGGTTTTTTATCCTGGTACATAAAAGTGGATAAGATACAGTAGACGCAATTCTTTCTAGCTACATTTTGTTTATTTTCACCAATGAGTAGCAACTGTATACCTCATCATTACCTCAGACACAAACCATTTCCTTTCCATTCCTTCCTTGGTATTTCTCTCATACCCCCTGAGTTTAGAAGCTTCACTAAATCATGTTCATTTTTGAAGCTTTGGGTACCAGGCTGAAAAGATTAGACAAACCATGGAATAGCCAGTTTCCTTTTACGCCCCTTTGATTCCAAAATATGTTTGGATTAATATTCCTATTCTTAAAAGCCAAGCTAATGATCTCTATACAAAGTTTCTTCTGTAAACATGAGCAACTTCTGAGACATTTTTATTGGTGATTTGTATATCAATGCAGTGCTGTTGAGTCAAGGAAACCCCTGAATATAACTATTTTATAAATCTGTAAATTGTAGAAGGAGGACTTGGAATCCCTTTTTATTGCTTGAAATCATGTTGTAGGGTAAAAGTGTTATAAAGCATTTTGGTTATAAGATATGATCAAAGCCTTCAGTAACTCATTCCAACTTTTAATCAGATTGCTTAGTAACTTTAGAATAGATATATTTTCTGACCTACTTTTCATTTGCTTTTCAGAAACAACATCATTTTTATCCCATTTTAGTTAAATTTTATAAAATTAAATTAGATACTGTCACTTAAATTGGTAGGATCATATAGAGCTGCACTTGTTTACTTTAATCAGAAAACCTCAAAAGAATTTGTTTTCTGAAATCCAGTAAGTTTCAAATGAGGCCCAACCAAATTATTTATTCACTCTATTAGGTAAGTAAATAAAGAATATAAATGAAGAAAAGAGCTGAGGGAGCCCAGGTAGACTAGAGAAGACTGCAATACATTCAAAAAGGATCTGTGGAAAGCAAAAAATGTTTACCCAAGGTGTATCATGGGTGTAACCTGATCTGATTTCCCACTCTTCCATTCATATTATTCTTGGAAAAGGAGCAAAAGTCAGCAAGTATGTGGAATAGAAACCATTGACAGTGCTATACTTTCTGCTAATTGGAAAGAAAACCATAAAAATAATTTTAAAAGTAGGCCCAGACCATCCAGAAAAAACTTAAAAATCTAAATTTTAGATTCTAAAAAAAAATTACGGGTAGACTAAAGGCACAATCCAATACAAAACACAGAATAAAAGTAGCAATAATGATGTTAATCATGTAAAATAATATTTTCAGTCTTATTTTAAGATATCTACAATATCTGTAATATCATATGAAACTACTTGTGACTGATTTCTCATGATGTTAAATTTGGAGGTGTGCTAATACTTCCATGATTAGCTGAATGGTAAGAAATACTAAATTTCTATTAGAAGTTAGTGAATGTAAATTTTTTTCCCATTCAAATTCATAGACCTTGTGACTTCTACCCACAGACCTTCTCATCAATCTATTGAGACATTTTTTTCTACCTTTTAGGAAATGATAGAGAGGATGTAGCCGGTTGCTCAATATCACAAAACTTAGTGAAAGCACTGGAATTAACAGAAACTGTATCTTACTCTCACCAAGGACAGAACTCTAAACACCATGCATGGCTAATTCATGTGTTTTCATTGTAAGATGGTCACAAATGTTAGTGTGTCAATTAGAGGCATAGCTTCATAAATCTTCAGAAAACATTCTGTAAATGGGGGATTGATTACACTGTGCTCACTTCTGCTTTGTGAATTACTGCCTTACACTGGAATGATCTATATATCAATCTGTCTCATCCAATAGCCAGTGAAATCCTATAGAAAAATCACTGTGACAAATATATCTTATGACCCTTGGATCCTTGAATTGAGCTTATTGTGCTTGTTTGAGCTGAGTTTTATTTACTCATTTGTAATTTATTTATTAACTCATGTCCCTTATAGTGTGCTTGTTTTTTTACCTGATGGAAAGCTCCTGGTCGCAAGGCAACCCTTACAGACTTCTATACCCCCATGGTGCTTAACACAATGCTGTGGACACTTAATAAAGATTTGTACAGAAGAAATAAGGTATTTTTGAGAAGGGGAAATAATTTAATGATTAAAATAATTTAAAGCCTACGTTTTAAAATGAGTTTCTTAAACTACTATAGAAAAGTAAATTAATACGAAATTTTACTATTAATAAACAGCTTTGTTTATTTTATATTTAATGCATAATTATGATGTAATATTTTAAAACTCTTGTATGAATGCATTGGTTTGAAAAAGCCAACACTTTTAATTATTCTTTAAAACAAATAACCTAGATAAAGAGCATTTGCTTATCTCATCTTTGGCAGAGTATGCACTACTGTGTTTCAAAAAAAATGGTATGTCAGAAATAAAAGTACAATTAAAATGACACTTTAAAGTTTTCACTATGTTATAGAAACTTTCTAAATGGTGAAGATAAGGAACTACTTTTATTCCAGCACTGGTTTTCTTTCTTTCTTTCTTTCTTTCATTCATTCATTATTTTTCTATAAAACATTCAGGGAATAGTAATAATAAATTTACAAAATTCTTTTCAAATGTTACCTCATTACATTCTCACAATTCTCCTTTTTTAAAAGAAGAAATATTGTGGAAGATAATAAACTTTCCTTAATCATTCATACCTGATTCTTCTACATTAATAAAAAAATTAGTCACTTAAAACTAAATTATTTAAGTTTTAATTATAATTTGATCTTATAAAAAGCAATTAGTCTTTAGGATAATAAGTATTAATAATTATTTTCATGAAGTCAAATACATAATTTATTTATCAATGCTGAATATATAATTTCCCCCCCAAATCAATTCATCATTATTTTTTTAGAGACAGTGGTCTCCCCATGTTGCCAGGCTGGACTGCAGCTCCTGGTTCAAGTGATCCTCCCACCTCAGCCTCCCAACAGCTGGAACTACAGGCATGCACCACCATGCCTGGCTTACCCCAAAATGAATTTAAACAAAAATATATTACTCATAAGAAACTCCATGCTTTGATATTAGTCTCATCATAATTTACATCCTGATTTCTTTTGATTAGTTATTGTAGATGGCAGAGTGACATCATCATGTTTTTATGATACCACATATGTTGTAGGAAGAAGTGACACTGGGGCAATTCAATAGGCACTGGTGGTAGTTTACCTGCATAACCTCTTTTGGACAAATTAGTCAAGAAGTATACAATAAAGTTATAACTTAAGTACATAATATCTCGCAAGCTCATAAATGTCAGAATCATCCTTTTTCTTTTCCCTTTTTCTTTTCAAATATTTCCCCAATTATTTTAAAAGGAAAATGTTCTCTTATATCAGACCCAAAAGTAGAGGAGAATTACTAATTGACTGGGGAAAAACAAGCTGGAAAAAAGGCTAATTAATTGGTTATATAAGCATTATTTTCGAACTTTTTTCTCAATCCTCCTAGAGAACAAAAGTTCACACCTTCTGTCTTAGTCCTTTATACTGTTATAACAAAAATACCACAGACTTGATAATTTATAAATAATAGACATTTATTTCCTCACAGTTTTGAAGGATGGAAGTCCAAGATCAAGGCACCAGCAGGTTTGGTATCTGGTAGGGACCATGTTTCTGCTTCCAAGATGGTACTTTGAATGTTGTGGCCTCATGTGGTAGAAGGGATGGAAGGGCAAAAAGGAGATGAATACTGTGTTGTCACATGGCAGAAGAGCAAAAGAGAGGGAACCCACTCCCTCAAGCCCTTTTATAAGGGCACTAATCCCATCCCTGAGGGCTCTGCCCTCCTGACTTAACTACCTCCTCAAGGCTCCACCTCTCAACACTGCCACATTTGCCATTAAGTTTCAACACATACATCTGGGGGACACACTCAGACAATAGCACTTTCCTTTCATGTTTAAAATTTCAAAATATATTACTTATTGGCCTAAAGGAATCAAGACAGTGGTAATTTCAGAATATTTGTTTTCAAAATACTTGTGTCACCATTGCAATACTAAATCAGAATATCAAGGTCAAGTAGTGAGTTTTACTACCAGATTAAAAATTAGCAACATGGAGAGATATGTAAATTCAGATCAATTGAACTTAATCATCTAATGTGAGCATTATATTTCATCCACAATATCCATTAATTCAAGTATTTATTGACCATGCTGTACAATGTTCTAGGTGCTGGAGGGTATCAATAAAACAGATCACTATACCTGGTTACTTGGAACTTATATTTGAATTGGTAAAACATATGTCAGAAAATGAAAAGTACTCCAAAGGAAAGTTAAGTAGGGCAAGGGGTAGAAGGATTGTTAACTGGTAAGGTACAATTTTAGATAAGGTGGTCAGGGATGACTTTATTATAGAAGTGACATTTGAGCAGAAAGAGAATACAGTGAGTGGATACTTGAAGTGTCCTCCAGGCAGAGGAAACAGCATGCCTAATGGCCTTGAAGCAAAAGCATGCTCAGTGTGTTCAAGGAATAGTAGGGAGGACTGTGTGGTTGGAGCAGAGTGGCCAGGGTAAAAATAGGAAATGAGTCCAAATAGGTAAGGTCAGAAAGTGATCTTGTAGAGCAGTGTAAAGACTTTGAATTTTAATTTGGGGAGGAATATCAAGAACTTAGTTTAGGACAAGTCAAGTTTGAGATGAAAATAAGACCTCCAATGCAAATGGCAATTGGAGAGCTGGATAGACGTGTATAGAATTCAAGTGACAGGTCCAAGTTGCATATTTAAATTTGGAAGTCATCTGTGCAATGCCATGAGACTAGATGAGATCATCATCTAAACAAATGTAGACAGAAAAGAGAAGAGGGCTGTGGGCTGAACTTTGAAGAACCTCATCATTTAAAGATTGAAGAAATGAGGAAGAACAAGTACAGAGTATTAAGGAGTGGTCAGTTTGGTAAGGAAGAAACCAGAAGCCAATAGAAGCCGATATCTTAAGGAGAGTGAATTCTGTGTTTCTATTAGGACAAGTAACAGGACTGGTTTGTCCAGTCACAGGACAGGTTTTACCAATGTGGTGATGAGCTGTTTGATGGAGTGTTAGTTACAAGGTATCAGGAAGAGAGAATTTGGAGATAAAAATATAAATAACTATATAAAGGAATTTCATTTCTAAGGGAAGCAAGGAATGCAATGGCAGCTAACAAAGGATATTAAGACAATGTATTCAGAGATATCATAGCACATTAATTTGCTCATGAAAATAATCCAGTATAGCAGGTAACGATCATGATGCAGAATAAAGATGAGAATAGCTGAATAATGTCCCTGAGAAGGCAAGAAAGAAAAGGATCTAGTGATCATGTGTAGTGGCCAACCTTAGCTAGGGCCACAGACAGTTCATGCACAATGAGTATTATGTTATACTGGTGAATAATGCTTGTTTAAAATCAATGTCAAGAACATTTAAGCTTTCATATTCCAAAGAAAAAGGTTCTCATAAAAACCATATAGGAAAGGGGTATTTTTCTCTTCCCTAATTTATAGATGAGAAAAGTAAAGGTAAATTGGGTTCAGAAACCCACCTAAAGTCACAACATATATTGCAAAGGTTAAGTTAAGACCTGCTAGCTCTTCTTGGGGATTTTAATTAAAGATTGACTAAGGTCAGACCTCAATTCAGATAATTTAGATTCATGTAATCCCTCATGTGGGAATAATGTTCCCAAATTTAGCTGTACATCAGAATCACTTCTTGAATTTCATTTTACTTTGGTTTGAGACATAAACTCTGGTCTAAATCTTTGAATACTATCATTTGGTGACTTTTCAGAGGAATGGGTCATCTAAGCTTTAAATAGAGCATCAGTTGTTTTCCAGAGTGTTCCACAGTTGAGTACAACTATACTTTCAGACATATAGGCTACATCAAATGGTTTTCTATTAATACATATAGGAATCCTCTGTGAGCCAGATATATTTTCCATCATGAAGAAATATGAACTTATGAGAAATGCAGTATGTAATTTTTGTGATAAATCACCTTCAGTGGATTTTCATAATGAATAATGCTACATATATGAATTTACTTTTTATAAAGATTGGGGGGTTAATTTGGTATTGAAGAGAGAGTAGCAAAACCTAATTTTAGTGTTGGTTTCATTTTTTTTCCAGCGGATCCCAAGTTGGTACGAAAACATATCAGGGGCTTTAAGGAAAGCTGGTTCCAATTTTAATCATAATTATCTTATTTTCACTTATTTTATTAAAGTCTTGTCTGATATTTTATTTCAAAAATTATTTCTATTTCATTCAAACTTTTCAAAAACCACTGAATAAGAGAGATGATAGTCACCCAAACACTAAAATGCTCACTAAAAAGCTTTCTGATACCACTCTGGCCTCCCTCCAGAACAGTGCTGTCAAACATCACCAATGAATCAAAAGATGCTGGCCCATTAGTCTCACATTCAGTGATACGATACTCTAGACAAAAAGTATCATCTTTGTGGAGACTCCAATGAAGTAAATATCTTTGATACTTTGCTACTAGAGTAACCAGAGGGATTTACATGTACAGAGGTAAAACTAAGCAAAAGATAACCTCATTAGTAACTTGAGCTTAACCTCTAAGATTTCACAGGACTCTTCTGATAAGCTGGGCTGGCTATGGACAACTTGAAGAATTATTTGTACAGAGTTGGAAGATCTCCTGTTTAGAACAAAATCAAACTTCTTTGGCTTTTCCTTAACTAAAACTACACTTTTATTCCACCTATTTAAATATTGTAACTCTGTTTAACAAATTACTGAGGGTTTTAATTAAATTTGGAAGTCAAGAGTGAAGGAAAATGGGAAGTGAGGAAGGAAGTTTGGATGGAAGCATCTTAGGCTACATTACAGTTCTAAGGAAAGTTTGACAAAGCCACTGGTGAATCTTGGAGCCAAAGTCACCCACTAGAGGGGTCCAGCTTCTCCAGAGCAGGCCTGTATTAGTATCTCTACCATGTTCAGTGATCGAGAGCCACGGTAGGAAATGTGTCCCCCACACAAACACAGCAATGGGATTTAGAGGTTGCAAAGAGGACTCTCGTTACAGTTGGAGATTTGAGAGGCATATTCTCATGATTACCACCCATAGGTTTGCATGTCTGAATTTGTGTTATTTATTCATCTACTGTTACTGACTTCAGGTTAAAACTTTGCCTCCAGTAACTAGAAGCCAAAGATTACCCTGAATTCAACTACAAGATCTGGACCAGAGAACCTGACACTCCTTTTTTTTTCATACCATTACTTAAACACATTTCAGTGTCTAGCTTTTCTATTTCTTCCTATCATTTCTAGGGTCACGGCCATGTGGAAAATTGAATGTACTCCTGTTTTGATATAAAAGGAAGGCACTTTTCCCAAAAGGCACCATTAAGAAAGACTGAGAAAGTGCCAGCCCGAGGCTGTGTGAACTGAGCTGCTCTTCACAGAGCGCTGATGCCTCTCATTCTTCAACCTTGGCAGCTAATGGAATATGCTCCTCCAAGGGGCAAGATTTATTCACAAAATGACTCCATAGAAAAATGTACAGGGAGTAAAGCAGATCTTCTGTTAGGGTGATGAAATTTTTCATGCTCTGTTTGGGAAGTGATTGGTGTTTTCTCCTCATTATTTCTGTGCCTTGGCTTCAATCTAAGATTACCAGGTGTCTGTGTTTCTATGGAAGAAATTTGAGGATATTTAAAAGGAATGAGAAATATTTCTGAAGTTACATCCCTTTGCTCCAACCACAAACCTGGGCTGGTTCTGTGGACACAGGAGGGATGTGACAGGACCTCAGGCATCAGGTTGCTCACAAACTTTTTAGAGATTTAGCATTCAGGATTTGCTTTTTGGAAAATAGGTAAGTGTAATAATGTGGGGAGTATGAAATTTTTGTCTTAGTTTCAGTTATACTCTGTGACTCTGAGAACACTTTGAATTGGAGGTTTCTTATCTGAGCTGGCTGAACTAGCAGACCAATGGGAATGAAGCCTCCAGGAATTTTACAATGTGGCAGCCCTACATCATAGCTACCTCTCCCATCTTTCACAATCTATTAGTATGATGTTAATTGGCAATATACATAATCCCAGGGTGAAATTTCTATGATAGTGTTCAGATGAGTGTGTTTGTGTGTGTGTGTGCATGTGTACCTGTACATACATATATATGTGATAATGAGATTCTTTTAAGAATGAGGAAATTATCTCAATTTATAGCAGGAGGACTTTGAGAAAGCACTTATGTGAATGAAAATTAAGCAGAAAATTTTAGAGGCAGGAGAGATCTTAGTCCAGACTTTTTAAAAAATATGTTTTTTTTGTCTACCTGCATCATAATTAACTATGATGCTTTTTAAAACACAGATTCATGGGCCTTACCATAGACCTTCTATTTAAGACTCCTTTGATATGGGGCCAGGAATCTTTATTTCCAACAAAGTCTCTGAATGATTCTTTTACACATGAGTGTTGGAGAATTGCTCATCTAATCCAAGTCCTGCATTTTATACATGAAGAAACTAAGACTCAGAGGTGATAATATAAATTTATTGAGCAAAGTTGATCAAATTGATTCAAGTAACTAGAATTTGAATTTTAATTGGAATAATATTCATTCATTCATTCATTTATTCATTCTAAGAAAAATGTTATTGACTGCTTACTTATATACAAAGCTGTTTTATATAGATCAGCATATCTGTTATTTAAAATAGCTCTGTGTTAACAATAGCTCAGAAGTTACAATTATTTCTTTCTTTCATATAAGATGACTAAGGCTGAGTGTTTTAAATAACTTGTCTATATTCTGACCCCTAGTAAGCTGGCATTTTTAATTCCAAAACTCATGTTCCTTAACTCCAATTTATACTTTCTCCCAAGGCAGAAAGGAACCAAAATTTACTGAGTGCTGACAAAGTAGCAGGAACTTTTACACATATTATAAAATTAAATTTTTCTTCAGTGGATTAGATATATATACATATATATATACACACACACACACACACACATACACATACACGTGTGTGCGTCTTTTACAAAACAGGAAACTGAAGCACAGAAGTTTGAAGGAATAGAAACCAAGGTCACAAAAACCTACACATTTTGACTTCCAGTCTTCAACAGGTAATTTAATACATTTTTAGACCTGAAGACTATTACTAGCTATTTGAAAGTTATTAATATATAGGCTAGAGTGTGAGGAGATAGCCCTTCTGAAAGAATATCAACTGAGACTCTTCAGTTTCTGACTGGGATTGAACGTATTGAATGCATTACTGACAGTGCCCCACTGAGGGGAGGGTCCCTCCTGCCTATCAGCTGAGTTATCAATGGCTTTGTGTTTCAATGAAGCAGTGAAATGGAGAGAATTCCAATGTGGTTATTTCCCCATATTTCAGTTTGCTGCCTAGGAATACTATCAGCTGGGGCCTTACAATATGCTAATGTTATTGCAGCATCATCTTCTTTGCATTCCAACCGGGACTACTTTGGTTCTCATAAACTGCACCTCACTAAAATCTGGAAGTATCTGGTTTACATATTCACTGCCACTCCTGGCTTCCTCAGGGACCATTTCAAAGTACTAGACGATGGTAAGCAAATTAGTTATTTGATTCCAATGAACCGAGGTCAACATAACATCTGTTTTCCTCAACTTTGCTATCACCTTTATTTCTGTAGTGTTGGCTTATGCTTGTGATTCATTCTGTCATCTTAAGAGCATTTTCGGTGACCTAGAGCCTCTTATCTCCTGTCAGTGTTCTTTAAAGTTGTTTTGCCACACCCTAGTTGGAAAATTAAAACTGAGTAGCCAATAAACGTTCCTCAAATTCTGCTGTTTTCAAACTATGCAAATGTCGTTTCTTTCCAAAAATCTGAGCAGCGAAATTTGACAGAGTGAACATAAACATTTTTGTTGTCATTCTGGGAAGAGGAGGACAGAGGTTCATTGTCATCCACCTAAAGATCAAATAACCCTGAGGCAATGCAATCATTAGTTAAGTATTTTATATAACAAATAACTTACTAAACAAATATTGTGGGAATTATTTTACTTATTTTTGAACTCTATGCTCTTCAAGAATTAGAAATAAAACAATCTTTGAAGATATACAATCACCATTGCTGACCCAAAGTTTATCAGCTTTCTAATGCAAATTCCTTTTAGCAAAAATGCCTATTCACAAGAGCTCAGATGAGCGGTGGATAAAACTGGATTGCATTAGGTTGTTATTGTTGTATTAACAATCCAAAGCGCAAGTAGAACTGTCTTCTTCAAGGAGAACTGAATTAAAAAAGATATCAAATGTCAATTTCAAGAAGTGAGTGGGGAAAAAATAAATAAATAAAAGCCAAAAGGTCAGGAGCAACAATGTGGGAAAGATTTGGAAGTGGAGTGCATTTTCACCGCTGTTCTTCCACCTTCTCTTTCTAATTCCCTTGCTGTGTTCCATGGGCCACACCATCATGATCTGTCAGGTCCACTCTGTGCTATGCCTCAAATTCCATTGTCTTCCTCCAGCTGACCTAGCATGCCTGTGATTCTAAGCCATAAGAAACTATCAGAAGAGCCCTTAACTTGTTTTCCAGTGTCTGCATTGAATCATCTCAACCCATGGTCTATGCAGCACTTAAAGTCAGTTGTATGTTTAGAAAGTAAATCAGATCATATTGCTGTCCTGCTTGAAACTTTTCAGTACTTGTTTATTGCTCTTATCGTGGCTTGTAAGGTCCAACATGATTTTAGTTCTACTTGACTTCTCTTCATTTTATGCTTTCATGCCCCACTCTCCAGCTTCACTGTACTTGAGCCACACTTGACTTCTTTCTCTTCCTCAGATGCGTCAAGTCCTTTTGCAATACAATGTCCTTGCACTTGCTCATTACTTGCAGCTCTTTCTCTAGCTCTTCAAATGGCTGACATTAGTGCCTTTCTTCAGATCGCTGATCAAGTATCAGCTTCTCTAACAGCCCTCTCTGAGCAGCCTATCATAATAAGCTCCTGGTATTTTATTCTCTACTACATCACACATTACTTCCTTATACTATTCATCTCAATCTGCAGTGTGATTGTATTCTGTGGATTGCCCCCCTCAGCCTCTATCCACTCTACTTTCCCTCTAGGATGCCTTCCTATATTGCAGACACTGGTAAGCTAAAGATCTGTACTTTACAGTCTGCTTTGCACTAGGATTCTAGATGAAAATTAAGTTTTAAATGACATTTTGAAAGTAGAAGTATCATTTTATTCCTTTTGCTAACAAGCAAGATTGTAGAGATAGGAATACCAAGACACTGTTGCAAAGGCCGAACTTTGTGTTCAGTGTATATTCTCTAGTTTCATGGATGCCAGACGCAACTGTGGTGTAACAGCAGCTCCTTAAGTAGTTGAGCAATGCTGGAAGGCTTTGGAACATAACAGTTCCACTGGCGGGCCTCCGAATTTTCATTTCTCCAGCCTTTCAACTCATTTTTGTATTTCATTTCTCTATTAACTTTCTTTTTCAAAACTCTTCTGTTTAAAACACCTAGAGTGTTTTTCGTAACTGTACTGAACACTGATCAATTAATATACAGATCTTTGTTTATTTGTTCACTATTTCTTTTGTCTGTACCCATTAGAATATAAACTCTAAGAGGGCAGTGATGTGTCTTATCAGCACCATACAATTGTTCAACACTGAAATGACTCTTGGAACAAAGTAAGGGCTAATAAAGATCAATTGAATATACTCGAGTGAATAAATTAATACAAACTAAGCTTAATTAATTCAGGAAATAGGCCAAAGGTATCTAGACCATAATATTTGCAGTGTTGACCTTCTTTGAGTGTTTATTTTGGACCTATATGGCTTTAGGGAAAGAAAGTATTTTAAAACCCAACAGTGTGACGCCCATGTTTTTACTTTTTGGGATGCATAAATGTTAACAGTGTCTATTGAATGGGTTTTCATTTAGATGTCAGTGGATCCCAGTGAAAAAATATGAGAGCTGGATGAGAAGCTTTCATCCATAGCAGTAGCTTTCAATAAAGTTACTGCTTTTCTGATGATCTGCATATTCGTCCTGGTGAATACAATTCTGTTTTTATAACTTGTGTTTTGCATTTGGAATCTGGAAATAGCATACATATTTGACAATACTGCAAGCTTCTAAGCTGCTACCACTGAGGCATACAGGCTTCCTACTTCTAAGTCTCCTTACCTCCCTTTCCTTCTTCTCTTCCCTCCTCCTTTCTTCCTTTATTCTTTTTAAAATATGAATTAATATCACCTAACCGACTAAATAGCATAGATTACAATATCATCATTAACAGAAATGAGCTAACATCTTCCGCTAAGCACCTTTCTACCAGGAAGGAGCTTCAGGCTTTTTGAAATACTTCTTTAGATGGAAAGGGATCCCTCCAGTCAAAATGGATTGGCTGTTTATGTTGCTTTTCTCTCTCTTACCTGCAATACTTAATCAGGTCACGAAGAACCTCTTGTCTTCTTTTCTTCTTCTGGGTATTTAAAATTGCTATGGTGCCCATCGCTAGTGTACAGCTTCTGAGGGTTTGGGAGCTGCTGCTATTAATGGATGTACTATGAAGCCTCTGTCGTCTTTTGTATTTCTTTTTTTCTTGTATTATTTAAGTAAAATATAACTGTTTAGTATCTATATAGGTAACATACATTTTTAACTGACTCTCTTCAAAAAAAAATTATAGATAAAGAAAAAGCAGTCATGTTTGGCTGTCCCAAAAGCTGCATGAAAGGGAAAAGCAATGAGACCATTTTTTTCCCCTAAGGCAGTTTTGTGAGCTCTGAAGCAAAGAGCAATTTTACCCAATAAAAACTATTCTCTCAAGTGCAACAGCCAAATGTGGCTCATTGCAACAAAGGAGGGAGCTGGAAGCCAGAGGATTGATGTTGCCTGCTTCCACAGCTTTCATGAGCTCACTCAGTGCCCATGTGATGAGCAGCAGTTAGTGTGCGAAGCTCTAAGGAGACACGTGAGTGTGCATGTTGTGAGCGTAACCACCCGCCATTCACCAACCACGGCCTGCTCCTCAGATCCTCTTTTATGTGGGGAGAAGAGAGAACATAAAAACATGTGTTCATGAGTTCTCTTTCTATTTATGTTGGAAGAAATAGAGAAGGGAAACTGTGACTAGGGGATTGAAATAAACCAACAAACCAAAGAGCAAAAGGAGAGCAGAGGAGAAAGGGGCAGAACCTAAGGCAGTACATTTCTCAAATACTGATGACACTTTATGTTCTTTGTTCTAAAAGGCAAAACAAGAGGGTTGATTTGGTATCGCAGAGAAGTAAAAGAAACAAGTGTGTTCTGCTGGTACATCTAATTCCTTATACATAGTACCATGAAGAATTATTTTTGTCAGTTCTATTTTTTCTTTTTGTTCTTTTTTCTTCTTTCTTTCCTTCCTCTCTTTTGATTCCTGGACTGCATCTGAAGATCATCTGGTCCAGCCCCCTCCCTTTGTATATGAAGGTTCAGACAGCTCTTAAAAACTTAAATGACCTGTCAAAGGTAGTATTGTTGATTCCTATAAGAACCAGAAATATAAATTAGGCTCCTTGGCTTCCATTCTAGTGTTCTTTCCATTATATCATCCAATATTGTTATTATCATTAATAGGAGTTAGTATTTGTTTATGGAACTCAAGTATCCCTGAGCATTAACTGAAATATTTTCCTAAAATGTAGCATTGTGTAAAAGTCACAATTGACATTAATATTATATGTCTTCAATAAACTTTTAAAAATCAATATTGAATTGCAATGAGAAATTTTAAAGTTATATTTTCTGTTGTCACAAACTCAGAGGTAGTCCACCTGGAACCAAGACCAAAGAGCAAATTCTTAATCAACTGAAATAAAATCCATTCCAGTTCTTGTATTTCTGAAGTACAAAAAGAAAGAAAGAAAATATTGCAACCTTTTAAATTTGCTGCTAAGTGTTTATGACTGAGTTCTGACAACTAACATTTTTGGTAGAATTGAAGGATGTGGTAGATTTTAGACATAGAAATGAAGGATTTGGTAGGGAAAAGGGAGTACTTTGTAAAATGCTGCTGAGGATATTTATGTTTTTAGAAAAAAAAATTCTAGGAAACAGTGGCTATTCTAAAAAAATTAGGTGATTAAAGTGGTATATTAAAGCAATAATCTTAATATCTCAGGTCAAATAATATTATTTCCACTTAATATATAAAAATAATTGAAACAAAATTTGTTTTGCTCTAGACAAGAATTGATCCAAGAAGGTAAGTTAAATATCTAGTTCTTCAATCTATATGTCATAACACTACCACAATAACAAGAAAAATCACAACACTTTTTAAAGTTCACAAAAATGTATTAATATATCAAAAGGAAATGCTGACAAAGGATCATGACAATCATGTGATTCAGCCCCTTAATTTGGTAAGAAAGAAAATGAAGCCTAAACAGTAAAGTGCAATCACAAAGATGTTGACTTACATAAGTTCTGAAAATAATCATTTTCAAAATTCAGGTTAGAAACCAATTCAATTGTTTTGTTTTGTTTTTTTCCAACATTGGATATAAACATTAGGCAGAATAATTCGGGAGAGTCGTAAATTTGTTGCAAGTGGTCTGTTAACCCATGTGTATGACAAACCTTATCTATAGGTTTGAATAAGCTTTACTTAAATATATATTTCAAATATATGTAGATATTGGTGTAATTCATTCACATCAAAGCATTTACAACTATTGTTGATTTAATAGTAGTTTTCCTCATAATTTTTTTTAAGTTCATGAAGAAGCGATACATTTCCCAGTATGAGGGACCATTATCATTTGAATGTCTCTCAATATTTTGATATTTAAAGGGGACCTCTTATTGGAAAATATTTAGAAATACTATTCTACTGCATGAATGGATTATCCTTAACAAGTCAGGATTTAATGTTAGAATTTATCATTTACTTTTTGGGCAAATATGTTGCCAGAAACCTGGGTTCTGGGCTGAACTGTAATTTAAAACCATCTGGAAACTTTCCTTATCATCAGCTTGGTTGCTACTTTTCAAGTAGTGCCATCTCCAAATTAATATTAGTCTGTACTTTGCATGTATATTTTTTAGAAAGTGGCAAATATGTCAAAGCTCAAATGACCTTATACTTCAACTTGTAATTTTTATTTTTTCAAAGCAACCTTTATGTGAGGAGAGGCCGGAACAGAAGCATGCTAGAATTGTCCATATTGCACAGTGAAATATAGAATGACTTGGAAGGTAGTTTTGAAAGTTTAGCTCTGCATAATATCAAACCACATTATTATACTCTGATTCCAAGATTCTCCTGAGAGTATCCAACTAGGATTTAGCCCCAGGACCTTAGAATTTTGTAAGCCTTCCAGTGCAAAGACACCTGGTGAGCTGGGCGTCTATTTGTTGAGGTTTCACAGTGACACCCAAGCACTTCAAAGAGACTCATCAAAAGCCAAGTTTGGCAAGAGTAAGAAGGTTTTCAAAGAACTTTGATCACCTCAATTAACCAAGCCACAGGGATTCAAAATAAAGCAATTAACAGACTTAAATAACACAGGATGGTAGAATGAAGTCATTATTTTGGTTTTCACAATATAATTCTCTTTTTTTCCTCCATTTGTTGAGTGTGAAAATGCTGCTTCTACCTAGTTACATGTAAAAAAAGCCAGTGGAATGTAACACTTTTTAAAAGGTCTGCCAGCAACTGCTTCTACAATCTTGGCACCTCTAATTATGTCAAAATATTTTAATTATCTAAATATGCATTTCTGTTTAAATGTAGGTCCAAAAGAGTGTTCCTGATATGACAATAGGGGAGGAGCTTAAAGTAAGACTCTAGGGTAAACCTTAGGTGTGATGGAGTTCAGGACATGTCACCCCAAAATATGGCACTTTGGCATTTGTGAAAAGAGCAGAAGCAGGAGGGTCAGGCTTTTCTTCCCTCTTTTCCCTTGAAGCAGGCTATAAAATAATTTCCTGGCCTTCCTCTAAAGTAGGCCATAAAACCTTCATTCCAGAGGTGTCCACCTTATACCTGGAGGAAAAGAATGTCACACAAGGGCACAGAAGAATCTGAACAAACAGGTTTTTAAATTCCTTCCAATTTATTATTATTTCCATTTGTTTTCCAATCATACTTCTGCATGATAGTCCATAAAAATAGTTTTTTATGTTTCTTTAAATCTTTTATTAAGGTTCCTATGTCACATAAAACTTATATTAAATAAATTTGTATGCTTTTCTCTTATTAATCTGTCTTCTGTCATGGGGGTCTCAGCCATGAACCTCACAATGGGTGAGAAATTTTTTGTCCCCTCCAGGTATATTTTGTGAAAAGTAACTTTGTTTTTCAGATTGAGGTGGGGGGAAATGGGAATGAGGAAATTTCCCTAAATAACCTAGAACCAAATCTATCACATACTACGTTTGAATTAAGCTTAGACACTGTGGGTTTTGAATAGAATGTAAATATAAATTATTACAAAGTATACGTAATGAGTTATGGAAACAGAGAGAGAGTTTTAGGATTAAATCTGGCTATGTTATTTACTAGCTGGGTGATCTGAAACAAAGTTGTTTTATTCTGTTTTGTTTTAATTTGATGATCTGTTCATTTTTATTTATAATGTAGTGCTATACATGTCACACAACATTATTGGAAATATAAAATAAAATATGTAAAAATAGCACAGACCAAGCATTACTTTAGAATAGAGCTGTTTGTTTTGTTTATCTTTCTTTTCTTTTTAAAAAAGATCTACTAGCGAAGAGTACCGATCAAAGTTTTCCCTATAAATTGATTTAAAAATTAACACAAAAATCAGACAATGTTAGATCTGGAAAGGGCATTAAAAGACATTTGCTTCTTACTTTTAAAGACAAAAATTTGAGGCCTAGAGAGTGGTTATGTGGCTTATCTGTCATACGCTTAAAACACATTTCCTAAAGAACTGGGCATTCATTTTAGTTCAAGCTATAGTAACGATAAAGAGATTTAAATGCTGTCCTTCAGATTTACCAAATCTTATTAACTACAAATATCACCTCAAATGGGATGTTCTTGCTTCCTAAAAAGATTATTTTAGAAATTGTCAAAAAAAAAACCCTAACAATCATAAAATAGCTTATTTCACAGATTTTTCCCTGTTACAAAGAAAATTCTGCACACTATTTTAAAATTATATGTTCTCTCAGTAACTGTATTTATCTCACAGAGTTTATGTTGATTTGCATAACCTCTTTGGTTTGTTCTAAGTTTGGCTCCTTCATATTTCTTTCTGCCATTGAAAACTTTTTGATGAGATAACATAGTTAATTTTAAATCATTCTTTAAAATGTGCTTGTTTTAAAAATCACCAAATGTAATTGTTAATGGTGAAAAAGGTATTATTTTAATTCAAAGTAAAGAAACTAAGATATTATATATTAGATAATTAAAACAATATTTTTTATGAGGAAGGCATAAGGTAAAACAAAATAGACTTTAAATCTGCTCATAATGGTTGCTTTTTCAGATTCAACAGACAAAATTTACACACATGGCAAAAAATCCTTGCTTTCTATTGGTAATAAATTCAGTAATGCTCACTGAATTTATAAAATTTATGATGCCTGATCAAATAAATTTTACAGCTACAATAATATGAGCTAGAAACAGAATTCACAGAAAAATCCAACGTGGTCTATAGCATAAGCAGTTTACAGTTTATGGGGGGAGGTGGGCATGAATAGCTAGCCATATTCAACATGACAATTGCCATTAAGAACCTAAGCATAGTATATATAGTAAGAGGAGAGAGAGAGATCAATTAATTGCCTTACAAAAACATAGAAAAGCTTCAAAAAATAAGTCCCATTTCAGCTTGATTTTAAAGGATGAATATAATATTCAAATGAAATTAAATTTCCAGAAATTTGCATTTTTCATAGAAAGTAAATGAGGCCATTTTGAGAGAAGCTTCTTTCAGAATTGTATGTATAATTTTGTATGTATACATGTATTGTATGTATAATGTACATTAGAAAGAAAGAGGTAAATGGTCAAGTGGTTTGAATTAACTTGGCTGTGTTTAAGAAACTTTCACCTGAAAATTGAAATATTTTAAGAGGGAAAATAACCAGTCATATTTTTTAAGTGAAGGAATTTGTTACTTGAGTTTTTGTTAAGATTGTTCATGAACCCACAAAGGGTTTTTTTGTTTGTTTGTTTGTTTGTTTGTTTTCCTTATCCTAGGCTTGGTTGCTTGTCACCAAAAGCCATTTACTAAAACAATGAGGATTGCCAAGAAGAAATGAAGTTTATTTGTGGTTGATGTCAACCAGGAGATAAGATTGTCTCAAATCCATCCCCTGGACTGATAGGGTTAGGGGTATTTTACAGGTGAAATGAATAAAGCAGAAAGTGCCTGAGCATCATTACATGTTCGGGGTGGAGTGCAGGGCATGCAAGTACAGTGAGAAATCATATTACTATATATATCATATGATCAAAATGGCACATGAGTCCCTCCGAGGGCAGAGATTTTAATAGTGTAATGAGCTAAGGGTTCATATTGGACATCCTTTTGATCTTGTGCACATGCAGGTGGAGAGTAGGTTGCTCCTTGTGGTGGAACGCCTCTTATCTTGAGTTCTCTGAAAAATTGGGACTGGTGAGAACATGTAGAATTTGTGACTGCAAGGAGATTCCTATGCTTCTGAAAAACAACTCAAAAGGAAAGGGATCAGTGAAATAGAAAGTTACAAAATTCTGGGCAGCAAATCTCACTGGCCTGAAAACTTGAAACATAAGAGAACTGCAAAAAGGCGTTTTTGTTCATGGAGCCTTACAAGATCCTTACGAGATCATCCCCAAATTAGACATACTTTAGGCAGAAATTGGAGTTAAATCCAACTAATATTTGTTGACTTTGTTCATGTCACTGGGCCATAAGATAGCAACTTCAAGCTATCAATTTTATTAATACAAACAAGAAAGTAAAAACAAAAGCTGGCAGTGTGACCTGAACACAGATATTTTATTTTCTTGACATGGTTGGACACTTGTTGGGAAACAAATATCAATATCTGCTTCACAAACATATTTACAATTACTCTTGATATAGTATCTTATATATGAGAAGTGATTGATAATTAAATTAAGTTCCACATAAGAGAACAATTATGAATCAGAGGAAAACAAAATCACAACTGGCTAACAGAATTAGAAAAGACTTCATTTAGGAGGAGATCTTTTAGATGGATCCTAAAGATCAACAGGTCCAAAGAAAATATACAAATGACCAATAAGAACATGAAGGATGCTCAAAATAATTAGGCATCAGAAAAATGCAAGTAGAAACCACAAACTTCACACCCACTACAATGGCTATAATTTTAAAAAGGCAGATGATAGCAAGTGTCAACAAGGATGTGGAAAAATCGGACCCCTTATATACTGCTGATGGAATGCAAAATATAATGCTATTTGGAAAACAACCTTGCATTCCTCAATATGTTAAACATAGACCCAATATGACTCAGCAATTCTACTCCTAGCAATAACCAAGAGAGATAAAAACATTTTCCCAAATAAACACTTGTACACAATGTTCATAGCAGCAAGTTCAAAGCAGGCAAAAAGTGGAAACAACCTAATCCTCCATCAACTAATGAACAGGTAAATAAAATTTGGTCTATCCATACAATGAAATATTACTCAGCAATAAAAAGGAATGCTACAACATGGATGGCATTCCTTATAGATTCTGGAAATTAACCCTTCGTCAGGTATAAAGTTTGAAAGTACTTTCTCCCATTCTGTAAGTTGTGTCATCATTTAATTCATTATTCCCTTTGCTGTGCAGAAGCTTTTAAGTTTGGTATTATCCCATTTGTCTATTTTTACTTTTGTTGCCCATGCTTTTGGGGCCTTATCCAAAAAATCTTTGCCCAGTCCAGTGTCATGAAGCATTTCTCCTATGCCTTTTTTCCTAGTAGTTTCATAGTTTCATGTCTTACATTTAAGTCTTCAATTCATTTTCAGTTAATTTTTGAATAAAGTGAAAGATAGGGATCCTGTTTCAGTCTTCTGCATGGGATATCCAATTTTCCAACACCATTTATTTAAAAGACTGTCCTTTCCCCCAGTGTGTTTTCTTGGCACCATTACTGGAAATCAGTTAAATGTTGATTCATGGATTTATTTCTGGGCTCTCTATTCTGTTCCATTGGTCTATATGTCTGCTTTTATGACAATACCATGCTGTTTTGGTTGCTATACCTTTGTAGTATATTTTGAAATAAGGTAGTGTGATGTCTCCAGCTTTGTTTTTGTTGTTGTTGTTCTCAAGATTGCTTTGGCTATTCAGAGTCTTTGTGGTTCCACATGAATTTGAGGACTGTTTTTTATTTTTTTTATTTCTATGAAGAATGTCATTGGTATTTTAATAGATATTGCATTGAATGTATAGATTGCTTTAGGCAGGATGGACATTTTAACAATATTAATTCTTCTTTTTACTGAGCATTGGATTTTTAAAACTTATTTGTATCCTCTTCAATTTTTTCATCAACGTTTTGTAGTCTTTAGTATGGAGATCTTTCACCTCCATTCAATTTATTTCTAAGTAGCTTATTTTTTATATCTATTGTAAATTGGAAAGTTTTCTTGATTTCCTTTTTAGATAGTTCATTATTAGCCTACACAAATACTACTATTAGCATATAGAAATTATTTTTGTATCTTGATTTTGTATCCCACAACTTCATTGAATTGGTTATTTCAAAAGATCTGTCATCAAGTTCAAAAATTCTCTTCGTTTTGATATAGTCTGTTGTTGAGTCTATCAATTGTATTTTTTTATTTTATTTATTGAGTTCTTCAGCTTTAAGATTTTCATGTTTTGTTTATTTCTTATAATATTTATCTCTTTGTTGAATTTCTCATTCAGATCATAAACTTTTTTTTTATTTCATAGGATTATGTATTTATATCCCTTGTCTCTCACTGATTTTCCATAAGATTAATATTTTTAATTCATTTTATGGCATTTTTTTCTTGGTGCCTGTTACTAGAAAATTATTATGTTCCTTTGGAGGTATCATGTTTCCTTGGCTTTTCATGTTCCTTGTATCCCTATGTTGATGTCTGCAGATTTGATAGAACAATCACCTCTTCCCACTGTATGGAGTAGTTTTTGTAGGCAAAGACTTATTCCTTTAGATGGAGCATAGGATGTCAACTGAGTAAGGTGCATTAGCTTTGGTTCTGGGTAGATGCAGTAGTATAATCTCCATGCAGTTTCCTCTGCAATAATTCACATTAGTGATGTCTGCAAGTGCCTTAGTGGCCTAGACTGAAAGAGATTGTGGTGGAGGTGGCATGCCTTTGGCAGGGATGGGCTTGCTGTACTTGTTCTCAGGCTGGGGATGTATATGGTACCTTGGCTAGTTAGAAGCTGGGGTCAATGGGGACAAGATCACCAGTCTCTTTTTAGGCCTAGGGCATGAGTGCTAAGTGGTTTGGTCAGCTTAGAGAAAGAATTTCTACGAGAGGTTTCACTGGGCTGTTTTTACCTCTAGGGACACAGATGCATGGAGGTTTGGTCAACTTGGGAGTAGGGCTACCATGCTATTTCTCTATCCAGGGATATGAGTATGCAGTGATTCAGCTGGCTTGGGAGTGGGGCTGCCTGGGGTAGGTCCCCTGGGCTGTTTCTCTAGCTGGGGGCTAATGTGTCTGGCAATTTGCCTGGCTCAGGATTGGCTTCTAGGCTGTGTAGGAATGTCTCTTCCTTAGGGGGCAAGACATTACCTTGGTTCAGGCACTATACTCACAGCTATTCTTGGGCTCAGGTTCCAAGTAACTGGGGTCATGGTATTGCAGCCACCTATGTGAGCATGGTGGAATAATGCCAGAGTCGCAGGGCTGGATGAACACTGTGGCTACTGACTCCCAAAGCAGGACACAGTCCAGCAGTGACTTTGGTTTCAGAATGGCATCTTGCCGTAGCAGCTTGGGTCATGGGGGCTGAAGGATGCATGATACAGTCTCCTCCTCTTGAGCAATGTAGCCGTGTGAATTCCTGGCAGCTCCCCAAACTGGGCTCAGAGCTGAGGACTGCATGATTTTCCTTTAGCAAAGACTGCAGGTATCTATGATGGTGGGCTGTAGGGGGCCATCTGTTAACTTTTCCTCACACTGGGAAATCCCTCTTGGCTCTAAGCCAATCCTGGGGAGGTGCTGACAGCAGAGGCAGGGAGTTTTGCTCCACTCTCTATGCTGCCATCCTGGGTTTCTGCACTTCACAGGGACTTTGCCACTCCCTTGCTGCACTTTAGCACTTTCCTTCAGACACTCTTGTCAAATTTTAGTTGATGTAAAGTCGTGCTTGGTCCTTTTCTGTGGGAGAGACGAGTGTCAGGCACCTCCATTCAGCCATCTTGTTGATGTTCCTCGGGGGTTTCTTTTTGAGGTGATGAAAATGTTCTCAGATGAATTGTGGTGATAGTTATACAACTCTATGAATATAGTAAAAATCATTGAATTGTACATGTAAAATAAGTGAATTATATGATATATGAATTATATCTCAATAAAGCTGTCAAAAATAGAATTTTAAAAATCTGACTACTAAAATGTAGTAAGAAAATTTCAATTTGGAGAATGAATGCACCAATTTTTATTTTGTCCAGCTATTCCAAGCCACTTGCTGTATTCAATGTTTTCTAGTTTTCACTATTACAAATAAGTGACAATTAGCATAGTTATGCAATTATTTATTTATTTATTTATTGAGACAGAGTCTCACTCTGTTGCCCAGGCTAGAGTGAGTGCCGTGGCATCAGCTAGCTCATAGCAACCTCAAGCTCTTGAGCTCAAGCAATCCTCCTGCCTCATCCTCCCGAGTAGCTGGGACTACAGGCATGCACCATCATGCCTGGCTAATTTTTTCTATATATTTTTAGTTGGCCAATTAATTGCTTTCTATTTTTAGTAGAGACGGGGTCTCATTCTTGGTCAGGCTGGTTTCGAACTCCTGACCTTGAGCTATCCACCCGCCTCGGCCTCCCAGAGTGCTAGGATTACAGGCGTGAGCCACCACGCCCGGCCTGCAATAATTTATTTATACATCTTTTTATTCTTTCTACATGCAATAGTCAACAAGTAATTTTTTTACAAGAGCTATGAGATTTCTACCTATGAAAAGCATTAGAGATCAATGATCAATAAAATTCTGGAATTAGAATGTTGGAGTTCAAATCTCTGCCTCATCATTTACTGTCATTTGACCTTAAAGAAGTCATATAATCACTGGAAGCCTCATTTGTAATAACATCTATCATTAAGGTTGTTAGAATTTAATGTATTGATTTCTATAAAGTGCTTGAAGAATGGACTAGCCTATAGTACAGGATCATCAATGGCTAATATTATGGTGGGCCAAGTGTTGGACTACGTGTTGGTTATGCAATCATAAACAAAATACTTATGATCCCTGCCTATTGTGGAGTGTAAAATCACTGACCCATGGATCTTTAGTAACAAGTCCATTTATATCTAAGTGATAAATTCCTAAGCACAGAATTTCTACATAAAACAACTCTATAAATTTAATGCTAGTTGGTAAATATTATAAAGTGGGTAATTATATGGTCTTCCCAGCATAACTCATTTGGCTTTCCTTTATGATTTTGTTAGCTAGAATGTACATAATAATGTTGCATGGTTATAGATGGCAGGTATTCAAGTGGTGATTCTAATTTTAATGAGACTAATTTAATGTGGCCTGGGTTTGAAATTGTGTTGGTAGTTGATTTGGAAAGAAAAAATATACATATGTATTTTATTTTATGGAAATAAAATTTTTATTTGATTGGATTTTTAATAATTTATATAACTCATTTCTCAAAAATGTATATTGACTCATACTGAATTTGTGTTTGGCATCTACTGAGAGATTTTTATGTTCTTTTCCCTTATCCATGATTTATGAATATAGCAAACATTATTAATATATTTTCTAATATGCAATGGTCCCAGAAAAATTCTTACTTTGTCATCATCTTAACTCTGTGTACCCGAAAACAAAGCACAAGTCTAAAATGCACATTTGGTAATTTGTTATTGGATAGTACAATCCCAGGGTAGTAGCAATCAAGGAAAGCATAAAGTAAGGCAGGGAAGGAGATAAAACAAATATAAGGTGACATCTTCCTGAGTGGCTCCAGCTTAGTAATAAGCCAGGCTAATTCTTGGTTTTGCAAGGCGTCTTTGGAATCCTTATGGGATATGGCATCCAGAGGAAAAGAAGGGAAGATGTATCCCCCACTTCTCTCTGTCACCCATATCTCATAGATGAAATCCACTCCAAAAGGCCTTAAATTGTGTGCACTTTTGTATTGTGGGACCTGTCCTCTCCAAGTAGCCACTGAGTAAGCCAGGGTCTCTGGGTGACAGTGTTCCAAATGCACAGATGCAGCATATACTCTCCTTACTGGGTAGCACCACTCAGCCTGTGAACTCCATCACCTGTAATGGCGGTATGGGAAGCTGCGGAGTGATAAGCATCTAGGGAATAAACATTTTGAGAATGTGTGTATTTGTGTGTGTGTATGTGTGCACGTGTGTGTGTTGGTTTGTTTGGGAGGAGTGGAGGGACAGAGTGATCATACAGTTTTTTTGAAGATTGACCAATAATATAATCATGTGGTATAAGTCTTTAAATATATATTTGGCACTCTTTTTAAAATTTTTCTTTGGTATATTTTCCAAACTCTCTGTATTTGTTTATTTATTTTATTATATATGAATATTTTTGAGACTGTGTATTTGTTTTATATTGTTTGTTTTCACCCAATATGAGCGTTTTAACGTATTTATGATATTTTTAAATGTATTCACTGAGATATCTGACAAGCTGGTTTTTTAGGCAATGTGATTTTTTGTAATTCTTTGGTCATTTAAAAGAAAATTCAGACTGTAGTTGCTCAACAAGTAGGCTGAATTTAATATATGAAAGTAAAAGCACTTCTTAAAATCATTACAAAGTTTATACTAAAAATTGCATTGTTTTAATCTGTATTCCAAATAATATTTCATTTTTTATTATAGTGTATCATGACCAAATTATTTGTATCCAGAAAATACAAAAGTAGTTTAATATAACTTTCCACATTAATAAATTAGATTTTAAAGTGTTATGATTATTTTAATAGATGTGGGAATATCATTTTACAAAATTTCATACTATTTATGATTTTTTTTAAAAAGATTCTGAGTCAATTAGGAATAGAAGGGAACTTAGTCAAAATGCATAAGGATACCTATAAAATATATTCATAATGAGGAAAATTTGGAGCTGTTTACTTTAAAATAAGGAATTAGCAAGAAGCCTAATATCACTACTGATGTGGGTTAGTGGCACAAAATTACCATCATGCAGTGTGGCCATAAAGTAAGGTTTACTGATGGAAATTCACAGCAGGGGGTGGGGCTGGGTAGACTGATAAACCATTCTCTGCCATTCTGACGAGAGGAGCGCCAGACAGGGTGCAGTTTTGTGATGAAACTAACTGTCACTTGGTGATATGTGACTATGAGCGCATTTTTGGTGGATCTTCATGTTTAGAAACCTGGATGACTCAATTTGGGATGATTTCTCTAGAGAGGGTTTATATTTGCTTTGGCTAGACACCATATTCATTTTTCTTATCATTTATTTTCCCCTGTGCTGGAACCACTGCCTTTGAAGAACTAAACTAACATGCAAAAGTCTCAGGTTAATCTCCCCACACTTTGCTGCTGGGTCCAAACTCAATAAGTACCCTTATTGACAGTCTATGCTGTTCTCATAGAATATTTGTGAATATTTCCCTTAATCCCTGATATTATGGGAAATTTCAAATATATGCATAAGAAAACAGAATAATATAATAAACACTATGCAACTATCTCTCAGCTTCTGTAATTATTTTTAACTCAAATATAATCTTGTTTTATTTATATACAATCTACTGCTGTAACCCCTGCTGTCTCAGTGTATTGGCTTCCTCTTGAGCAATGGGCAATGAACCTGGTAGGGTCGCAACAAGGACAGCAAGAGAGGGTGAGACTTATCTAGTAATATTTGTACTTCTCACTTATTGGTTAAATGTCCTGATTTATGGTAAGTATCCCAATGCTGGCTCATTTTAGGAAAACATTATTGTTTTGTCTTTCGGACAGCTAAGTATGTACCTGCACGCTGTAAAGTTATTTGACATAGATAGAAAACTGAGGTGGAATTGTAACAGTGGTAAAGGTCAGATAAAGGCCAATAAAGCATTTTATGAGTCAACTCTTTAAAAACTCCACCCTTTTGGGCAATTAAAACCTGCATTCCTTCCTGAGGCCAGTAAACAAAGGGGAAGAAAAATATTCTTTGCTGTTTGGTTTTGGTTTTTAGTATCTTAAACTACAGGAGATAACTCAACAGAATTGTGCAGACAAAGGTCACAAGATCATCACCTGTGATAAGAAGGTCTACCAAACCCACCAATTATAGTTAAAAAACAATAGCCAAATCCACAACGTGTGAGATTGTGTTAGGTAGATAGGAAGGGAATCCAGGTCTCCTAAGGACAAAAGTGGGTTCTGTTGCCTTGGTGCAATTGCCCCATTTGGGAAGAAGGACAAGGGTGGGCTTCAGGCCCCTATAGTCCTGCCCCACTTTGATCCTGCCCTGAGCTACTGCCATACCTGGAGTAGGAGGGGACACCCTACAAATCTACCAATCAGAACTCAGCACTGCAGCTGCAAAAGAATGCAGAAGACTCTCTAGCCCATAGGCCAAGCAGTATTCATATCATAAAGTCTGGATAGTGACCTAGAACCCATATGCATGATAAGACTCAGGTCATGCAGCTCCCAATTGTCCAATAAAATTGATTCCATGGTGATGTTTTGAACCACAGGGAGGTCCCTATCTGGACCCCATAAAACAAGACCCAGACTATAACCCAGCTCTTTTTTTCCTCCTGTGGCAAGGGGTCCAGTCATCATTGGTAGAGTATGTATCTTGCTGTGTAAACCTATATCTTGCTCTTGCCATGTAATCCTATTGTAATCCTATCTTGCTCCCCCTTAATAAATTTTACCTCATGTATGCCTTACTTTGGTGCATCTGGTCATTCTTTGACCATGGGTGGGCCAAGAACCAAAATTTCATACTGAAACCTGACAACTGGTCATGTAGACCCAAGCCCAACCACCGAATCCCTCTGCCCTTTTAAACAGCCCAGTATTTCTACTTAAAGGGAGGATGGCAGTCTTTGAGATGCTAGTCCACTGCCCTCCTCATTTGCCAGCAAAGTAATAAGCTGTTCTTTCCTTTTCCTCAAACCACTTGTCCTTGTTCTTTGTTCTCACTGATTCAGCCTCAGGGCCAAGTATGGAAATTTGAGTAACAGAATTACATTTAAATCTACCTTGACTTCATTTCTCCCTTGCCCTGCACAATAGCTCTTGTGCCTAGATTCCTTCCTGCCCCCAGACTTCCAGTTGAGAGTGGAGGGAAGTTTAATTTTTCCCCTGAAGTTTTGATTATTTGAGTCTATAAAATAAACTGATAATAGCCAGATCAACAGGAAAAAAGGCATACAAATTTTATTATTAACATATATCCAGTCATGGGAGTTACAAATATGAAAACCTCAAAGAAATGGCCAGATGGTTGATGCTTTTATACCATCTTGAAGTTACAGAAAGAATAGGGACTTGAAGCATGGCTGAACAGGTTATGGTGGCAAAGGAAATTAGAAACATTTTACAACAAAATATATTTCTTTGACATATTTTGAGATGGCTGCCATGAGTCTAAAAGATAGAAGTAACACTTCAAAGCTGTCTTTTGTGCGTGTGTGTGGGGGGGGGGCGGGGGATTTACATCTGTAGAGAATGCACAGCCAGGTCTATCCTTCTTCAATCTGAAAAAGATTGAGAATCTGACATTTTTTAAGGTCTGAAAACAACATTTACCATCTATTCTCTCTCTAAGGGCTGCTAGTTTTAAGGGTTCATTTACATAACAAGACCACCTTTGCTAGTTCTTCAAGCCTCTTCCTCTTTACTCCCAAAACCTGTTTTTCTGTTTTTAAGTCCCCATTCTTTAAAAACCTCTGTACCTCATTGAAGAGTTGACATGATCATTTTCTGAGAGTTCCTGTGTATACATGTTAAAATAAATTTGCATAGCCTTTCTTTTATAATCTGCTTTATTATGAGTTGATTTTTCAGCAAAAGGGGAAATTTTCCCTTCATTCTAACACTAGCAAGACAGGTTATGGGAAGGGGAGAAGAGAAAAGGCCTGGCTAGCAAAGGTAGTCTTGTTATGTAGATGAAACCGCACAGGTAGCAATGCTCAGAAAGAATAGATGGATGTCAGACTCTAAGTTAATATTTCCTAGATCTGGATAAGGGGACTTAAAAGAAAGCCTGTTTGCATCTGTTATTTACTTCATTTCCTCTATAGATGCAAATCTCCCCCACAAAAGACAGCTTTGAAGGGCTACTTCTGTCTGCAAGCCCTTTGAACAGCCCTCTCAAAATATGTCAAAGAAGTATATTTTGGGGTAAAATTTTTAGTTTCCTTCAAGAGGCAAACATCAGCCTCAATCTTTCTTAACTCCAGGGTATTACTGTCAAGCCTTTCAAAGGATTATATCACATACTACTTGGCTACCAGCACAAGGCGATCTAGAATTTTCTGCAGGTCATCAAATGCAGCTGAAATGTAGGAGGAAAGTTCTCTAATCTCCCCCAGGAGATGTCTTGGAAACCCCTCTTATATGGTATAGGTGAGAGAATTCCTTCCTCTCTACTTAATGAAGAAGGAAGGGGAAATATTACCATTCTCTCAATGCCTGCACATTTCTTCCAAAAACATCTACCCTCTCAAATAAATTTTCTGCTTTTTTATAAATAAGATGGAAGAGAGTGAGAGGGATATTTTAACTTAGTCATATAGTGGTATCAAGCAATTTTCTTTAGAATATGGAGTTTTATATTGTTTAAAAAAGACCAATGAGTTCTATGGCGACAAAACGAGAATTTTATTTTCTGATAGTGTCAGGTCACAGTCTGAGATGTGGGTTCTGGGTGTGCCCAGGGCCAAAGAATGACCAGACACACCAAAGTAAAGCAAGCATTAAAATGAGGTTTATTGAGGAGACAAAGATAGGATTATAGAGCAAGAACAAGATACAGGTTTAAAGAGCGAGATACATATGCCACAGATGATGACTGGACTCATTGTTATAGCAAATGAGAGCAAAATGGGCTTGGTTGTTTGGGTCTTGTTTAATAGTGTCCAGATTGGGACCTCCCCACGGCTCAGATGTCACCAAGGAACCACTTTGACTGGACAGTTGGGAGTTACATGACCTGAGTCTTAACTGTGCATGTGGATTTCCCATGAGCCTCTCTGAAAGCCCATTGTAGGGCATGAATTGCAACAGCCCTCACTTTCCTCCCTAGGAGACCTAGAATCCCTCCTATCTATCTAACAATAGTAGCCTGTAGATTGGGGAGTCACAGTATTTGGTGTAAAATGAAAATATGCTCCGAGGGCAGGGTTGGCAAGTTAGAGATTACAGGCAAAAACCACAGGGGATGAGAGGTAAGTGAGGAACAGAGTCTTGATTGGTTGATCTTGAAGCCTCAAATCACCATTCTCTCTTAATTAATTATTTTCAGGTGGTTGTTTGGCTGGTGCCAGATAGTCTGTTGGTAGTCATTTGGGGAATTTTTAGCTGTAGTCTATCTCAGCATGGACGACAGGAACTGGTTTGGCTTGATCGTAGAAAGGGAAGTCCTGTAACAGTTTTACAACATCTTTCTGAACCCCAGAGTGCACGACCACTCCTTTACTCATCCATTGCTGCCTCCCTGTTTTAATTTTGAGATCTCAGTTAGCCATGGGGAGTCTATTTTGTCTGTTGGCTGGGGGACGTATTTCAACAATACCCATCATTGTTATTGACTTTGAGGTCTGGAGACAATAAGAATCTCTTCCACTTCTTACTGTAATTATCACACCTTATTTGCAACATTCCTCACAAACCGTGTGGTCTCATTATAAGACAGAGCATCTTAGACTATCCTTTATTTTTTTTTTCTATGTAAAGATGTAGCTCAGTTCCTGTGGCTAGAGAACAAATAATTACCAGTAATTGAGTACTTTCTAGGTATTGGTACTATCCTAACCACTTTTTATATCATCTCATATATCTTCAAAATCATATTATGAGGTAGATATAACAGTTATTATATTTATTCCACTTTAATAGAGTTAACTGAGAGCAGATAAATTACTTACAATTGCACAGTTAGTCAGGGACTGAACTAAGATGTGGACCCAAGACTGTTTGATTATTAGATCTTTGATCTCAAAAAGCATAGTATACTGTGAATGGCTTTTGGCTAAACAATATTTCTTGGATCAAGGTCCTAAGTATTTATTGTGCATTATGAGTTCTTAATCTAATCATCCACTCTCTTGTAGGAACACAAGAATTTTTCAATCTCCTGGGTTTTTAAACTTTAAAAAAATTACTATATTTTTCTCTTAGGGACAGGCTGATAGATTTTATAATATTGTTAGAGGTACATGTGATGAATTATTTATATTTATTTATTTTTTATTTCTAGCCTTGCTTCTTTCTCTAAGTTTGAACTTCTTTTCCAGGAAAGTAGAAGGGGTGAGATGTTTGTTATGATTCTTATATCTTCAACAATAAACATTTATTTGGCAATTTCTGTGTACAAGACACTATACTAATTGCCAGAATGCAAATAAACATGATCTCTGGCTTTACCGAGTTTACAATCTAGTTAAAAATGGCAGAAAATCTATATATAGAGAAAAGATAAAAATATAATGCAACCTACAATAATTTTCTACAGAAAAGTCGATAAATGCTTTAAGAACTCAAGAGTTGAATTTAATCAGTATGGGCTGTCTAATCAGGAAAAACTTTCTATTCAGGACATTTATGATTGGCCATTATAGAAACAGAGAATGGCCATGACAAGAGAAAGGCATTCCAAAGGGAACAATGAGGTATACTAAGTGGAGGCAGGCTTGCACAAATAAACTTTGAAGAAAACATATGGTAGTCCCTGTTGTAAAGTGGTGGGGATGAATTTAGAGAAATGAGTTAGGACTTTGTTTGTAAGAGTCTTAAATAACTTCTTAAAATGTGCAATAACTCAAGATCTTTAGCAGGAGACGAATAGATTTAAGAATACTGGGCTAGTGGTGGGGTGGAAGGAAAGACATTGAAGGTGAAAAACAATAAAAAGCTATCTATGGAAAAGAAAATGGTTGCAATCTAAACTTTCTGTTTATCTCTTTGATAAGCTCATCCTTACTTACATTTATGTTACTCTTTTACCTACCAAGGAAGAACATACTTGTGATTGAGGGCACACATGAGAGCCACATGGCCTGGTTTGAATCTCTATGCATCATTTTTCTGCAATAGATGGAGTTTGGGTGAAATATAATGATGGGGAAAAAATGGTGATAGGGTAAAGGTGTACTCTCTAAAAGGTTTGTGGACAACGAGTTCTCAGACTGATCCACATGTCAGCAAAATATGAATAATAGGAATGTTTTGGACAACTGGAAAACTCTATGAAATAAAAAAACCACATGTAGCAATTAGGAAGAAAATTAAATATTCCAGGTCAGAGTTACAACTTCCAGCTTTCTAATTTCAATTTGTCTTAAGTTTTTTCAACGCTCCCAGGGTAGTTCATCCAAAAGCCATTGCAGAAATGCCAGCTATTTCCTCATGACCAATAATCCTGATAAAATGTTTTTATGTGTCTTCATCATCTTCTTATGACTTGGTAAAGAGAAAGAAAAAAACAACCAATTAAATCAATACAACATATTACAGCTGAGTAGGCTGTGTTAGAGTAAACTAATTTTTATAACAAAAAACTTCAATGGCTTATTAAAAGAAAGAACTATCTCTCATTCTGTAAATCAACTCTAACTTGGTAGTCCAAACCTGTTGCTCCTCCCCTCTGGAGCACATGATAGCAGTCGAAATACCTCCTCCAGAAACTGTATAGTTAGTCAAGGTTGCAAGGCACCAGGAGAAAAGACAGAAAACAATCATATTTGAAAAGGATTTGCACTTTTATAATATCCCCAGGTGTGTCTTATGCACATCAAAGTTTGAAAAGCACTGCTTTAGACCTGCACTGTCCAACATGGTAACCAATAGTCACATGTGGTTTTGAGCACTTAGAATGTTGCTAGTCAGAATTGAGATGTGCACAATACAACAAGTTTATATTGGACAGTATTTCTCTAGATCATCAAATGCACTAAAAATAAATTTTAAGGAAATTATATTCTTTTTTCTTTTGAGTTTGCATGTGATTTGAACATGTTTTTTCAGAGGAAAATATTATGCACGTAGTCTTTGTTTTTTTTTTAAATTTATTTTTATTTATTTATTTTTAATTTTTTATTTCATTATATTGTGGGGGTACAAATATTGTTAGGATTAC
>VBSM01002608.1:134299604-134324206 GCA_008086735.1 Cheirogaleus medius
TGAGAGGTGAGAGGTAGGGATCCTGGTTTAATCTTCTGCATGTAGCTAACCAGTATGCACGTAGTCTTTGACTTTCATCTATCAGATTTTTGTACAACTAAAATTGTGGCATGCCATGCATCTATTATGCCCTATTATTTTATTCCAAACATTTGATGAGCATCTAATATGATCCAGGCATTATGCTAACTATCATGGAGATAGGGAAGAAAGTAAACAAGATCTCTTTGAAGTAGTTTGTAGTCTACTGTGTTAAGACAACAAGTTAGTGAAGTATAGTAAGGTGTAATGAGGGCATGCAAAGTATAAAGTCATATGAGGAAAGATAGAAGGGCTTGGGTTTGGAAGTAGCTGACAGTTACATTTCCCAGGATGATGTTATTTAGGTTATTAAGTATGAAATGTCTGATTTCCTTAACTACTTATTTTGACAGTTGATATTTCTTCATTTCACTTTGACACTTCTAGTTTTATTTTTATTGTGAAGGTACATCTTCAGTCTTTCAAACGCATGTGTTGGCTTGTGATTATCCTTCAAATTTTTTTAGAGCAATTTTTGTGAAACCATGGATAAGTAAAAAATTTGTGTTATTTTTGAATATGAATTCTGTAATGGAACCAATGCAGCACAGAGAGCTTGAAATATCAATGAAATATTTGGGAAGAATGTGGCTAATTAAGGCATAGTACGTGGATAGTTTGAGAAGTTTCATTCTGGTGCGTTTAGTCTTGAAAATGAGCCACATGGGTGACCTAACACCAAGGTAGATAATGAGCTGAAAGCTATAGTGGAAGTGAATCCATCTCAACTTATGGATGAACTAGCAGCAAGGTTTGATGTTACTATTCCAATATTATTGGATCATTTGAAATGAATTGGTAAGGTAAAGAAGCTGGGTAGATGGGTTCTGCATGTATTATTAAATGAGCATCAGAAGAGAAATGGTCTCAAAGCTTGCCTTTCTTTGCTGTCATGACATAAAGGCAAACCATTTCTATACTGTATTATTACATGTGGTGAAAAATGGATCCTTTTAGATAATTGCAAGCATTCGACACAATGGTTGGATAAAGATGAAGTGCTGAAACACAGTCCAAAACTGAATATTCATCAGAAAAAGCTAATGTTGTCTGGTGGTCCAATGCTGGTATCCACTATAGCTTCATGAAATCTGGTCAGTCAATGACAGTGAATGTCTACTGCAACCAATTGGATGTAACAATGAGGATGCTTGTGATTAAGCAGTTGGGATTGGTCAATAGAGACAGGCCAATCCTCTTGCAAGACAACAAACATTTGACCACACATTGCACAAACAACTCTGCTCAAACTATAGCAGCTGAACTCGGAAACTCTCTGTCATTCACCATATTCACCAGACCTTGTACCAACTGACTACCACTTCTTCCAGGCTTTGGACCACTTCCTGCAAGGAAAAATATTCAATTCTAAACAAGCTGTGGAAAATGCTTTTTGTGATTTCATTACCATTCACTCTCCAGGCTTCTTCACTGCTGGCATAAACAAGCTACTCTTAAGATAGCAAAACTGTGTGGATAGTTTAGATGCATACTTTGATTAGTTGTACTGCTTCTTGTTTAAGATATAATAAACTCTACTTTTAATTTGAAATTGGACATTTCATATTTAATGACCTAATAGACTTATAGATGAGTTAATAGTAGAGGACATAGTTACTGAAAGACATAAAATATTTTATATCAAAATATATTTCTCTGACATATTTTGTGATGGCTGCTCAGAGAGCCAGTAAACATAAGTAACCCTGAAAAGTTCTTTTCTGTGGGGGAGATTTGCATTTGCAGAGAATCCGCATTGAGGAAGCCAGGTTTTCTCTGAGGCCTTAGCTTATCCAAATATGGGAAAGATTAATTAACCTTTAAAAGTCTGAAAGAAACATTGACCATCTATTCTCTCTGAGGTCTACTACCTATGAGGTTTCATTTCTATAACAAGACCACTTTTGCTAGCCAGGCTTCATCTCCTCCCTCTCTCATAAACTGTTTTGCTACAATTCAATCTTTAATTCTTTCTGTAAACTCAATATGGTATATAAGCTTCTGAACCCCATTGGGGATTGGAGTAATTACTCTGTGGTTCTCCCCTGTGTGCACATTAATAAATTTGTATGTCTTTTCTCCAATTAATTTGCCTTTTGTGAGCTGATTTTTTAGTGAACCTAGAGGATAAAGGGGAAGTTTTTCTTGGCCTCCTATGTATGCAATTAATATTTTCATAAATTTGGTTCTTAAACTGTGTCAGGTTCTTGGAAAATAGCTTTTATGTAATAAATTGTCTAGTGTTCATTAACAAACAGTGGGAAAGATGAGAGACTCAGAAAATATCTAGCAAATCTCAAAACAAATGCTTCTTATTCTAGAATAATGAACAGTTATGCATCACCTCAGTAACAGGCTCATGAAGAACCTTGGATATGCTACTCAGAACATTTAGTGCATCCAGAAAGAAAAGACCTTCTTGGGATTCAGGAAACAGTAGCTCAAAATGAAGGCCTCAGAAGTAAAAGTTCTTCTCTTGTCTACTGTCCTTGATCTCATGTCTTCCTGTCTCTCAGTGTCATTGTTCCCCGAGGCTAGCCATGGAAACTAGAATCCCTTTTCTCCAAGGTGGATCATAAAAGCCAGAACTCCTTTTCTTGAAAGCCAGCCACAAAAATTAAATTACTCTTTATAAAAAAATTAGCATAAATAAATTATCTAATCTACCTTGTTTGACTGTATGTCATAAGACCCCCATTCCAGTAAGGGTCCCAACCCACACTCAGAAGAAAAGAATGCATGCTCAGAGGCCAAGAAAAATCTAGACAGGACTTGCTGGGTTTTCTCACTTAGTCTATTAATACCAAATCATATCCTTTTTGTCCAATCATATTTCTACACTTCTGTCCATATTTTGTTGAATCTAAGCATAAAAATGGATAATTTCCCCTCTACCTTTGGGTCTTCATTGCTTAAAATGAAGTTTTGGGTGTCAAGAATGAGAATGGGTATGGGTGGATGTAGTCTCTCTGTACCCACTGAAATCTTAATATAAAAGTATCTCTTGTTCTTGTAGAGACAACAGCCTTACCACATACCATATAGCTTCTAAATTTGATAGATTTTTTTTGTTGTTGTTGTTGTTGTTAAAAAAAAACCCAGAAATTGTGTACCAAGTTTTACTACTTTGAACTTGGTGCATTCTTTTAATGGGATGTCCTCAGAAATACAAATGCTTTAGTTCAGCTGCTTTGAAAGTCTAGTGCCTTCAATCATTCACTGATTGGTGTTCAGCTCATTAGTGGCTCCAGTGTTCTGTACTGACTAAGCTCATAAACTCACAGCATGAATTACTTTTTGGTGCAGTAGGCAGAAGCATTTACAGAACTGTCTGAGGGGAAAGTATATTTCCTACATATATTTTTATAGTTTCTAGAGTATAGTTTTATATATGAAAGGTAAGTCTCAAGTTTGGATGAGGAGCTGATTTATTTCCTGTGCGATTAGATCATACATATGAAACTTCAGCAAGGATAATCACATTGTCTTCTATTTGGGCCATATTTCCCAAAAAATCTTAAGATGAAAAATATACCTAATTAAAATTTTCTTTGAACAGAACCGTTGTGCCTTTAACCACCATGCTGATGACATTATATCTCTATTTATACCTAGGTCAGTGGCACCTTTGTGGGGAAACCTTAAGCTTGAAAATGACTGATTTATGCAACATATGCAAAGGAAATAAAAATGTTTCATCCCAAAATGTACTTCTCTGACATATTTTGATGGCTTTTCAGAGAGCCAGCAAACAGCAGTAGCCCTGTGAAACTGTCTTTTGTAGGAAAGATTTGCATCTGTAGAGAATCTGCAATGATACAGCCAGACCTTCTCAGGTCCAGATCTAGGAAGAGTAACTGAGAGTCTGACACATTTAAAGGTCTTAAAGAAACATTTACTATGTATGCTTTCTGAAGGTTGATACCTGTAAGATTTCCTTTTCATAACAATACCACCTTTGCTAGCTTGGCCTCCTCTTCTATGGCTCCCATAACCTGTCTTGCCACTATGACTTGATTTATCACCATAACCTGTTTTTGTCCATGATCTGGGCCCCCTCTTCTTTCTGTAACTTCAAAATGGTACATAAGCTTCTGAAACCAACTAGGGGTAATCACTATGTGGGTTTCTCTTATGTGCACATTAATAAATTTATACGCCATTTCTTTGATTAATCTCCTTTTGTGAATTGATTTTTCAGCAAACCCTCAGAGGAAGAAGGGGAAGTTTTCCTTTTGGTCTCCTACATATGCACTTAACATTTTTTATAAATTTGGTTCTTAAACTGTGGCAGGTTCTTAGAAAATAGCTTTTATGTAATAAATTGCTGAGTGTTCATTGCTGAGTGTTTTGCTGAGTGGAAAAGATGAGAGACTCAGAAAATATCTAGAAAATCCTAAAACAAATGCTTTCTATTCTGGAATAAATAACAATTGTGCATCACCTCAGGAACAAGCTTATTAGGAATCTTGGATTTTGCTACTCAGAATATTTAGTACAGCCAGAAAGAAAAGACCTTCTTGGGATTCAGTAGCTCAAAATAGAGGCCTCAGAAGTAAAAGTTCTTCTCTGACTTTCTGTTGTCCTCCTGTCTCTCACTGTCATTCTTCCCTGAGGCTAGCTATAGAAACTAGAATCCCTCTTCCCCAAGGTGAGTCATAAAATCCAGAACTCCTTTTCCTGAAAGCCAATAACAACAACAACAACAACAACAATAACAACAAAAAGCAGGCTGTTTCAGTACACCTAATGGATCACACTAGCCCTCCAGCAATGAACTCCAACCAAAAGAAAATTTTTGAAATGTCAGCTATGGAATTCAAATCATGGATCACAAGTAAACTCAATGAGATTGATGAGAAAATTAAAAACCAATACAAAGAAACCAAAAAAATATTAATAATAATTCAAGACATGAATGAAAAATTTAGTAAAGAGATTATACTTTTTAAAAAAAATAACAGAACTTTGGAAATGAAGGATTCATTTGGGGAATTTCAAAATACAGTGGAAAATTTTAACAATAGAATAGTCTGAGAAGAAGAAAGAGTTCCAAAGCTTGAAGACAAGGCTTTCAAATTAATGCAGTTAGTCAAATATAAAAAAAGAAAATCAAGAGAAATGAAAAAAGTCTCCAAGAAATATATAGGATTATGTAAAATGTCCAAATATAAGAATTATAGGAATCACAAGAATCTTCTCCCCTGAGGGAGAAGAAAAAGGAAAATCATTGAAAACCTGTTTGAGGGACTAATGGAGGAAAAAGACTTCCCTGGCATCACTAGAGATTTAGACATCCAGATACAAGAAGATAATAGAACTCCTTGAAGATTTATTGCAAATAGGACATCACCAAGGAACATAATCATCAGTCTGGCCAAAGTCAGAGTGAAGGAGAAAATCCTACAAGCTGCAAGACAAAAGCATCAAGTAACTTACAAAAGACAACTCATCAGACTAACAGCAAACTTCTCAACAGAAACCATGCAAGCCAAAAGGGCTTAGGGTCCCATCTTTAGTGTTCTTAAACAGAATAACCATCAGCCAAGAATTTTGTATCTTGCAAAATTAAGTTTCTAAATGAAGGAGGAATAAAGTCTATCCCAGACAAGCAAACACTAAAGAAATGTGTGACTACTAGATCTACCCTACAAGAATTGCCCAAAAGCACGCTAAACACTGAAAAGAACAGTTGATACTGACAAATATAAAAACACTGGAAAGTAAAAACTGACAGCCCTTATAAGACAGTAACACAAGAGAGAATACAAAGCAACTAAGTGACAGTCAACATGATGACTGGAACAGCATCTCATTTATCAATATTAACATTTTCTGTAAATAGTCAAAATGTCTCACTTAAAAGATATAGATTAATAGAATGTTTTTTAAAAAAAACCCAAATATCTGATATCTCCAAGGAACCCACTTGACATGTAAAGAGTCCCATAGACACAAGGTAAAGAGGTGGAAAAAATATTCCATGCAAATGGAAACCAAAAGTAAGCATGAATAGCTATTCTCAGATCAGGTAAAACAGACTTTCAATCAACAACAGCAAAAAAAGACAAAGATGGTCATTATAAAGTGATAAAGGGATCAATTCAACAAGAAGATGTAACAATCCTAAATATATATGCAACTAAAATTGGAGCTACCATATTCGTAAAACAAATACTACTAGAACTTAGAAATGAAATAAACAGCAAGACAATAGTAATGAGGGATATCAACACTCCACTGACAGAATTAGACAGACCACTGAGGCAGAAAACCAATAAAGAAACACTGGACTGAAATGGGACTCTAGAACAAATGGACCTAACAGACATTTATACAACATTCTAACCAAAAACTGCACGATATACATTCTTCTTACCAGCACATGAAATATTGTCCAATATAGACCACATGATATGCCACAAAACAAGTCTCAGCAAATTTTAAAAAATCAAAATCAGACCATCTATCTTCTTAGACCACAGTGAAATAAAACTAGAAATCAATTCCAAGAGGAACTTCCAAAACTATACAAATACATGGAAAGTAAACAACCTGGTGTTGATTGATCTTTGTGTCAACAAGGGAAATGAAGGTGGAAATTAAAAGAAAATTGAAATCGAATTACAATGGTGACAAAATCTACCCAAATCGCTGGGATACAGTAAAAGCAGTGCTAAGAGGGAAGTTCATAGTACTAAATGCCTACATAAAAATGACAGAAAGTTCAAAAATTATCAACCTAATATCACACTTCAGGGAACTGGAAAAATAGGAACAAACCAAACCCAAAGCTAGCAGAAGACAAGAAATAACAAACATCAGAACAGAACTAAATGAAATTGAAATGAAAAGCACAATACAAAGAATCAATGAAACAAAATGTTGGTTTTCTAGAATGATAAACAAACTCAATAGACCTCTCGCTAGATTAACCAAGAAGAGAAAGGATTAAAATAAGGTCAATGAGAAAGGAAAAATGAGACATTATAACTGATACCTTAAAAATACAAAAGTTCATGCAAGACTATTACAAACAACTGTATGCACACAAACTAAAAATTCTAGAGGAAATGAATAAATTTTTGGAAACACACAACTTCCCAAGTTTAAATCAGGAAGAAATAAAAATTCTGAACAGACCAATAATAAGCCCTGTAAGATTGAATCAGTGATACAGTTTGAATGTTTGGTCCCAATCTAATGTTGAAATTTGATCCCCAGTGTTAAAGGGAGGTGTTTGGGTCATGGTCATGGGGGCATTGTGAATGGTTTGATGCCCTCCCTGTGATAATGAGTGAATTCTTACTTTAATAGTTCACATGACACCTGGTTGTTTAAAAGAGCCTGGCACCCTGTCCTCCTTCTCTTGCTCCCTCTCTTACCAGGTGACATGCCTGTTCCACCTTTGTCTTCCACCTTGACTGGAAGCTCCCTGAAACCCTCAATGGGAACAGATGCTGGCATGATGCTTCTCGTACAGTCTGTATAACCATGAGCCAAATAAACCTCGTATCTTTATAAATTGCCAAAACTCAGGTATTTCCTTTGTAACAACACAAAATGGACTAATAAAATCAATAATACCCCCCCTACAAAAAAAGTCCAGGACCAGACAGATCCACAGCAGAATTCTACTAGACCTGCAAAGAACTGGTGCCTATGCCACTGAAACCATTCTATAACACTGAGAAGGGGAGAATCCTTCTTGATTCTCTCATTCTGTGAAGTCTGTATCACCCTAATATTAAAGTCAAGAAAAGACACAACAACAACAACAACAAAACCTACAAACCAATATCCCTCACAAACATAGATGCAAAAATCCCCAACAAAATACTAGCAAACTGAATCCAACAGCACCTCAAAAAAAATAATTCACTACGATCAAGTGGGTTTTATCCGAGGGATGCAAGGATGGTTCAACATATGTAAATCAATAAATGTGATTCACCACATAAATAGAATTAAAACCAAAAATCATATGGTCACCTCAGTAGATGCAGAAAAAGCATCTGATGAGATGCAGCACCCCATCATGATAAAAATTCTTAACAAACTAGGCATAGAAGTAATGTACCTCAAAATAATAAAAGCCATGTATGACAAACCCATAGCCAACATCATACTGAATGGAGTAAGTTACTCATTCCTCAAAAGAAATGAGTAAGACAAAAGTGACCACTTCATCACTTCTCTTCCATAGTGTTGAAAGTCCTAGTCAGAACAATCACAGAAGAGAAAGAAATAAAGGGCTTCCAAATCAGGAAAGAGGAGGTCAAACTATCCCTGTTTGCAGGTGATATGGTTTTATATCTTAAAAACCCTAAAGACTCCACCCAAAGACTCCTAGAATTGATAAATAAATTCAGCAAAAATCTCAGGTTACAAAATTAATGTACATAAACCAGTAGCATTTCTATACTAATACAAGCTAAGCTGAGAATCAAATCAAGAACTCAATATCATTTACAATAGCTGCAAAAGAATAATAAAATAAAATACCTAGGAATATACTTAAACCAAGAAGGAAAAATATCTCTATACAAAGAATTACAAAACATTGATGAAAGAAATTGTTGATGACACAATCAAATGGGAATACATTCCATGCTCATGGATTAGAAGAGTCAATATTGTTAAAACAGCCATACTGCCCAAAGTGATTTACAGATTCAATGCAATTCCCATCAGAATGGCAATGTAATTTTTCTCAGAATTAGAAAAAATAATCACAAATTTCATGTAAAATCAAAAAGGAGTTTGAATAGTCAAAACAATCCTAAGCAAAAAGAACAAATCTGGAGACACCACATTACTCAACTTCAAATTATACTGCGAGGCCAACATAACCAAAATAGCATGGTACTGGTATAAAAGTATACACATAGATCAAGGGAAAAGAATAGAGAACCCAGAAATAAAAGTATGTACCTACAACCAATTGATCTTCAACAAAGCAGACCAAAACATACACTGGGTAAATCATGCCCTATTCAGTAAATGGTGCTGGAAAAATTGGAGAGCCACATACAGAAGAATGAAACAGGATCCATATCTCTCACAACACACAAAAGCTAACGCAAGATGAATTAAAGACTTAAATGTGAGACCTTAAACCATAACAATTCTAGAAGAAAATGTAAAAAAACTCTTCTGGACACTGGCCTAGGCAAGGAATTTATGTCCCAGAAGAATTTGTCACCCAAAAGTTTCTGCACAGTGAAAGAAATAACAGAATAAATACACAACCTATAGATTGGGAAAAAATATTTGCAAACTATAATCTGATAAAGGACTGATACCCAGAAATTATAATTCTATAATAAAGACATCTGCACTGGAATGTTTATGGCAGCACAATTCACAATTGCAAAGATGTGGAAACAACCCATCAATACATGAGTGGATTAATAAAATTGGTATACATATACCATGGAGTTCTACTCAGCCACAAAAAACAGTGGTGATCTAGCATCTCTTGTATTATCCTGGATAGAGCCTGAGCCCATCCTTCGAAGTGAGGTATCACAAGAATGGAAAAACAAGTACCACATGTACTCACCATCAAATTGATACTAACTGATCAACATTAAGGTACTCATATGGTAGTAATATTCACTGGGTGCTGATCTGGTGGGAGGGGGGCAGTGGGGGTGGGTAAACTCCATCAAATGGATGCAGAGCACACTGTATGGCAGAAAGGCACAATTGTAGCCCAGGCTTGGGCAAGGCTAAGACATTATATGTAACCAAAATGTTTATACCCCCATAATATTCTGAAATAAAAAAAAAAGACATGAACAGATATTTTTCCAGAAAAGATATATAATTAGCAAACAAATATAAGAAAAAATGCTCAACATCACTAGTCATCAGAGAAATGCTTAAAATCACAATGAGATACCACCTTACCCCTGTCAGAATGGCCATGATCAAAAAGTCAAAAAACAATAGATGTTGACATGAATATGGTAGAAGAGGAACACTTATACACTGTTGGTAGGAACGTGAATAGTACAATCTCTATGGAAAACTGTATGGACATTTCTCAAAGAACTAAAAGTAGGCCTACCATTTGATCTAATGATTCCTCTATTGGATATCTACCCAAAGGAAAATAAGTCATTTTATCTAAAAGACACATATACTCATATGTTTACTGCAGCACATTCAGAATTACAAAGATATGGAACCAACCTAAGTGCCCACCAACTGATGAGTGGATAAAGAAATGTGATACACACACACACATATGTACATATTCCATGGAATACCACTCGGCAATAAGGAAAAATGAAATAATGTCTTTTGCAGCAACCTGGATGGAATTGGAAGCCATTATCATAAGTGAATTATCTTAGGAATGGAAAAACAGATTCCACATGTACTCACTTATAAGTGGAAGCTAAACAATGGGTATACCTGGTCATATAGAATGGTATAATGGACTCTTAGAAGGGGTGGTGAGAGATCAAAAACTACCTATTAGGTATAATTACACTATTTGGGTGACTGGTACACTAAAAGGCCTAACTTCACCACTATACAATTCACGGATATAACAAAAAGTCATTTTTACCCCCTAAATCTATAGAAATAAAATAAATGCATAAAATATAAATTAAAAGATAGTTTTAAAAATTGTTCATAGTATTGAATCTTTTTGTTAATTAGTTCAAAATAGATCTCCTCAATCTCTGATATATAAGTTCTAAATACTAAATATTTTTAATAAAAAGATATATGGCAAAGTCATCAGATAGGAAATGCAGCAATAAAAAATTAATGACAGAGAGCTCAAAAGAATGAAAGAATAGTGAAAAGAACAGAAGATTAAACAGGATAGCATTATCTTAGTGTGCTATTTTAAACCAAGCAAAATGTTTAAATTAAAAAATATGTATCAAATCCATCTTTTCCAGGGTAGAATGATAAAGTAGATTCAGAAATGTTTGTAAAGATAAGATTGGCCTTAAAAGACTAGAGGAGTGCTCAAGGGGGATTTCTCTCACTCTGACACTGACCAGCATACAAATGGCTAAATTTGCTAAGAATGAGTGGCTTTCACTTCTAAAGAATGAATTGTTTTCATGCAGAAATCATCAAATAAGATGGCTTTAGGAATGGACCAATGAAATCCCAAGCATTTTTATTCTTAGTGAGTAAAACAAGACATATGTTGCCTTTTTCATGCCCTGAATTATGATTCCATGGAGCCCCTAAATGTTCTTTCATTGGAAATATATTTGAAAAGCAATTTATAAATGCTCATCCTCTTAGTTCAAATATGTCATATAAAATGCTTAAATTTGAAATGTGTTAAGCTTACTTATCTTTTATTGCTGTAATTTGGGAAAGACTGTTTTTCCCCCTAAATCATTAAATCAACTCAAATTTCCTCAGACTTCATGTCAAAGGATGCAATGAATAAAGTAAAATGAAATATTTTAGGGATATTTTGTATTTCTATTTTAAGATAAGATTAATTGTCCCCCAGTATTATATAAATTCAGGATAAATAAATATAGATCATTAAAAAGTCTGGGTCAACTTTCAAATTTTAAACTCTGATTTTTTTATACCTATATCAAAGATGTACTAGAAAAGGCAGAACAAAAAAACAAACTTAAATGAGAAATTGGTTGTATTTCTTTCTTAAGTACAAATAAGAATTTATTTGGGGGTGATAGGCCTTGATCAATATTTATATTTCCTAAGCTCTCTTTCAGATAAGTGTAGCCTTATGAAGCTGTTTGGCAGATGAAAAACAGGTTGATGTTATTAGAAATGGAGTTCGAGCAATTATAATTTTTGTTTTTTCTCACAGTTCGGGAAATTTAATTCTTAACTGATGAGATACCATAGAGCACAGCCTGGCAAAACATGGCCCATGGGCCACATCTGACCAGGCATTTCTTTTATTAATAAGTTACACTAGAGCACAATCTCCCCAATTCCTTTAGGCATGTCTTTGGCTGCTTTCAAGATACAATGGAATAGTTGAGTACTTGCAACTGAGAACAAATGGAGCATAATTATTTCTGTCTTTCCTTTGGCAAAAAGTGTCTTCCCACCCTTCCTCTATAGAATCCTCAAATACAAACACAAGGAGGAATGTTTGGAGGTGACCAAATGTTCACAATTGCCACTTTTTACCCTCTACTTGGTCTTGACCAAACTTTAGTCAGGTTTCTTTCCTTCCTACAGGCCCCTGAACTCTGCCTCTCCCCAAGCCCAAGTAAGCACCAAAAAGTAGAATACCCCTGCCCCCTACTCTCAACTTCTCCTGATAATCCCCTGACCACAGAAAGACCCTTTCTTGTTGAATTCTATTGATCATTTTCCCTTGTGTGTCCAATTTCCCCCTTAAAAGATTCTGGTCAAAGGAGAATCTTCCTGGGATGGAAGTCTTCTTGGATTTTTTTGAATGGGGATTTACAACCTGACTCTCCAGTGGGAAATTCTCAGCTCTTTTGTGAGGCCTCTTTGTTTTTTATAATTCCTTGCCCAGGGATTGTGCAGAGCAAATCCTTCAGTTCCTCAAAAAGGATTTCATGAGGGACCCTATGACTCCCAAATGAGGACTGTGCATGGAACTGATTTGTCACTACCTGGCTCCTTTCTCTACTTGATCCTGTTTTTCCCACGGGTAACTCTCAATCTACTGGAATTGAAAGTAGATTAATTCAAGCTGACTATATGCTTCACCACTATGCCATTAATTTGGCTCAATGCATTTAAAAATGGCAAATTTACTAACAATGACTTGGAATTGCAATGTCACTTTGAGGCTTTTGGAACCTCCCTAAGTTAGTTCACCTTTAGGTAGCTCTTGAATCCTAGGGGTCTAGAATATTCTCTAAATAATAGTCTGCTGTATTGTTTTGGTGTGAGGAAGCCAAAAACTCTTTAAGGTTCTCAATCTGCCTTATTGAAAGGTGCACTATTCAATCTCTCAGGGATCACCTGCTCCCCTCCAATGCTACTTCTTTTTTTACCCCAAATTCTGATACCCTTGTCCTCAACACTTTCCCCTCATTTCCCTTCTGCTCTTCCAAATTTGTTCCAGTCCCTCCAACAACCTTGTTCTGACCCACCTTGTGTTTATCCTCCACTCCCTGGTTCTACTCTGGCTTTTCCAACTTCTCAATTTCTCACAGTGACCTGTAACCTCAGTCCTGCTCCTCCAGTGTTAGGACTCCAAGAATAAGAGACTAGAGGAACCCAATTGCCCCCTCCCCAACAGATTACATTTAAACCTTTGTCTCAATCTGAGTTGCATGCAGTAATTAAGGATTTCCCTGACACACGTAAAAAAAAGAGAGAAATTTTCTACACAATTCAGGTTAATTTTAAGGCCATGCTCTTCGGGACTCCCATACTCCCTACCAAGTGGTTCATCTCCTTGTAGGTTCTGGAAACACTGCCTTATAGTTTGAAAAAGGTAAGTTGGTCAGAATTTAGGAGGATTTACAGATAAATCAAAATATCCCTGAGGCCTATGACAGAGCTAAGGAAATTAGAAAATAGTTTTGAAACTCCTAGAAAATGTCTAGAAACATTTTTTAGGTCTAACTCTAGATGAACACATGGTATCTGCTTTGGTTACCAGCTTTATTAATGGAATCCATATAGAACTGAGACAAGCTATTTAAATATGTCACATTAATTGACAAAATGCCATTCTGTCTGAAATCTATGCTTTACACAACACCATGAAGACATACAGACTGATAAACCTAAGTTTACAGAACACAAATTCATGGATTTTCAACTTAAACAACTTGAAGGAAATGATTCTCATACCTTAGGACAACCCTCAAATTTACCAAAATCTTTGATAGAGATAACTGATAACCGTGTATATTGCAGGGGGAAAGGATTCTGGGCTAAAGAATGCTCTACGGAAAAAAGACAACTGTAAATCACAGAGTCTCAAGGATTTCCCTGTGGGGGAATCTGAGCTTGTCTGCTCCCAAATAGGGCTTCAATGCTAGTGGAAATAATAATTCCAGTGAATGGACACCTAACTACTTTCTAGCACTTTGGTAGGCTGAGGCAGGATGATTGCTTGATGCCAGGAGTTCAAGACCAGCCTGGGCAACATAGAAAGACCACATATAAAAAATTAAAATAATGAATAAAATCAATAAATTTAATATCTATACAGACAGTAGATATAATTTCAGTGTAGTAATATATGATTTTGTTATGTTATAGGAAACCAGAGGGTTTAATACAACAGCTGGTACATCAATCAAAAATGGAAAGCCAGTGTTGGAGCTCTTAGATGCTTTGTTATTGCCAAAGGAAATGGATGTACTTAAGTTACAAGCTCATATGTGTGACAAGACCCCTAAAGCAAAATGAAATTAGCTGACCAATAGATATGCTAAACTGGCAACTCATCAATCTGTTTCACTCTCACCAAAATCAGATAAGATATTAAATATACTCTGATTATACCTGATCCTCTAATTCGGGTACATAATTTGTCCCAATTCAAAGCCCCTGAACATGAAAAGACCAGATGGAAACACGTCAGATATCTTATCCAACCAGATGGATTTTGGAATCATCCAGATAGCTACTTGGACTCTCCTCAGTCCTTCAACTGATTAGTCTCTGGCCTTCATAAAATCATTCACCATGAAAAGAAGACACTAAATCAACTCCTCTGCCAACATTGCTGGGAACACTTCACTCCCTATCTGGAGCTAGTGGTGGCTCCTTGCTCCATCTGTGAAAAACATAACCCTGGTATAGCTGTAAAGGTGGGACAAGAAAGGAAACTCCTCCAGCTAGAGCTTTCTTTCACTGGCAATTAAATTTATTCAGTTCCCTAAATCACTTGGATATGAATATGTTCGTACTATCATTTATGTGTTCTCTCACTAGCCTGATGCTCTCTTTCCCTTGTGCAATGGACTATATGTGTCACCCCAAAATTTGTATGTCAAAACCCTAAAGTAATGGTATTAAGAGGTTGGGCATTTGAGGAGGTGATTGGCCATGAGGGCAAAGCCCTTATGAATGGGATTATTGCCCTTATAAAATAGGTTCATGGGTACTTGTTTGCACCTTTCTCCAGCTCAGGACACAGAAAACAGATTCCATCTATGAACAAGTAAACAACAGGCCCTCACCAGACACGGAATCTACTGGTGCCTTGATCTTGCTCTTTCTACCTCCAGAATGGTGAGAAATACATTTCTGTTGTTTATAAACCATCCAGTTTATAGTATTTTGTTACAGCAGCCTGAATAGACTATGACACCTTGCAAAAGGGCCAGAACCACTACTGCTGCTAAACCTTTATTAGAACAATTATTCTCCACATAGGGAATTCCACAGGCTCTTTCAAGTGATCAAGGGAATCTTTTCACTGGTAAAGTTATCTGAGAAACCCAACCATTTCTTCCCTTATCCTCCAAATGACATTGTATCTATCATCATAGTTATCTGGAATGAAAGAGAGAACTAACGGATGCATAAAAATTAAAGCTTGCTAACCTGATGGAAGAACTCATTCTCCCATGGCCTAAGAGTTTGCCCTTAACCCTGATTGCCCTCCAGTCCTCCCCTGCTGGGTCACAGCAACTGTATCCATATAACAGAATAGCCCATGAAAATTTCCTATTTTTTTTTTCTTTTGGGCTCTCAAAGATTCTTGCCTGGTCAATTCAGACATTCTAAAATACTGCAAGGGACTAATTATATCCACATTTATTATTAACAGATTGAAGCTGCTTTTCCTCTAGTTCTGCCCAAACTACTCCATAACATAGAAATTATAGTCTGAGTTTTCTGAAAGTGACATCTCCTGAAAACTAATCTTGAACCCCTTGTGCCTGGAAAAGGCATCGACAGAGGAATTCCTAGTGCCTTGTAGTCAATTCTCTGTCAAGGCCTGGGCTAGTCTTCCCATCACTTTGACTTATTTATTAAAGGTAGAAATTATATATCCATGAATATTTTCAAAAACAACCTGTTTTATTTTATTGAAACATAAACGTAAAATATAAATTCTTTTTAATCAAATGATTTAAGGAAAAGATATTTGTATATGTTATTTATTTTGTTCATTTGTTTCAAATAAGTGATTTTGCTAATGGGGAAGAGAAAATAGTCACAGACCTTTAATTCCATCTGCTTTTCCTGGGCAGGAAAAATCAATGCATGGCATTGGAAGGCAGCTACCGTTAATGTTTTTGATCATGTACCCTTAGAAGGATATTAAAGAATTGTATACCTTGTCACACACTTTTAAATTTGCCTGTAATTTTTTAAAAATTATAAATTTAAATAGATTCCAAAAACGTTATTTTTGGAGTCAATAAATTTTATGGTTGCCCGATTTTGCTTTTATACTTTTTCAGTTCATGCGCATGAATTTCAAAAGGATTGAAGTGGAATTAGTTGTGTCGAGGTTCAGAACATGATCTTCTACTGAAGTAGGTCATAAGACCCTCATTCCAAAGGGGTGCTTCCTTTGTCCAGAAGGAAGGAATGTCCTTATGTCTGAAGACACAGAATGTAGAGAAGAATCTAAACTAATATGCTTTGCTGAGTTACCCCCAGTTTATTAACATTAGATCGTACCCCTTTTGTCCAATCATGTTTTCCCACAACTATCTACTTCATCAGACTTAGCATAAGATATACACAAATTTCCCTGTTTCTTTGGGTCTTCATTTCCTTATGAGGGATCCTATATCATGTAAAATTTATTAAATAAATTTATATGCTTTTCTCCTGTTAATCTGTCTTTGTCAGTTTTATTTTCAGGCCCATCCTAAAAAGGTTGAAGAAATCTTCCTCCTCTACAGTTGGAAGACTTTGGTTTTACATTAAGAAAACCTTTAAAAAAATTTTTTTTTTTTTTTTTTTGGTGGTTACAGTGAAGATAGGATGAGTGTAGCTTTTTTCTTATTAGGGAACTTCAATCCACAGCCATTATTTTTAAAATTTGGCTTATACAATATCTTGGCTCTTGTTGGAAATAAAATTTACCAAAGTAAAAAATAGGATGGTATATATCAGGTATAAATAAATGTTCAAACTAATGGAGATGTGTTAAAAAATAAAATTATCCCTGTAAGTGAGACCATTCATGACATTTTATACTTTATTGTAAAAAGTTGATGCTTCACATTTCAGTGATACCTTATTTTTGTGAATCAAATAAATGAGGCTGCTACTGTAAAAAATAAAATAAAATAAAAGGCTGTTCAAAGAACACAGTTCCCTTAAGAAAACTTTTAGAAAAATAACTTTGGTTAAAAATGCACTCAATTTACCCTTGGTGCTTGAAAACTGGGATATTGAATATTGAACTAAATTAAATGAATGCTTATTTTAAAGAAGTGATACTACAAATAAAAACTACTTAATAAAATAACATTGAACTCTGTGACACAAAACCTGTCTTTGAATTTTGGCTATGGCAGTCACTAGGTGAGTGTGTGAATACAGGCAAGTTCCTTAACTTCTCTAATTTTCCACTTCTTAGGCTTATTGTGAAAAATAAAGGCAACAATGTGTGTGGAATCATTTTATAAATGTGGTGTTATCCTGATTGAATCTTAGCTGTGGGAAACTTTCTTTTTATGTATATGGCAGATAATAGGAAATTATTATGTTTCAGGGCTAAACAATTTTAAAATGATCAGTCATGAAGTAATGGATAGATATACTACCTTTTATATTTTTGATAATACTAGCTTTACCTCGGAGAATTTGTACATTTATATATGTATTATTTGCTGGAGTAAATTGTGTATGACTCTGTGTGCATGTGCATGTGTGTTTGTTTTCATGAGGAATGGCAGAGATAGGCAGAGAGAATACCAAAAAATGAAGTAAGACATGTTACAAAAATAAAATAGCTTTAAGATTAAAAAAAACCCAAACTAATAGAATAAAAATTTGAATCATAAAAGTTTATGCAGGTTTTATTTTTCTCAGGAATCCAATTTAACGAACAAACAAAAAGATTGGGCAAGGGGTGGAAACCATACTAGTAAGCCCATAAAAGAGAAATAAGCTACTGAATCCCTAAGATATCCGTCAAAATGCTCTCATCTGGATCTACAGAAAATTGACTTTATATTGGTTATCTGCTTCTCAGCCTCAGAAAACTTGGCACGTACAAACTAAATAAATGAGGGAACCCAACAATGAAGAATATAGCTTGAGCAACAGAAAGAAAAACTAGAAATTTGTGGAGAGGAAGAAAATACAAATTATAAATGTGAAAATAAAAATGTAAAATATTTTTACAAATTTTTTAAAAATCTGAGGCCAGACATTATATAAATATAATTAGCAGATAAAGCAGAGCACACATTTAAGAAAGAAATCTGAAAGAGAATTCCCCACTTCCAGACCTCCTGAGAAAAGGACACTGCTATGATCCGCTAAGTAGTGGAGACATTCTTTGAGATATCCCATTGGTGGAAATCTCTAGGAATCTATCTCCCTGGAGTTCCAAGAAAGCCAACCATATAAATGTTCTGCACTGTAAAAGTGCCTGGGAATCTACCCTCCAGAGTGCCAAACAAAGCCATCAGGAGGGAGCTGCTCCACTGGCAAACATTAGGGTACTTAGGGGGGCTGTCTGTGGGAAAATGCATATACATGAGACTTACTGGGAATCACCTACCATAAGTAATGCAATGGGAACATTCTTGCTGGGATTTGGGGGAATGCTGCCCATGGGGATGTGCCATGCATTGATGGCTACTGCCTGCTGCGGGAGCCTATCAAGAGGAAACAGAAAGAAATTCCCCTTCTTTTGCCAGTATCCCTCCAGTGCCCATTACTTACAAAGTTTAAAATTAGGCCGCCTGGCAAAGAGGAAATTTTCCAGTATCGTAAGCAGAACAACGATGAGTATATTTGGAGCTGAGAGGCCATAGAATGATAACTCACACATTAAGCATTACAAGAAACAGAACCATATGTCCCCCAAACCAAGAGATAAATAACATAAAATAACCAAGAGTAATGCAGATTTGGTATTGGCCAACTAGAACTTTATGATTATTATGTTCAAAAAATAAATGAAAAATCCGTTAATATTAAGAAAGTACAAGAATCTTTAAGAAATCAAATGGATATTCTAGAACTGAAAAATGCAATAATTAAAATTAATTTTCATTAAAAATTAAAAAATATAAAATTAAGAATTCAACAGACTGTGTTCAAATTAAAAACAAAAACCTTGAAACTAGGGCATTAGAAAATATCCCAAATGAAAGACAAAGAAAGCGGGAAAAAAATGGAAAATTCAGTAAAGCCTATAGGATATAACATGGTGAAAAAATTAACATATATTTTATGGAAGTCCCCCAAAGGAGAGGAAGAGTGAGCTAGAAGGAAATAAAAAAAAATTGAAGACATACTCGCTCTGCTTTTACATTTATGACAAATATAGAGATGTAGAGTTAAGAAGCTTGCTGAGCACTGAGCAAGATAAATATGAAGAAAATACAGATGAGTATGTCATAATTAGACTTTAAATATAAAAGTCAATAAGAAAATATTTAAAGCAGGCAGGAAAAAAAGGACACCTTTGCAAGATTAAGATCAGGATGAAAAGATGAAAATTCAACTGAAAAAATATGAGCTGGAAAGTTACAAACTAACATTTTTAAAAAGACAATAGAAAATAACTGCCAATATAGATCACAATGCCTCACAGGATTATCCTTCAAACCTAGAAGCAAATTTAAAAAATTTAGACAAATAAGCAAGCAAACAAAATTGTGAGAACTTGCTTCCATTTGACTTTTAAAAATGCATTGCTAAAAGAAACAGAAACACAGTAAAATGGGACAAAAGGAAAATATATTTGTTAAACTAATGCATACTAACTAATTAAAAGGGTAATAATAATAGTCTTGAAAGCTTAATATATGTGGAATGAATACTTCCACTATTTATGACTATAATTGTTTAGATGATGTTGAATTTATCTTTCTGTGGTAAAAATTTATAAAAGCTAGAAAAAAATACATGACACATCTCTTTGCAGCTATTGAACCACAATCAATACAAGCCTATCCTTGAATTCAGCATGAGTTGAACCCAGCAATCGGATTCTCTCTCAGGAATTTTTTCAAGTTGCTTCCTAAAGTGGCTGAGCCTATGCAGGGAGCAACCATCTTGCTGGGTAGAGAAAATAGTGACCTGAGTTGAAGCTACCAGGAAGTTGAGATTTGGGGGGCAGGGTATTAGAGAAGAGGTGTCCAAGAAGAACTTCCCAAAATATTTCTCAAGTTCTTGGCCAACTCTCAACAGCACATATACAAACCAAGCCTAAGAGGTCTAGTACAGTTTAGCTTTTAGAATCAGATAACACAGATGAGTTTTTTTTCTCATATGTATGTAGTGTATTTGTTTATTTCTGTTTTCTCCCCTGGAATTTATGTCCTATGAGAGTACAGTCAATGTTAATGTTCACTGATACATTTATAACCAAAGAAATAGTGCCTGATATATATTAGAAAATAGTATATGTTTAATAAATGTTTATTTTAATGAATGAATGATGCTTCTGAAAATTATCATCCACATAGATAAAAAGTTAGATCTTATCTCATGCTATGTATAAGCATCTTTAGAGGGATTAAAGAGATAAATATGAAAATTAAGATCTCAAAATCTTTAGAAGAAAATATATTCATTTTGTAAGGCATAGATGCATTTCTTAAAAAATAAATGAAATAGGTACAAACCCTAAAGAAAAAGATCAATACATTTGACTACATTATAATTAAACCTTCTGTCTAACAAAAGATTCTATAAATAAAATTCACTGTTAAACTTTATATTAGAATATATAAATAAACTGCATTTCAAGACAAAGTTACCATTTAAAATTCAAAATAAAATCTTCTGATAATCAATAATAAAAATAAATTATTAGAAAAATCATAGGAACATGAAAGATAAAATGAGAATTTATATTAAGTTCGAGAGAAGTTACTCAACTTTGTTAGTAACCTAATCCATGCAAATCAAAACAATGAATTGTAATTCCATACCCAAATATTTATAAAAATTAAGAGGTCCAACAACACCTAAGTAGTGTTGAAAATGAAGGAACATAAAAATTATTTTATAATTTGGTACAAGTAAAAAGTCAGACAATCATTTTAGAGGGTATTTTGACAAAGTAATAGAGACTGGGTTGTGCTGTTTTATAAGACTCAATGATTCCACTTCATAAATATTCACAAGGACACATGTAAAGGACTGAGTAAAACACTGTGTCGATGGAAAAAAAATATTGGAAGTAACACAGTTATCTAACAGCAGGAGAATGAATAAGTAAATGTAATGCAGTCATACAATGAAAAATACATTTCATCAGTTAAACTGAATGCACCATATCTACCTGTTGAAAAAGGATTATATTCTAAACTTATTTCTTAAGACAGGAAATATATGATAAGATTTATATAGATATATATTTTTTCAAAATCAGAAGATAATATCACATGCATTGTTTATATGTATATATATTTACTCTATTACTATATATAACATATATGCAAATATATATTCATACACACATGCACACAGAGTCATATATACACTTACAGTAAAAGTATAAAATCATGGATGTGATACAATGCCTTATCTTTAGAAGGGTAATATCTCCTCAGAGATAGAGTGGTGGTGAAAAGGATGGTGTGAAGGGGAAAGACTAGTTGCTGGCTTCAATTCTATCGGTAATATCTTTTTATTTTTTTAAAAAAATAAGAGTAGTGGGTCCATTGCTTTTTTTCATGCTATTCACAGAAATACTCCATATATTTGAAGCATTTCATATTTCAAAATGGTAAATAAAGCTCAAATGATCAAAAGTCACAAAATCAATAAATTACAGACATACTCAGGTTTTTATTTTTATTTAACAATCTCATTTTATTTGGAACACAAGCTAGATTAAGCAGCATGAGATGAAGAGAAAGTAATCTCATAATTTTGAGGCTCTGGAGTGTATATTTTGTGGATGTTTCCTTCATCCTTACACCTATATGAAAATAACTCCTTATAATCATGCCCTGGTCCTTCTGCCAGCCCCTTCAATAAGAAGTTTCTGTAGCTGAGCATGGTGACTCATCCCTGTAACTCTAGCTCTTTGGAAGGCTGAGGTCAGAGGATCACATAAGGCCAGGAGTTCAAGACCAGCCTGGGCAACAAAGACCTTGCCTCTACAAAAAGAATTTTTTAAAAATTAGCCAGGCATGTTGGCATGCACCTATAATCCCAGCTACTGGGGAGGCTGAGGTGGGAGGATCACTTGAGCCCAGGGGTTCAAAGTTGCAGTGAGCTATGATTGTGCCACTGTACTCCAGCCTGGATGACAAAGCCAGATTCTGTCTTAAAAAAAAAAAATAAAAGATGTCTTCAACTTCCTCTCAGGAAATTCCTTTCCTCTTCTCATGAGAATATAGTCCAGGCCTTTGGTCTCTATGCCTTGCAAACTCTATTGCTTTAGACTAAGCCAGATGATGAAGGATAGATTTCCCTCTGCCAGGGCTTTACCAGATCAAAGTGTTGAGGAGTGAACTCCAGTCCTTGAGTGGGAGGTAGGGAAAGAGGGCAGCTGGTCCTGGTGGGATTTGTGGCTCATTTCTTTAAGTTACTCAGCATAATGAGAATTTTGATTTTTTCCAAAGAAAACCTTGTGTAGTATTACTTAAAGGAATCATATTTCTTCCACTAATGTGAGGTTCACTGAGCTTTGCAAGAAAAAAATAGTCTTTAGAATTTTGAAATAATATATACTTGAGTCCTTCTTGTGACAGCTTATATTATAGGTGCAGTGCCTTAACAGACATTAGCTGTTTGATTTATCTGGAAGGGTTGGCACTCACTTCAAATGATTTCTCTTGAATTCTAGAATTTGTTCTTTCATAGAAAACCTATGTCTCATTTTCCCCACCATATTAATTTAAGAGAATGTGTAGAATTTCAAAATGTGATGGACAGAAGTTCAATTGTGTGGAGTTACAATATTTCAATGATTGGTAAATTGTTCCCTAGGACTTGGAGTGCCATTAAGACAATTAATTATAGTAGAATACCATCATAATTATTTCATAAAAAGATTTTTTTGATAGTCTGTGTTTGTTTTTTCTATCCTGTGGAGTGACCATCAGCATAAAAGCTTCTATATAAATTAGTTGAGTAAACAATAGATCTTGCAAAGTGGCTATTCCCAGTAGCTTGAATAGTGATTAATGAGTTTGTAATTATCCTAGGAGAAATAAAGATTCTATTGAGCATGTACAATCTTAAAAAGATGAGATTAAATGGTGGTATTTGCCTTTATACAGGTAGTGTTAGGACACGAACCCCAGAAGACACTAGTATTTCATATATTATTCTTCTTTTCTGAACAAATCCATTTCCCATTCCTTTTCATAAAATAGTAAAAAGTGTAACTTTTGCATTATAGATTCTCTTTTGAATTTAAGTAAATGCTGATTCACCGATAGCCTATAAAATATTATGTATTGGGGGTTTAAGCAAGAAATACATTATAAATTTGCCATATACCCCAGGAGAGTTAGTCATCTTTGATTCAGTCTCTGAAATTGTTAGTGTGAATAGAATATAATACAACCTGACTCAAAAGATATTGAAATTGTTTATAAATGACTTGAAATGTAATTTCAAGTTTTTTGATTGTTGTCTAGGTATGTGGAAAGAAGAAATTACTACTTACTATTTGAAATAAAAACATATTTATTTTTTGCTCAGCTCTGGAGAGCCATGCTTATAAGCTATAAGACAGTGTCTATGAACAAAGAACAGTACTGATCATATATACGGGTTTTGAGAAGCATGTATATCAGAAATCAGTGGGCTTTTAGAAGCAGGAGTATTTTGGGATTGGATGATCTTCAACCTCAGTTACAGGATTGTGGCTGCACAGTCAGAAGTGGGGGATAGGCTACGATTGGCTGTTGCAGTTTTCATTAGCTGATTGGGAGAGTTCTAAAATCAGTTTTGGAAGTTTGCTGTTATTAAACCAAATAATACTCTATATTTCTGTAGGAGAATAGAAATATTTTATTCCCAAGTACAACATAAAAAGAATATACCTTTGAATAACTAGACATGCAGATTTTTCGTCTCCATTGTTGGATATACTAATTGATAATAGTAACAGAAGAAAAGAAATTCCAGGCTAGTTGTAGAGATATAAGACAGTAAACAAAACTCTTGAGTGGGAGCCAGGCAAATACCCCAGTTTCAATGATTCTTATATATTTTATTCATGCTGTTAGTTAACTGTAATAATTTTCCATTAACTCAAAGAAAGCAAATCTAAATTGCCATCTTATTACAGAAAATGAAAAAAGCTCTAAACATATTGATTTTAATCATATTAGCAGTGATAAGTAGCCCATCATTGTATTTTCTGCTTCCATTAAAATATAGCATCTTCCTCTAATACCTCTCATATCTAGTTGCATACAAGAAGCAAAAAAAAA
>VBSM01002608.1:134324306-134386810 GCA_008086735.1 Cheirogaleus medius
AAAATAAATTGAGAGAGCCAGGACTCAAATGCAGCCCTGCTGAACATTTAAGCCCATGGGATCTCTATGGAAAAATAAAATTAAAACTCATTTCCCCTATACCTCTTCATTGCAATTAATCTTTTGCTTAGTGAATTAGTCTAAACTATGAAAATCAAGAATATTTAACTACAGGGCTTTTAATATCTGTTATATGTCCTCTCTACGATTTTATGAGAGAAACAACTGGATTTGCCAAGTATGTTATGTTGATTATGGCTCAATTACACTCTTCAGCAAATATTGTTTATGGTGTTTCCCCTTGCCCTGCAAATTGAGTCATATACCATACACACTAAAGTGCTTGCCTGGAGGAACTCAAGTAGGGCAACTCTAATAGTCTATTTTGTTTTTTAAAATGTCTGCATTCAACTTATTGGAAGGTACATGATAGAACAATGCTTTCCTTTTTCAGTAAATGATGCCACATTTCTTGTTGTTTTCCAATTTTCTGGCTCTCAGTAGCGCTCCATGATTTTCCAGCTACAATTGTGACTGTGCTAGCAGTTCATTAGTCAATTCCCTCAACACCCAAGGATCCATTTTATTTGGTCCTGCTGGTTTATGTATGTTCACATTTTTAAAAAAGTATTCCCTGATGAGTTTTAGTCGGTAGTTATTTTTTCATTCCTTTCCAATTCTGTAAACTTCATTTTCTTTGCCAGTCTTGCTTTCTAGGTTGTTATACTGCCTCCAGTTTTTATTGTCTTCTTATTTCCTGTGAAACATGGACTTTAAAAAATTAGCTAATTTTCTCATCTCTTCAGAGAAACTGCTCATTTCTATACTCTTGTATTTGCTGTTGGAATCTGTAATTTCTAGTATCACTTTGAATTCTATTATTGCAAGTGCCCCTTTGCCATTATCCTAAATTCTACCCCATTTATTCTTCTTATCTTTGTACTTTTTACTAGTTAAGCAAATTGGAGTTTACCCTTTCCTCATTGGCATATGGATACTCCAGCTCAAAAATTTTATATTTTAAGTTCTCCGCTAAATTACTTGATAGAATAACATCCTTGGATGGAAAAAAAGACCAAGGTAGTGTGTGTGTGTGTGTGTGTCTGTGTGTGTGTGTGTGTGTTTGTGTTTGTAATTAATGTGCGGGGATATAAATTAGGAAGGAATTTTATGTAACCTAGCACAAGTCTGAGATTCATATGTCTAACTTTGTAGTTCATGAATAGTGGCTCCTAGATATTAAATACAGTATATTTTGACTTTTTTATTAAGATTCTTTCACATATGCCCTGTTTCACAAAAGAAGAAGAGATACAGGTAGTGAGAAAACTAACTGAACCAGAGATATGCACGGCTACTATGGAGCTGTGTTTCTGACCTCATATATTGACAATTACCCTTCTATTTTAAAATTTCTTTTTAGGTCCAGGCAAAGTTAATTCTCACTGTGAATCACACGAGTGTTGGGCATTTCTTTCAGGTTTCAGGGAAGTTTATAGCCATCTTTACAATGTCAAATGTTTTCCCATAATCCTACTTAGCTCCTAATCTGTACATTTTTTCTCTACCTGAAAGTGCTATAATATTTGGATTTGAAAATAAAGAATGGTGTTCTTTTTGGGTTTGTTTTAATATGTTTTGTCAGGCTTAATGGGTCAAAGTGTTTGCTGGGCCACTGAATATATAGCAGAATGAGATCTCACACAGAAATTAGCAACATATAGTATACACTCTAATAGGATATCATGGTAAAGTGCTTGTTGGCAGAGAACATTTTGACATAGGGTACCAATTCTCACTGACTAAGAGTTTATACTATAGTCTATTGGGTTGACTGAAGGTGTAAGATTACAATCAAAGTACGGGGAAATTATACATTGGTACTGCACTGTCTTTTAATGGCAATTGTATGCATGTATGCATTTAACTATACCAATTCTCTCTCTCTCTCTTTCTCTCTCTCTTTCTATATATGTGCATGACATTGATAAAATTGATAAATGTACTTAAACATTATTTAAGGACTACTTTAGAGACAAATAGCATTATATGCATATGCAAAATATGAAGGGTTGTTAAGTGTGGTATGTCTATCTTTGTTCACAAATTAAACTAACATTTATTGGATGACTAACCTATATCACTTGAATCACATATATTATCTCTTAATTGTGATTGCACAGAAAATATGATCATATCAGCAGGACACATAGTAAAACAAAATGGAACAAAATAAAGACTATAAGCATTGTCTCTTTGGGAATTATCAAAGAATAAGGAAGAGCTTTGAGGATATTTATAACATTATTAACAAAAATATAAAGGACACATTTATTACTATTCAGGAAAAATAAAAGACAAATATATATGTAGCTTAAGAAAAAGAGAGTGTATCAGTCCTTAAAGTTCAAAATCACAAATGTGAGTTTTAAAGTAAGGCAAAGAATATTGAAAAGAAAATTATCAAAGATATAATACAAGATAATGTTGCAGAGTTAAAGGACAATTGAACTTCCCACCATATGTTCAGACAATAATAAAAAGGGTTACAACTAGACATATCATTTTGAACCCAAAACTTCTAGAACATAAAATAAACAGGCAAGCAAGCAAAAACCCTACCAACAAAATTGACACAAAAGGAAATATAGTCTTAATATTCTCTTTGCTTATACAGTAAACTGTATGATCATATTCACAATAATATAAGCCATTTGCTAATTTTAAAATTAGTCTATGAACAAAACATAGAATGCTTAAGTTAATTATAGAACAGAATATATATGCTATGTGTCTTGATAATAAAGAGGTAAAATAAAAAGTTCAGTGTGGGCAGTCGATAGACTAGATGGAGAAGAGGAGGGAAGTGTCTTCAATTAAATAGAGAGATTCCAGGATAAATTGTTTACATTTAATGGAACTAGAAATAAGGTTTTGTGTAAGCTATATAAAGTATAGAAACACATGATATATCATTAAATGTGGAATGTAATAAGGAACTAACTGGGGAGAAGGAAGCTGGTACCGTGTTGCAGCAAAGGAAATGAATATCCTTCCATAGAAATTGGTTAAGTAGTTTTGTTGTACCCATTCATTAGCTTATAGTGTTTTATTCTAACCTCTCTCTACCATTTTGAAATATCTAAAGATACATTGTTATTACATTAAGTGAGAAAAGATGCAGAACATTATTATATTATATTTTGGTCTTATGTACACAAAACACATTTATTATGAAAATACACACATATATACATAGCACATACATGCAAAATAACTTTTTTGGAAAAATTAAAAAGTAATTGTTGACTGTATTTCAAGGAATAACATTCTGGCAAGGGTGTCAAAATGGAGGGATATTTTTGTGGGACACATTTACTTCCTTCCACACTGCTGAGATTATAATTTTTAAAATGAGCTATGTTTCTAATTAAATTATAATTAAAAATAATTTTAAAACAACCTGCTCCCTTTTTTATCCTTTGCCTTATGTAACTCAGTTCCTTGTATGTGGTAGGTACTCAATAACAGGCAATTATATAAATTCCAAATGAAACATGCTAGCAGAGAGAAAGAATCACCTCTATTGCATGACTCAAATGTAGTCTCCCATATTTAGTCTGAAAAAACTCAGAAGTGATTTCCTCTCTAAAACATCCTCTTGCTGAAGTAATAGTTAAACAACATTAAGTGCCTTATGAACTAATCGAAAGGATGGCCAAAGCCCTTGTTAGAGATCATGTGTCTGTGAATTTCATTGTAATTAGGCTTAATGAGGCTATTAAATCCTTGTGTCCAGAGTGTCATATTATTGACCAAGGCTGGTGTAGTTCTGCCCAATTTGAATCAAGATTACTCTTTTCTAGGCAGAAATTTCATTAAGGTCAGAAACATAATGAGGAAGGACATAAAGGTATAAAAAATCATGTTTTTTTTTTTCTTTTCAACTTTTTACCCATCTGTGGCCATTTCTATCTACATTCCTCATGAAATGGGGCCAGTACATCACTCTGCTCTGTGAAAACCCTGTGTTATAACATAACTCTCAAGCCTATTTCAGACACAAAAATAAAATCCTAGTCTGAACTATGAATAGTAGTAGGGAAGTGCTTAAGAGTATGAACTTTGTTCACAGTTTGATGACCTGGTTTTAAATCTTAGCTCCATCAGTTACCAGCTGAGAAATTTTGGCAAGGTATTTATCCTCTTAGAAGCTTCATTTACTCATGTGTGTCATGTTGATAATAATGCCTAGCCAATAGAGTTGTGGCAACAAATATAGTTTTCAGAAAGGTGCCTGCACAGAATTTTAAAATAGTATTATATATAAAATAAATTCAGACGTGTAAAAGAAACACCTTTCCTCCATATACTTGTATATTCTCTTAGGCAAGTGATATTTTCAGCATTGAAAAAATGGGGCCAGCAAGATGATATTTTTTATGAGAATCACCATATATTCTTGATAGAAATTAACCATTCTATAATAAGCTTACTAGAGTCTAGAAAAGATATTGAAGATCCTAAAAGAACTTCTTAGGCTTGGTATATGATCTGTTCTTCTTTGTGCCAGGCAAATATATCTATTACCCTGAAAATCTACAAATCAGAGAATGTGCATAAGACTGTCAAGCAACATAAAAATAAAAATTTTAAAGACCAAATTTTCTTGAGAAATTTGCCTCTAGAGCATCAACTATATAATTTCCTACTTTGATTCCAAATAGAAGATAAAAACCTTCTGTTTTGATTGTTGGGTTGCTTGATCAGTCATGCTCATTAATTCAACAAACATTCACTGAGCACTTACTCTGTGCCACGTCTCCAATTGTAAAGAAAGCATAGATGTGGTTCAAGATGGCTGACCAGAGATACCAGCTGCCAGAGCATCTCAGTCAGAAGGAAAAGTTTTAGATGAAAAAGAAGAATAAACAGACATAGATCAGGTGTAATTTTGAGGTAAGAGTGCCAAAAACTGCAAGAGATTCCATGGGAAGAATTTGAGGAGTAGAACAAGAAGAAGCAAAATATCAGAAGAGATCAACCCCTGAGAGGCTTAGAGTCCAGCAAAAAGAGTGGGTGAAGTGTTTTTGGTTTTTGTTCCCTCGCAACACTGACACTCAGTGGGTTTCCAAGCTCCTGGAGAGATTTTATACCCTCCCGAGCCCAAAAGCTGCTGCCACCAGTGAACTGGGAGCTTCTTGTGGACAAAGCACCAGGCTCCAAGCTCCCCTGGGGTACTTTTCTTGTTACCACAGACCAAAGCCAGGATGACAGGCACTGTATTACTTATCTAAACACCATGTGCCTTTGTCCTCCCGAGGGGGCTTCAGTTCCTCAGGTTTCATCTTGCTCATTTCCACACAGACATTTCCCAACTCTGGCTTAGACTGCTGGAGCCACATGAGTCCAGTGAGTCCTAGGGGTTCTACATGATGCCAGAGTCTGGACATTCCAGGTGGGTTGCCTTCCAAAGGGAGGAACAGAGATGACCAGAATGTTAGCTTTCCTTCATCCAGACTCCTTTCCTCCCACTTCGCCTCCTCCTCCAGGGCCATGGCTGCTGAGAGAGATAATTGAGCCACCTCACTGAGGCTTCCACAGAGAATGGTGCTCAAACCTTTCCTCTTAAGGTCCTGCAGCAGACTGAGGGGTGCTCAGATTATGAGCTCCTTGCTCACTGACCCCTCTGGTGCTGCTTGCATGGTGGTTGCATCAGAGCAGGGTATACCATGAAGTGGAGGGACGTCAAACCTGCTTGAGCACCTCATAGGCAATTTGGGGCCAGCATGCTTCTTCCTGGCATGGTCAGGGATTGATCTTTGAGGACCTGGGGACAGGCCTACAGGTGGGATCCTGAACCAACCAGGTCTTGATCTTGTTGCTCAGGAGCATGGAGGAGAGATTTTTTAACTATCTCAGGAGGCATCAGAGCCTGTGTGGGCAGAACTGAGAGGAGAATGCAGTTTGGATCCTAGCCCCAGCACATTCATGGAGCACTCCTCCCCTGACAGGAAGGCTGTGCTCTCAGCTGAGGCCAGGATCCTGAGTGGGGGAACTCATCTAGTTTAAGCTCCTGCCTCCCAGCAGTCACTGGAGGGAAACCATTGAGCAAGACAAAACCCACTCCTGACAGCAAGATTGTGAATCTCAGATGGCTCCACTTCCCCAAGCAGATTTTCTGGTTGTGTGTGGACAACTCCCTGGTGGTTGTACCTAGAAACTGGGAGCAGACCTTTGACCTCTGACAAAACAGCTACCTTGCCAGCTTTTGTGTAGCCTGAGGGCAATGTCACCCACCCAGCCTCACTCCCTCACCCATCTCTGCTGTGGCAGAGAATAAGGATGCACCTGGAAGATCCAGTGCCCCAGCCATCACTGGGGGTATTCCAGTGCTTCTTCTGATGGACTAGAGCTGGTCATAGGACCCCAAAACATCATTGCAGCTTGTTTTTCTGGCAAGCACCACCTACTGACATGCCCTTTATAGCATTTACTGACTGAATCACATAGAATATGGTTGATTCTCACTCTCAAGCACTACATATTGTCTCAGAGATTAAATTGGGTATGCCAATACAATTCACACTGTTAATAAGACCATGAGGCTGGGGAAACAGAAAGGATTTCAAAGACCTCCATCCTCCCTCATCAAGAGAGGAAAGAAATATGTCCATCCATAGCTAAGCACTGCTAGAGCCTACAAACAACTAGCAACTGAGAAAACAACCACACTAAGGATATCCATAACCAAAGCATCCATGCAGAACCTAGATGCCATCAAAGCACTCACAAGAAAAGCCAAAAATTCTTACTCAACATATCCTGCAAACATACCTGTATGAATAGGTGGTGAGCTCCATCTGAACAAAGAAAATCCAAAAATAAGAAGCAACAGCTACTCTAGAAGAGAAGGAACCAGTGAAAGAACTCTGAAAATATGAAAAATTAAAGCAAAATGACACCCCCAAAGGGGAACACCAGCTCTTGAGTAGTGGATACCAACCAAAATGAAAGTTTGGAAATGACACAAAAAGAATTCCAAATATGGATGATAAAGAAGCTCAAAAATATCCAAGAGAAAGTGGAAAACCAACTCAAAGAAACCAGGAAAAACAATTCAGGAAATGAATGAAAAATTCACTAAGGAGATTGACATATTGAAAAAAAAATGGAACATCTTTTAAGAAATACAAAACATAGTGGAAAGTTTTAAGAATAGACAAGACTAGGCAGAAGAAAGAATCTCAGAGCTTGAAGACAACTCTTTTGAATTAATTTAGTCAGTCAAAAATAAAGAACAGAGAATTAACATTAATGAAAAAAGCATACAAGAAATATGGGATTATATAAAATGGCTAAATAGCAGATCATAGACATTCCTGAAGGTGAAGAAGAAAACACATAAGAGTTGGAAAACCTATTATGAGGGAATAATTGTGGAAAACTCCCTCATCTGGCTAGAAATTTAGACATCCAGGTAGAAGAAGCTTTGTGAACACCTGGAGATTCATCACAAAGAGGTAATCACCAAGACACATAGTCGTCAGACTGACCAAAGTCAACAGGAAAGAGGAACTCCTGGGAGCTGGAAGGAGAAAACATCAAGTAACTTAAAAAGGAAAACCCATCAGGCTAACTGCAGACTTCTCATCTGAGACCTTACAAGCCCAAAAGGATTGAAGCCCCATCTTCAGTCTTCTTCAACAGAACAACTGCCAGCATAGAATTTTGTATTCTGCAAAACTAAGTTTCATAAATGAAAGAGAAATAAAGAGTTTTCTAGACAAGCTAATACTGTAAAGACCAGACCTGCCCTGCAGGAAATACTCAGAACTACATTATACATGGATCAGCACAAGAGTCACCCAGAGGAAAACCATCCAAAAGCTAAAGCTCAGAGCTCATATAATATAATAGTACAAGAGGTAAAACAAAGCAATAACATACTACCCAACCAGATGGACCAAAGAGCATCCCACATATCAATTCTGTCAATCAACATGAATGGTTTGAATTGCTCATTCAAGAGACATAAACTGGCTGAATGGATTAAAAAAAATACAAGCAAGTAAGTATCTGCTGTCTCTAGGAAACATATTTAGCCCACAAGGACTCATACAGACTCAAAATGAAGGGATGGAAAATATATTTCGTGCAGATGGAAACCAGGAGAAAGCAGGTATAGCCATTTTCATATTAGATAAAATTGACTTTAGATCAACAACAGTAAAGTAAGATAAAAATGGTCATTATATAATGGTAAATGGAGCAATTTAAAAGATGACATAAGAATCCTAAATATTTATGCACCTAACACAAGAGCTCCAGGATTCATAAAGCAAACCCTACTAGATCTAAACAAAGAGATGAATAGGAACATTGTATTTGCTGGGTATTTCAACACCCAACTGACAGAACTGCAGATCATCCAAACAGAAAATAAATAAAGAAACACTGGACATAAATGGGACTCTAGAGCAAATGGGCCTAATAGTCATTTACAGAACATGTTACCCAAAAACTACTGAATACACATTCTTCACAGCAGCATATGGAACATTCTACAAGACAGACCATATGATATGTCACAAAACATGGCCCCCAAAATTCAAAAGAGTAGACATTACACCATGTATCTTCTCAGATCACAGTGGATTAAATCTGGAAATCAACTACAAGAGAAACAGTTAAGTCTATAGAAAGTCATGAAAATTAAACAACCTATGGCTGAATGATTATTGAATCAATAATAAAATTAAGATGGAAATTAAAAAATTCCTTGAAGTGGCTGACAAAGGGGAAATAACCTATCAAAATCTATGGGATTCAGCAAAAATAATCCTAAGGGGAAAATTCACAGTCTTAAATGCCTACATAAAAAAGACAGAAAGATCACAAATCAACTATCTAATGACATGTCTCAAGGAACTAGAAAAGGAAGAGCAAACCAGACCCAAAGCCAGGAGAAGAAATAAAGAAATAAGGTCAGAGCAGAACTAAATTAATTAAAAAACAAACTAATACAGAGGATCAAAAACCAAAAGTCAGTTCTTTGAAAGGTTCAACAAAATTGATAGACCTCTTGCTAGCTTAACAAGGAATAGAAGAGAAAGGAAAAAAATAAGCTCAATTACAAAAATGAAAAAGTGGTATTACAAATGATCCCATAGAAATACAAAATATCATGTGAACACTATGAAAACATCTATTTACATAAACTCAAAAATGTTGAGGAAATGGACAAATTTCTGGAAACAAAAACTCCCAAGATCCAATCAGGAAGAAATAGAAGTGAACAGACCAATAATGAGCAATGAGATTGAAGAAGAAATAAAAAATCTTTCACCAAAATAAAGCCCTAACCAGATGGAGTCACAGCTGAATTTTATCAGTCCTATAGAGAAGAGTTGGTACAAATTCTGCAAAAAATATTCTATAACATCAAGAAGGAGGGAATACTCCCCAACTCATTCTAGAAAGCTAGTATCACCTTGATACCAAAGCCAGGAAAAAAAAACAGTAAAAAAAGAAAACTATAGACTAATATTCATTATGAAGATAGATGCAAAAATCCTCAATAAACTACTAGCAAATCAAATTCAACAGCACATCCAAAAATAATCCACCAGGACCAAGCAGGCTTCATCCTAGGGATACAAGGATGGTTCAACATATGCAAATCAATACATGTGATTACCACATAAACAAAAGCAAAAACATAATATAATCATTTCAATAGATGCAGAATAAGCATTTGACAAAATTCAGCAAACTTTCATGATAAAAACCCTCAACAAACTAGGCATAAAAGGAACATAATTCAAAATTTAAAAAGTCATATAAGACAATCTCACAGCCAACATCATACTGAATGGGGAAATGTTGAAAGCATTCCCACTAAGAACTAGAACATGACAGGATGTCCACTATCACCACTTCTATTGAACATAGTACTGGATGTCCTAGCCAGAGCAATCAGGCAAACAAATGAAATTAAGTGTACCCAAATTGGAAAAGAGGAGGTCAAACTATTGCTTTTTGCAGACAATATAATCTTATATTTAGAAAACTCCAAAGATTCCACCAAGAGACTCATGGAATTGATAAATAAATTCAGTAATAAAGGCTCAGGTTAATAAAGGAATGTATACAAATAAAGTTATACCAATACACCAATAATGGTCAAGCTTAGAGCCAAATCAGAGAGTAAATACCATTCATAATTGCTAAAAAGGAAATAAAATACCTAGGAATATACTTAACCAAAGAGGTGAAAGGTCCCTACAAAGAGAATTAAAAAGCACTGAGGAAAGAAATTGCAGATGATGTAAACAAGTAGAAAAACATATCATGCACATGGATTGGTAGAATCAGAATTGTTATAATGTACATACTACCCAAAGTGTTTTATAGATTCAGTGCAATACCCATCAAAATACCAACACTATATTTCATTGATCTTGAGAAAATAATTCTACACTTCCTTTGGAACCAGAAAAGAGCCCAAATAGCCAAAGCAATTTTAGACAAAAGGAAAAAATCATGAGGCATCAAGTTTCCAAACTTTGACCTATACTACAAAGCTATAGCAACCAAGATAGCATGGTATTGGCACAAAAATAGAGACACAGACAAATGTAAGAGAACAGAAAACCCAGATATAAAACCACCAACATATTGCCATCTGATCTTTGGCAAAGCAGACAATGATATATATTGGTGAAAAGAGGCCCTATTCAATAAATGGTGGTAGGAAAATAGAGTAGCCACATGTAGAAGATTGAAACAGGATCCATATCTATCACCACTTGCAAAAATTAATTCAAGATGGATAACTGACTTTAATCTAAGACATGAAATCATAAGATTGATAGAAGAAAATGTTGGAAAAACTCTTCTACATATTGGCCTGGGCAAAGAAATTAAGAAGAAGAACCCAAGGACAATCACAGCAACAACAAAAATAAATAAATGGGGCTTGATTAAATTAAAAAGCTTCTGCACAGCTACAGAAACAATCGGCAGAGCAAGAAGACAACCTACAGAATGGGAGAAAATATTTGCAAGCTATACATCTGATAGAAGAGTAACAACCAGAATCTACAAAGAACTCAAGCAAATCAGCAAGAAAAAAATCAAACAATACCATTAAAAAGTGGGGAAAAGATATGAACAAAAGCTTTTCAAAAGAAGATGGACTAATGGCCAATAAAGATATGAAAAAATGCTCAACATCACTAATCATCAGTGAAATGCAAATCAAAACCACCATGAGATATCACTTAATGGCAGTGAGAATGGCTTTTATCAAAAAGTCCCAAAACGATAGATACTGGCATGGATTTAGAGAGAAAGGAACACTTATACACCGTTGATGGGACTGCAAATTAGTACCACCTCTGTGGAAAACAGTATGGAAATTCCTGAAAGAACTAAAAGTAGACCTACCATTCGATCTAGTGATCCCACTACTGGGTATCTACCCAAAGGAAAAGAAGTCATTTTATCAAAAAGACACCTGCACTCGAATGTTTATTGTAGCACAATTCACAATTACAAGATGTGGAATCAACCAAATGCCTATCAATTCATGAGCAGATGAGCAAAATGTGATATATGTATACTGTGGAATACTCAGCCATGAAGAAGGATGAGTTAATGCATTTTGCAACAATTTGGATGGAAGTGGAGATCATTACCCTAAGTGAAATATCTAGAGAATGGAAAAACAAACACCACATTTACTCACTATTATTAACAAATTGGAACTAACTGATGAGCTCACATGTGCATAGAATGAAGTAAAACTCAATGGAAATCAAGCAGGGGGGCGGGGGAAGGAGGGGATGGGTGAACACCTAACTCATGAGTACAGTGAGCACTATCTGGGTGACTGGAACACTTTCAACCCTGATTCAAGCATTACCAAAGTGATCCATGTAACGAAAAACATTTGTGCTTCCATAATACTTTGAAATAAAAAAAAAGAAGAAGAAAGCATAGATGATCCTCACCATCATGCAGCTTTCAGTCGTCAGGGAGAGGGAGACAGGGAGACAATGGACAAGGAAACACACAAAAAACATACAAAGGCTAATTTTAACACACGACATAAGCTCAAAAATCAGGGCACAATGGCATAGAGAATGATGGCTCTGATGGGGTACATTGTCATTTACGTAAAGGTTTTACACAAAGTTATACTGAAGACAGTTCGACTTAGTCTCTCTATATCAAGTGTGAATTAGAAATGCCTTGAATCCCAAGATGTACTCAAAGCCATGCAGTTTTGTTATCATTCATCTTTGTAAAAAGAAATGAGTGATTTTCAATCCATCTTTTCAAATTCATAGTTTTTACAATCACTGTATTTGAAATTCAGTGCACTAAGAACCTTCAGCCCTCTCTCACTGTGAACAGTTGAAGTTCCATCTGTCACTTTAGAGTGTCCTCGATTTCATTTTAAACCTTCATATAATGACTAGATGCCAAATCTTCTTTCAGCTGCCCAATAACACCTCAAACTTAGAAGAAAATGTTAAAAGTAATTATTATAAACTACTAATTTATTTATGTTTTTCCAAGATATGTTGCTGTTTGACCCTTTACTGGCAGGCAAGGAAGGAAACAAACAATAACAACAAAATGTAGGTCCAGGGAACTGAAACTAACAAATCTAATCACTGATTAGAAGCCCTTACCACTGTATAAGATGACAACTTATAGCTATTTTATGGAATCTCTCAGGTGGTCCATTACTTGCTGGTAAGTCAAGCTTTAAATTATTAATACTAATTTTCTTTGCCAAGCTCTAGTATCACTACCCAACCCATTTTTTTTTTTTTTTGAGACAGAGTCTCACTCTGTTGCCCAGGCTAGAGTGCTTTGGCGTCAGCCTAGCTCACAGCAACCTCAAACTCCTGGGCTCAAGCGATCCTCCTGCCTCAGCCTCCCGAGTAGCTGGGACTACAGGCATGCGCCACCATGTCTGGCTAATTTTTTCTATATATTTTTAGTTGGCCAATTAATTTCTTTCTATTTTTAGTAGAGATGGGGTCTCGCTCTTGCTCAGGCTGGTTTCGAACTCCTGACCTTGAGTGATCTGCCCACCTCGGCCTCCCAGAGTGCTAGGATTACAGGCGTGAGCCACTGCGCCCGGCCTACCCCACCCACTTTTAAAGACTTGTTTAAAAAGGATAGAAATATGAAGGCCAAATGAAAGGTAATGTGGCTATTGGATTATTATTTTGATCCCCTCTTATAAAGCTCAATGAATCATTTGAATATGCACCAAAAAATTACTGTTCCTACCTCCACCTTCCTTCTTCTGTTGCCTTCTTGCTAATTTAAAATGTTTAACCATTCCATTTTCTTATTTTGAGCATTCAGTCCTTTCTCCATCAAAACCGTGAGGTAATATTGGGCAGAATCTGTTTCTCTCTCTTAATTACCCATCACCCCTCCTTCAATAATAACCACAGACCTGGTTGTATTCTTGTGTGTTGCTTTGTGTTTGTCTGTGGTCTGTGTTTTGGCATATTTTCATTGGACATTTTCCTGATAGTTTCTGTCTAAGTCTGTCATTTTCATTCAGTTTAGAGTTGAAGCTTTGTAGGAGTAAATATTTTGTCACCAGAAGAATCTTGAAGGCTTTTGAAAGACTTCTTCTAAAGTAGTCAAATCCATTTTAGTATTCAATTGCTCTAGCTTCCAAGGTTAGGGCTCCAGTTTTCACAGGCACAACTTTGAATGCTGCAGCAGAACACGCTGGGCCTGAGAAGCAGCAAGTGACTGATGATGCTATTGATTTTAGCCTTGGTTGGCTTTTATTGGAGCTTTACCACTCTCATCAAGAAAGGAAACCAAAATAAACTTCCCAGAGGAACACTAAAAATTAAATGGTGCTTTTTATAAACCATGCAGCCACAGACACTCTCCATCTCTACTATATGAATAGTATGCAAATAGGTTAAACTTCCTAGAACTTCAAATTAGTGATATGCAGGTGAACAGGTATTTTTGCTTTCTGTTCTATGCAACCTTAAAAGTATCCTTTTATTATTGTTATGATATAACTATTGTATTGTTATGTTTTATCATACAACTGTGCAAATAAAGAAGTGGCTAAGATGGTATAGAAGGCATCTATATTTATTATTTTATGATTATAGTGAATGTCTGAAGTTATTCCCTCATGAAATAATTATTTAGGTAAATACTTTATAAAAAATAAATGTGAAACCTTTTCTGTTTTAAATACTGTTATTTACTTCAGTTGCTTATATTAATATATTCTGTAAAAGTTATATATGTATATCCAATAGTATTTCTATTTATACCATATTTTATTATTTCATATTAATTTTATATTTCAAATAGATAATTCATGTAATAATCAGAGCAATATAAAAGGTATACAATGAGAAGTCTTGGTTCTAATCTTTATCTTATTCCATCATACCCACTCCCTGTGAAACCAAATTTAGTCAGTTTTTTGCGTATTCCCCCATTGTTTCTTTATGCGCATTCTAAGAGATACTAATATATATTCTCTCTTGCCCTTTATTGGGTACTGTTCTGAACTTTTCTTAATCTAAAAATATATTCTAGAGATTATTTACTATCAGAACAGAGAGAGATTATTCATTTTATTAAGTTCTCCATTATATTTTGATGTGTAGTTGTATCCTAAATTTTATTTTGCTTCCAAACTCTAGAATATGCAAATATGCTACAATGACAAAAGATGCTGCAATAACTAACCTTGTACACTTAAACTGCACATGTTCAGGTATATCTATAGGATAGATTCCCAAGAGTGGGATTGCAGAATCGAAGCATGATACATTTGTAATTTCAAGAGATATTGCCAAATTTTTCTTTATAAAGTTGTTCTTCTTCACATTTTTGCCAACAATTTGTGAGAATGCCTTTTCTCCATTGTTCTATCAGCTACTGTGTGGTTAATCCTTTGAATTTTTGCATATCCCTTAATTAGAGTAAAGTTACGCATCTTTTCATCTGCTTAAGGACTATTTGTATCCATTTTTTTATGAATTATGTTTATACTCTGCTCATTTAGCTAATGAACTGTTGATTCTTTTCTTATTGATTTCTTGATGATCTCTCTAGGGATATTAATATATTTCCTGTGACATATTCTTATTTTGACTTTGCATGATAATGTTTGCCATGAAGATGATTTTTAATATATTTATGGTTGATTTTCTCAGTTTATAATTTCATAGTTTCTAGGTTTTGAGTCATAAATAGAAAAATCTTCCCTGCTGCAATTTTATAAAATTATTTACCTATATTTTCTTTGAACACATGTGTAGTTTTATTTTTTACATTTAAATATTAATTTGGAGATTATATATGTTAAGAGATATGGATCTAAATTCTCTCACCCAGTTGAATCACAATCATTTATTCACAAGTCCATCTTAACTCCACTAATTTGAGGTAATTGCATTTACTATACACAAAATTTCCATATGCATTTGGGTTATTCCCAGTCTTTCTCTTCTGTTCCTTTGGTCTATATGTGTATTCATGCATCTGTAACCATAATCTTTTAATTATTATAATTTATTTTTCAGAGTCTTCCTGAATATTCTTGCTTGTTTTTCCACCACAAGTATTTTAGAATTTGCATAACAATTTTAGAAGCCAACCTTATGTTTAAATCTTATTATTAAAACATTGCTACTTATATTGTGGATTTTTTTTTATTATTCTTCTAGTTTCAGGCTATTTTCTTGAATGCTCATTAACATTTCTAAATTTGGTGACTAAGGCATTAATGTATCTGTATGTTCTTTTTCACTTCTGAAATTACCTTTGTCTCTTTCCTTCTGATCATGTTATTTGGCAGCTAAAAATGTTAAATGATTATCCATAGTTTTTGGAGTCGAAACTATCTAACCTGTCATACAAAGACAGGTTCTCCAGCCGCTTTGCACACCCTGCATCCCCCTCTACCAATAGGGATTTATTTGCTGTTCTAAAACAGCATGCTATGTCTTATGAAAGGATGTTGCCTAGAAACACACTGTCCCATTATTCTTCAAGAGGTTGTGTAGCCCTTTTTGTAGAATTCAGCCAAGGCATCAGCTCTTCTGGGAAGTTTCCCTGGCTCTCACTGTCTGAGCCAGGTACCCATCATCTGTGCTTCCTCAGCTTTCAGAGCACATCTCTCCTGTAACTCTCATCAAACTTTGATGAAAATGATTATTTTAAAGCCCTCACTGTGTTTCTTTAGTATGTGAATTTTTATCTTACTATATGTATATCCTCTTGAGGCTAGATGCCAAAAAAAAATCATTAAATTCTTTTTGAATTAATTAATGTAATGTAATTCTTACAATAGATGAGGGATTATTTTAATTTTTCTTTACTGGGAGCTCAGAAGTCAAAATCATACCCCAAATTTCACTATGTTGATGGTAGATTTAAGACACAGCCCAGGATTCTTGGCAGAGAACTTAGTATCTTTCCATGATAGCACAATAGACTCTTCATGCAAATCTTTCACCAAGACTGAGCATAGGTAGCTACATGGAAGTGTGTGCTAACACATGATGTGAACACCACTAACCCTAGGTTATTTCTATACACTTACAGAGTGGTGATTTTAGAACCATTTTCAACATGTGTGGTTATAACTTGCTCAATATCATAGATAATAAAGGGTTAGCCATAAATAAAATAAGACCATGAGGTTGACAAAGGCGAAGTATTTATAACTAAAGATTAACTCTGCTTCTGAGATGTGTAAATTCCTCTTAGCAGGTCAAAGAACGTACTTCTAGCAATAAATTCATAAAGGTTAGGTTTGTCTGTGTAATCTTAGTGGGAAAAGGCCTTTCTAAGTAGGACCCCTAAGTCATAAAGCATAAAGGAAATGTCTGGTAGATTTTTCTACAAAAAATAAAACTTCTGTATGTCAAAAATAGTATAATCTTGCTTTGTAATCTAGAGGAAAAATACTTATAAGATCTGACAAAGGTCAATGTGCTTATATAATTAACCAACATTTGAATGTGAGAATTATTTTTAAAATCAATCTTGATAACATAATAGGCATAGGACATTGCCATTTAATTTATAAATTTATAAATGACTAAATAACACTAGTAATAAAAAATACAAAAGTAAAAAGTATATACACTATAGTAGAGTTAAACATATACACAAAATACAAAGAAAATACAGCTTCCTTCCTGCTGTCTTACACTGTTTACCTAGTTTTAATACATAACAGTATAATTAGTTGACTAATCACTTCTCTCCTAAATAGATTGTGTTTCCTACTCCAAGGCTGAGGCTGCATCTATTTTCCTTGACCATTGCCCCAGTACCCAGTGCCTGGCACAGAGTTGGCAACCATGAAACATTTTTTAAATGAGCAAATAAGCAAGATCCCTTGAGTATTAGAAGCACAAGATGGTATAAAATTGTTGAAGGTAAAAGTGAGTATATCCCTTGACCTGCCAGTCACTTATAGGAATTTATTCTGAGCTGTGCAAAGATAAATGTAATATTCAACAAACTTTATCTATAATAGTGAAAAATCAGAAATGATCCAAATGTCCAACAACAGAAATTGCTAAAATAAATTATTGTACTTTAATGAAATACTTCAAAGGTTTTTAAAATGCTATAAAATAATGGCTTTAGATTTGGGGAAATAATCACTATCAAATTCTAAATCAACAAAAGCAGATTTTGTACATGATATTTCCATTTTTTTAAAAAAGAAATGTACATGTACACAGAAATATATACAAATATTTTCAAAGTCATTGTGTATGAGTTATTTGTTGATTTCCTCTTTGTGCATTCTTATGTTTATTTGCTACCTGATCACGTATTCTTCTTAAGAAATACTTTTATCTTAAAAAGGGAAAATTCAAGATAATAGAACAGATCATGAGAAAATTGTGGGTTTATAAAAAAATTGTACTGCCCTTTAAAACCTGGCATGCCAGTATTGTGTGATAAAAATCACCAGGCAAAAGTTGGCACCATACAAGAAAAAAAATATAGTCATTGTGCTTCAGAATTATCGTATTTGGTATATCTAGCTAAAATTTCAGAAATATATATACTTTTTTCTTCTATCTGAGGCAATAAACTTGTAGAAAATAACCTAATGGATTCAAAAGGTGAATACATTTTCTAAAGCTTCCTCTTATACAAAGGTTACATCGGGTTATACTTCAGTACTAGATAAATCGGGCTTTTGTGTCAAAGCTGGAGCAGAGAATTTGGAGTTTAACTTTCTTGTCCCAGCTAGGCAGTGGCAATCTGAGTCAGCCGGCAAAGATCCAGAGGATGAGTAATGAGGAGTTGGTTGGTCCTGATAAAAACACTTTATTTCTGACAGGGCAATGTTGAGAGCCAAAGCTAGCCTAACCCTTTGTGAGCCTCACTCTTCCTGCACTGGTGTTCTTCTTTACTGTGAAACACAGTGGATGACTACCGCTGTGATATGCTTGCCAGGAGCTGTGGCCCAGGTGCAGTAGGGTAGGAGTGTGGTTGATTGCCTGCAGGTGTCTGACTGTAGACTGTAGACTGTTGACTGCCCTCACAATTCATTGAAAATCAAGACATATGCATCATACTTGAGCAAACAAACTATAAGGCACCTTGTCACCTCAGTCTATGTTTAGATCTATGATGATAGAAAATAAATGCGAAATTAAAATTTGTCTTTTTGTTAATATCTGTAAGTCAAGAAAATGGGATGGTTGGAAAGCAAAGCAAATCAGTGTTTTTAGAGATGTTGGAGAGGAATTCAGAAACTGTGGGCTGAAAGTTACCTCTTGCAGAAATTGTCTAGATGCTGGGTTAATCACATAAGTGGCCTGCGTATCATTTTTTATGTGAATAATAGATTATATAATCTCTAATGCCTCTTTCATTTTATGAGTCTTATAACATCTGGTCTAATTTGTAGCGATATTAATTAACTTTTAACATAATGTATTCATGGCTAGATTGTGTTATGATCCTCTCTCAATGACTATAATATTAAAGGAAATATCCAATCTTAAAGGAAAGAAAATAATCTCTCAAACTCCAATTTCACCATTATTTTATTGGTAATAACTATAATGAACAAGCAAAATTTGCTCATTTGTTTAAATTTTTATCTTTATGGAATAAGGCAACATTGATATTCAAATTCTTAGCTCTGAAAAGAAAAAGTTCTGGAATTGATTGTAATGCTAGAGATTGAATAAGAAGAATTGAATGTCCAAGATCTGAAGGCACCATTCGAACTTTAGGTACAGGTTGAGCATCCCTAATCTGAAAATCTGAAATCCAAAATGCTGCAAAATCCAAAACTTTTGAGTACCAGCATGATGCCATGAGTGGAAAATTCTACACCTGTGAATTTTGCAATGGGTCACAGTCAAAATGAAGTCAAAACCTTGTTCATTCACAAGATCATTAAAAATATTATAAAAAATTACCTTCAGACTATGTGTATAAGGTGTATATGAAACATAAATGACTTTTGTGTTTGGATTTGTTTCCATCCCCAAGATATCCTATTATGTATATACAAATATTTCAAAATCCAAAAAAATCCAAAATCTAAAATACTTTTGGTCTCAAGTACTTCAGAAAAGTGACACTTAACCTATATATGATTCTATCACCTTGTAAATAACCATAGTAAAATCTATCTCTGAAATAATTGACATAAAATCAGTTAATCCTTATATTCATTATACTATTCTGTAGCTGAAATGGGAATGCAGAGCAAAGGACACAAGTTGGGAGTCAGGTATGGTGGTGAGGGCCTGTGGTCCCAGCTACTCAGGAGGCTGAGGCAGGAGGATCACTTGAACACAAGAGCTCGAGAGTTTGAGGTTGTGTCACTGTCTTCCAGCCTGGGCAACAGAGTGAAACCTCTTCAGTTAAAAAAAAAAAAAAGAAAAGTGTAATTGGTTCAGATGTCATCATGACTTCAGCCAGAATTCATCTGTCTTATTCATTTCTGACCCATCTGTCCTCCAAAAGTCTGACAGTGGAATAAGATGTGCTAACTGCTACTTGGAGGGACTGTCAAGTGAAAAATGACACCACTTCCCCACCTAAGTTTCCATCAAATTCCTGGCCCTGAGGTAGAATCATATGAAGGAAAGGACACAAACACTTGAATTAGAAATAGAAAGTAGAATATTAGAAAATCCTAAATTCAAATAACAGTTCTGGTGTTTGTCAGACAGCTAATTTTAGATAATTTTCTCCAATGAGTTTCTGTGAAATTGGGGTATTTCCCAACACACAGGATTGCTGAGAAAACTTATATTATTGCAAGAAAAATATTTGGCAATTAGTATTTCCTCAGTAATTTTAATTGTTTTCTTTATCAATCCCATCATGCTGATAAATAGTTGATAAATAGATATGTAGACAGATGATAGAGATATGTAATCTTGCTCTGAGGGCCCTATAGAAGTCAAAGAAAAAAGTAGCTATTTCTGTGTCCTTTTTTGTTTCTTTAAATATGTTATTTGTGTTCTATGGTGAGAAGTAATTTAAAAAAACAAAAGAAAAAATAAAATAAAGTAAATGTCATTTTTCTTCAGTTATCCAACTATATACATATAATAAAATGCAAATTACTCAGACCACAATTTTTTTTTCCTTCATGGATCCCCCAAGTAGCTTTCAGTGGAATAAAAGTTGGGCTACAAGTGATTATTGATGGATTGGATTATAAATGCAGGCATTGGGAATAATTAGGGGAGTTAAAGTGTTATTTACATTTAACCTGACACTTGCAAAGCAATTATAGAATAATATTAAAGGTTCAGGGCTAGTAACCACATGGCTCCCTGACTCAGGGTGATTTCAATACGACTGAGAGCCAAGGAGCTAGATAATCAGTTGCTTTTCAGCAATGTCCGGGACTGACAGTCCTCATTCCCTTTTACAGTTGTGAAGTTAAACCATTTGTAGGCAAGGCAGGCATCCATCATTGCTGAGGGATCAAAGCCATTAGGCAAGATAATGTTGTGATAGCCATCACAATGCAGTGCTAAAGAGGGTGGAGGCTGAACACTTCACCTGGAGAATATGAATAGCAAAGATTTGCTGGCAAGTACATGTTCAGTTTCAAAAACTTTCCAAGGCTTTCATCACTTAAGGCTATTTTAAATGTTTCATATGTGCACAGAAGTACAGAAAAGCAGAGACTTCTACTTCATGCAGATAAGCTAGTGTTCTCAGGTATGGGTGCTCTATATAAAAAGGTTGAGGTGAACTGCCTTCTTTGTGACACTGTGTTAGCCTTCCTGCCACTTCTGCTTAGCATCTCACCAGGCCTGACTGCCTTGAAGCTAAACAACCTGGAAAAAGCCATGACTTGTTTACAGTATGAGGATGTGGATGTATATGGGGCATGCCATTTTGGACACTCCAGATAACTCAAACTTTCCTCCTGACAAGAGACTTCTGCTTTAATTTATCATTGCCCCTCTGCCTTATATTCCTGTCTAATAAAATTGATTTTGATTCAGAGCTCACAAACCTGGTGGGAAAGATTTCTAAGAGTGGGAATGGTGAATCATGATTTTCTAACCAATGGTCTTGCAAAACCTACAGGGCAGTCCTGGAAAGATTTTGGTTCATGGACTACAGCAATGGAAAGGATGTCTCTCTTTCTTACATTGTGTATGCTTTACTGGTTTGAATTAACGGTAGGTTTTGAGTGAAATCTAGATTTTATTTCAATGTAAATTTTATTTATTTTATTTCACTGTAGACAGTGTGGTCTGATGCTTGCATTTAAACACTTCGATACGGTGCTCACTGGCCGTGAAACCTTGCCCACACGGGCACTCATAGTCCATACGATAGTTCGTGCTGTGCATTGACGACAAATCTGTTTTGCTCTTGTGTGATGAGGAAAGCTTTAAAGCACTGAAAGCTTGTTTTACTTTACAGGCAGCTTTAGGAAAATAACTATAATAACTCCTACTAACGACTTGTTAAAAGGTCACAGATTCGTAGTAACTTATTAGCTGAACATACACACTGCAACTGCGGAGATAAAAGCTGTAAAAGTAAAAGCTTTTGGCTGTCGACTACAGTCGACGCTCGGCTGTGCGCCTTCATATCACGGCTGTCGGCTAAAGTCAACGCTCGGCTGTGCGCATTTAATCTGTGGCTGTCAACTATAGTCGACACTCGTACGGAAGTGGTTAAGTTAGCAAAGCTAGGTCACCAACTAAATATAATTAATCTCTGGTCTTTTTGTTTCTTTGACATGAATTAAGAATAATAATTTCTGAATCACGTGCCTAAGTGAGGATCAAATGAGATATAGAAAATAAAGTGCTTTTAGAAATATGACTCAAGATGGGACTCAATAAATCTTCATGTTCCAGATAAGGCCAACCCATTCCTGGCCTCTTAGTCATCCTTGTCCAGAGTGAAGCAGGCTGTAGGACTGACTCTGTGTCATCCTGGTAAGACTCTACTCTCTCTAACAGCTCCCCAATTCTCATAAGTCTCTCACCATTATCTGTATCAAGATTACCAAAATTAATTCCTTTATGTCTTTTTTTCCCATTTATATCAACTACCTTAAAAACTCAAGCATCTAAGGTTAGTCTTCACTCCTAGATTCTAGTCCTTATAAAGCTCAGTGGGGCATGGTCTACCCCCTACCCTTTCTCGCTATCTCTGCATCCCTTATTATACTTCCTGCTTTATTTTTCCCTAGAGCAAATATTGCCAAGTGATTTACTACATAGTTTTTATTCATTTTTGTTTCTTTCTCACTAAAATGTAAACTCCATAAAAAAAGGAGGTTTTGGTTGTCTTGTTCACTGCTGTTCCTTAGGCATATAAAACACTACCTGGCATAGAATAGATAATTAATAAACATTTTTTTGCATATATGCATGAAGGGAATTACTAAAACTATAAATAATATTAATATATATATTTTTAAAATATTTGAGCACTTAAAATATTATATATAATAATTGAAAGGTTAAAATATGCTATGTAATATCCAAAATAAATATAAAAGGGAACAAATAAACTAATATTTATTTTTCTAATAAACCAGTGATCTAGAATGTTGAGTAATTATAAAATCAGGATGTTGGGGAGTCTACTGTTTCCCAAGTTATGTGGAGTATAAAATAAGTTCCTATATTCAAGCATTTCAAAGAACTGTTTAGAAAATGAGGCTTATACATAAGTAACTAAAACACAAAGTAGGAATTGTGATCCAAAGAGAGCTACAGATAAAATTACTTGACTCGTAATAGGGGATTATTAAGGTAATTATGATTTGGTGGTCAAAAATACTCCAGAATTAGACAGCAAATACTCTTTCCTTTAGTGTGTTATGATTGAATAATTTAATGTTAGTTTTACTTTTTAAGCTTATTAGATTGTGTCAAACTAATGGAATCCAGAAAATTATGCTTGGTGATGGCTTACATCAATGCCTTTCAAACTTTAATGTGCATTTGAATCAACTAAGGGTTCTGTTAAAATGCAGATTCTGATTTAATAGATCTAGGGTGGAACCTGAAACACTGCATTTTTAATGAATTCCCAGGTGATGCTCATAAAGCTGCCAGACCAGAGACCAAACTTCGGGTAGCAAGAACGTACGCAGCACCATAGTCATTAAGCAATGATAATTATAGCAAATGGACTTTAAAACATAAGCCATAGAGAAAGTTGATTAAATTTCATATTATAATTTGAAAATTGACCCCTAAGAGCATGCTTGAATGAATTTTCACTAGCATTGCAATCAAGCAGCAGTTTCATTGTGCTGCTGAGAAAGCTCTAACTGTGATGTAGGATGAGAACATGGTAAGATTACAAATCTTGCCTGCCATAGTGCTTCCTTATATATTCATTATATTGAAATAACACTTACTAGGTACCCATAGGTTTCCCTTGCAGCACCAGGTATTATACAAAAGAGATTAACAGAACCACTTATCTCCCCTCCAACCTCTGGCCAACCAGTTCCTACCCAAGATACTCACTTGTAAAACCTGATAATATTTTTGTATGACCCTACGGTCATTTTGAACAACCTTGAGAGTCTTATTAGGGATTTAGAAAGATTTTCAAAGCTGAGTTCTTTGTGAAGCCTCATTTTCAATCTTATCTTTTACCAAATCCCTGCTAGTGAAGTCATTAAAGATTAAAAACATTCAAAATTTGAAAGAGAAGGTAAAATTGGTCTTCTCAATGTTAGAATAAATAAATGCAAATGTGAATAGAAAATGGTATTTTTTATTCCATTTATAATAGATACTGTGCACCCAGACCAGAAACAAAGAGTCAATGTAGCTATGGCTTACGCATATTAACCATCTCCTCCACAAACCCATCTTTTTGACAAGAGTCTTAAAGAGTCACTTTTTCATGAAAAATGGTATAAAACTGAAAACAAATATATAACTTCCTATGGGGGCAACTCACTCCATCAGAGGTCTCAGAAAGAAACCCCATAAATTTTCTTTTATTATATATATAGTATACATTTATATATAGTATATATATACTTATATATATATAATGACTAGATGAGGTGATATATAAGCTAGGAAATTAATATCTATTAAGAGTTTTCATGAGAAAATCATTCTGGGGATGAAGACATAATATCCGCTAAACCTTACAGGTCCAAAAGAGCAGGAATAGTAAGACATTTGCTTTTTGTTGGAGCAAAATGCACATAAATGGAGAATAGAAAGGTGGAGCTGCTGAACAGCACGTTTGGAGGCTAGTAGAGCATCTTGCAAGCCTTATTTGTTAGGGAGTTGGGGGTTTATCTCATAACCAGAGAAGAATCACTAAACAATGCCTTTATAAAGACTGTCTTCTAGAAAGCTAACATTAGTAGCAATATAGAGGAGAGTTTAGCCAGAGAACATCTGGAAACCAGCTACCATCTGGGAGCTTATTGACCAGAGAAAAGAAAGACACTGAAAGTAAGAACTAACATTAAGTAAGAACTAACATTAAGAATACAGAGGAAGCAAATAGCGTGTGTGTGTGTATGTGTATGGGTGGACTGGGAGACAGAAAGGGATATATAAAAATACATGTTATATTTATATATTAATACATATTTTACTTATATGTTAATATTAACATATATTAATGAGTCACACATATGACTCATTAATAGAATCTGTATAGTGTTTAAATGAATATTAAAAACTTTATAAATAGTGATAAACTTCAAATATAATGATGAAAATTGTTAATATGCATGTGAGTCATGATGCTAATTACATGATGTAAATTTTGAGTATGTTTTGTCAGAAATTCATCTTTTAATTAGAATTTTGGGAGGAATTTGTTGGGAATGTGGCTTTGTCTTCTATATTTTTATGAAATTCTCTGATACACATCAACAAAATTTGGGGACTCTGCCTATAAATAAAAAGCAATATTAGAATATAAGTTACCAGAGCAGCCTGTAACTTTGGATTCATTGTCTATGTTCAGTATTATGAAACACTTTCAGTATTAAGTAAATGAAATTAATATCAGGGTATGATTTATGGAAAATTGATATTCTGTTTCATAGCTGTAGACCATGAAATTATTGTTGTGATATATTGTCTCAAATATGTATGCCTTTAGTCAGAAATAAATTTGGATAAAAGAATAAGAATTGTCCAACACAACTAAATCTGATTATGAAAAGTGATATAAGACATTTATTTCCCTTATGCTGGTTTAATAGTGGCATGATTATATTAAAAAGTGATCAGATTAATTTATGGATATCAGCATTCCTGGGAAATGCTCAAATCACACAAGGGCAATGAACAGGGTGAGTAAAGGTTTAGTAAGGTCTTGGAGGGGAGAATAATATATGCCAAGTGTATGCTCCAATACCTTCCAAAGCTTCAGTAGGGTTACAAAGCTGACAAAGGCAATGATCTGTGAGTTTGTACATACCCTTGTGACCTGTATCCAGTAAACACAGATTGTTGCTGTTTCTTCTTGTTTTACTTTTCTTTTTCAACTTGCTGAAAATGTTGATTCGATTGGTAAACTCTTTTGGTTTTCTATACTAAACCTAGAGTAGATTTGGGCCAGAATATTCTCATTCTACCATTTTGATGCAAGTTATTTGTTTATTGTTGAAAGGCTTTTGAATAGAAAATATCTCTGCTACATTACAATGACAATAATTATATTCTTCATCTCAAATAACCACTGATAAATTCCTTTTTCTAAAAGTATTAAGGATAATGAGAGTTAAGTCTGAGATAATGAATTTTAGAAATTGTTACAGGAATTTTAAAATGAAAAAGAGAGGGGGAAGAAGGGAGAGAGAGAAAGAAAGAGAGAGAATGACTGTTGAAAAACAGTTGAAAAGATAAAAAATATTCTTCAAAGTGGCTTCTTACCAAAGAAAGTGGTTTAAATGTTTTTTTTTTTTTCCAGAAATGTCTCTGTGTGAATCTAGCTGTGAGATTTTTAGCTCATTGCTCCTTTATAAATGCAAAGTAACTTACTTGGATTTATCTCATTTTCTCATACAACAGGGATACTGCCATTCTATTTTCTAGTCCCATATGCAAAATAACAGCTCTTCTTGCATGCCTCAATGAATTTTGAATTTAAATTAGGACGTGAAGGTAAGTGGGGAGGAAAAAAGTTAACATTTTTTAATGTTTATTACCTGAACTTTCAAATTACTTGAAGAAAAGTACAAACGTCTCAAAAATTAAAACTAAGCATAGCCCCTAAATTATATTTTTAACCATGTGAGCCAGATACACAACTATAGTTATTTATTCAACTCCAATTTTTCTTACTCTTTTAGTATTTGAATTCTATGTGATCTTGTAGGGGAAGACATTGTGAATTCTGTGGTCCTACACCAGATGGTTTTGAATATTAAGTTCATAATATCTGGTTTAGTCTAATAAATTGAGTTATTGCAGTCTAATTTTGTCTACCTTACAAAAATGGAAAGAAATAACATTATCTCTAAATTGTATAGTTTCAACAGTGTAACCCCTTAGCTGCCATATTTACCATCCTAAACAACAGGAACATTCTATTTCTTGAATTGTGATTCTCTTGAAGTTTAAATAACCCCTTGTCTATGTGTGTGTATGTGTGTGTGTTCTGTCTGGTTCTCACTCTCTCCCATCCATGCTCTGGCTCTCTTCAGTGAAATCTACATAAGCATATGTTAGAAATAATTTACTTGAAAACCACTTATATAACACTATGTGACAGGCACTGTTTTAAGTGTTTTAGAAAATATTAATTTCATCTAACATAATCCTTACAACTCTATCAAGTAGGGATTATTGTAATTGCCATTTTGCAGATGAGAAAATTGAAGACTATAGGAAATTAAATCAAAGTATTAAGGCAGCAAGAGATTAGGGTTCCAACTTAGGTACATCTGCTTTTAAGGAAGACCATTGCTATTTTCATGATGCTGTGTTACTTTTAAAATAAACTGATAGGTATATATAGGGCCATGAGTTACGTTGTAGATAGTTCCCTGGGGGAATAATTCCAAGTCAGTATTTAAAAATAAATCAATAACTCTGCTAATTTATTAACCATTGTTTGTTGATTTACTGTGTGGATATAGAGTCTTGTTCTAAAAAATGCGGCACAAACTTATAACCATTATCATGTATTGATTAATGTGAATTTCAGTCATAGTTAAATTTTATGAAGCACTTACTATCAGCTTTATATTGCTCTGCATTTTATCTGAATTTCCTCCATTAATATTTATAGCAATCCAGTGAAGTAGGCACTGTTATTACCCCAACATTGGACACAAGAGTGTGAGGCTCAGAGAAGTTCCTAAATCCTGTTGTTCCTAAGTGGCTTAATCATGAATTGGTCTGGTTGAACAGTTGATACAAACTATTAACTGCAGTACTTCTCATTTGTAATAACACTAAAGAGAATGTGTATAATACTTCATTATCCACTTAAAATTTCATTCTGCATACCCAATGTAAGATAATTGAGCATTAATTTTTTTTCCCCAAACTTGAGATTGTAATTGACTTCAATCCTTTCTTTCTTCCCCTCATCTTCTATGTTCCCAAAATGAAAATGACAGTCGCATGCCTGAAAACCAAATCAACTCACTTTTAAATTTCATAGTACAAGTTTTGCTTTATTTTTTTCCTGGATCTCTGCACCCAGGACACTGCCTGACTTCTGTGGACATGACATAAAGCAATTTGTTAGCTAACCATTCGCCTGCTTGGCCACAGATTCCAACTCATTCTTTGAACCCTGTCTCTGTCTCTGCTGCTAAGTCATTGCCTCTACCAGACATTTTCTTTTCATCTGAACGTGCTCATTAGCCCTTCTCTGATGCCGTCACAAAGGGTCAGTTAACCTGGTGAATACTCAAGTTTTCTGAAAGCTACTGTTTATTTTTACTCCTTTAATTGCAGGTTTTGGCAAACTGGGTGAACTAAATATGGCTGTCTCTAGTTTTACCTCTTGCTGAATATGAAATATAAAGAATCTTCCAAGGATACTAGCACACGGTATCTGGCAATTTGGCAAAGATTTCTACGGAATTTGGAGTATCTTCAGAGCAGGAGTGGGAGATGGTATCTTCATATTTGGACATGGGGGAATCTTAGTTAATATAAATATTTTTCATATTTCCATCAATTAGATGATATTAAAACTCTAGAAATTTTATTTTCTATGTCATCATCTATTGTTTATCTACCACTTCCTTTTTTATTCCTATGAACCTAAATACTAGAGTGTTCACATCATTAAGGAACATCAAAGTCATTAGTAAAGATCTATGCCAATAGGTTTTTTGTTTGTTTTTTAACCGTCAGAAACATAAAATAATTACTGTATTTGAGAATTTCTTTTTGTCTAATGGCAATCAAGGAATAACTGGAAACTTTCTTCTAAATTAACAAAAGATATTATTCCATTGAGAGTCGTACTTATATTTTGAGGAAATACTTTACTGCTAAATTGGAATATTTGTGCAGAAGCAAAATATTACATTACTCTACGTTTTTTTCCTAATAATGTAATTACTTACTACAATCTATGAATTAGAAGATAAAAAGCTGATGACTGAGTGGACAAGAACTAGAAAATACACTACAAATGAAAATAAGTGACAAGCGTTCTGGACAGGGAGTAGGAAAACCTGTATTCTCGGTTCTACCACTAATTAGCAGTTTGCTCTTCAAATCATAGTATTCTTCTCCACGCAAATATCTTTTTTTTTTTTTTAACAGTGAGAGGTCAGTGACACAGACTCCTTAAAAAATATATTCAGTTCTATCAGTAGTACCCACTGAGATACTTTACAGTTAGATTTTGTGTGCATATAAAATTGTGTTACTTATTTCAATCCCTAAGAAAATTAAATTCATATTATCTGTTCACACAAAAGATGAACTTAGTCACTGTGTGAGCTTGTGGTATTTGCCTAGAGATTCTGTCCTTTCAACAGACTTAAGCTGGAGGTTGAACAAATGACTTGATTTCACAGAATCTCACAGTTTTCTTAACTACAAATTGGAGAGATTAATATTTACTTACCTATGAAAGTATTAAATGGATTAGTTAGCAGAGGAAGAGCACGCATTTTAGAGCACCACAATTTCTCTTCTTCCTTCTTGAGCTCTTGTGTTAGACTTCTTTATTTATATTTTAAAAATGCTTTTTTTTTTGTCTGCCAAGATTGCTTATTTTATAATTTTTTATTTATTACTTTGATAATTTAAAAGATCCAACTTAGTGAATAGCCAGCATCCTTATCTTTTTGTTGTTTTACTGCTTTGGAAAAGGAAGTTTATTAACCTGCTTTAATAGCAACTCTGAATAGTTCTAGTAGTTACATCTTTTTATGTTGATTCCTTTTGTTAAATTAAATAACACTCAAAAGAAATTATTTTTTATTGTTTATTTATTTTTAAATTTTATTTTATTTTGGGGGGGTTTTTGTTTTTTTAAAGTGGGGAGATTTCTTTCTTTTTCTTTTACTTGAATTTTTTTTACTTCAGCATGTTATGGGGGTACAAATGTTTAGGTTACGTATATTGCCTTTGCCCCACCCAAGTCAGAGCTTCAAGCGTTTCCATCCCCTAGACGGTGCACAATGCACCCATTAGGTGTGTATATAACCATCCCCTCCTCCCACTATCATTTGCCCGACACCCGATGAATGTTATTACGATATGTGCACTTAAGTGTTGGTAAGTTATGTTAGTTAATACCAATTTGATAGTGAGTACATATGGTTCTTGTTTTTCCATTCTTGGAATACTTCACTTAGTAGAATGGGCTCCAGCTCTACCCAGGATAATACAAGAGGTGCTAGATCACCACTGTTTTTTGTAGCTGAGTAGAACTACATGGTATACATATACCACATTTTATTAATCCACTCATGTATTGATAGGCACTTGGGTTGTTTCCACATCTTTGAAATTGTGAATTGTGCTGCTATAAACATTCTAGTGCAGATTTCTTTTTTATAGAATGTCTTTTGTTCTTTTGGATAGATGCCCAGTAATGGGATTGCTGGATCAATTGGTAGTTCTACTTTTAGCTCTTTGAGGTATCTTCATATTACTTTCCACAGAGTTTGTACTAGTTTGCAGTCCCACCAGCAGTGTATGAGTGTTCCTATCTCTCCACATCCATGTCTAGATTTATTGTTTTGGGACTTTTGGATAAAGGCCATTCTCCCTGGAGATAAGTGATATCTCATTGTGGTTTCGATTTGCATTTCCCTGATAAGAAGAGATGTTGAGCATTTTTTCATATGTTTCTTAGCCATTAGTCTATCTTCTTTTGAAAAGTTTCTGTTCATGTCCTTTGCACACTTTTTGATAGAGTTGTTTGATTTTTTCTGCTGATTTTCCTGAGTTCTATGTAGATTCTAGTTATCAGCTCTTTATCCTATGTGTAGCTTGCAAATACTTTTTCCCATTCCCTAGGTTGTCTGTTTGCTCTCATGATAGTTTCCTTGCCTGTGCAGAAGCTTTTTAATTTGATCAGGTCCCATTCATTTATTTTTATTGTTGTTGTGATTGCCTTTGGGATCTTCTTCATAAATTCTTTGCTTAGGCCAATGTCTATGAGTTTTTCCAACATTTTCTTCTAGAATTCTTATGGTTTCATGTACGGTATTAGGGTTAAATCCATTATCCAACGTGAGTTGATTTTTGTGAGAGGTGAAAAGTGTGGATCCTGTTTCAGTCTTCCATATGTGGCTATCCAATTTTCCCAGCACCATTTATTGAATAAGGATTCTTTTCCCCAGTGTATGTTTTTGTCTGCTTTGTCAAATATTAGATGGCTATGTGAGGATGGTTTTGTATCTGGGTTTGACAATAGTTAAACTGAGAACCAAATCAAAGACTCAATAGCCTTCATAACAGCAACAAAGAAAATAAAGTACCTAGGAATATATTTAACTAAGGAGGTCAAAGACCTTTGTAGAGAGAGTTATGAAACACTGAGGAAGGAAATAGCAGAGGACATAAACAGGTGGAAAGGAAATTATTTTAAAATTGATTGAATTTTCCCTTTGCTTTTTTATGAACATGCTCATATATGAAATGCAGTGATAACCTAGTAATTGAAGTAAAATGAACAAATAGAGCAATCATGTATGTGCTTTGGTGATATTATGTTGTTGACTAATGAACACTCATGGTTAAACAAACCAGTGTTCCAGAGCATAAGTTCTGTGGTCATGCAGAAACTGTTTCCAGATTGGGTACATCTCTCTTTATCTGTAGAACCTTGAGTAAGGTCTTTGACTTTTCTAGGAAGGATTCTTTGCATGTAATATTCGGATACTAATAATTTCCTTTATATAGATATTGTAAGAATTAAATAAAATATCACAAGTTATATGTAAAGAATAATGCTTAGTGCATAGGAAATGCTCAATAATTTTCAACATCTAGTATTATTGCTGTAGTTTTGTCCTTCCAAGAAATTTTTTTATGTTAAGACAAAAAACTTGAGACTGAAAATGGTACTCCTGTATTTTATGGTGTCATACATCATACTAGGAAAGTTTAACTTTTCAGATTGAGTCTTATGTGTAACAGTTTTGGCATCTAATATGTTGGAGAGAGATAGTGCCTGAAGTAGGATGCAAGACACGAACCAATCTAGACTTCTATCTGAGGATTTTGATTTCAATGATACAAAATATAATTTTCTTTCCTGTTTAAAAATAACATATTTTTATTTTTTAATGTAATTTAATTTTTTTAAAGAGATGAGACTCACCATGTTGTCCGGAGTAGGGGAGGGGTGCAGTGGCTCTTCACAAGTGTGAACATAGCACACTACACTTGAACTCCTGGCCTCAAGTGATCCTCCTATCTCAGGCTCCTGAGTATCTGGGACTTAACAGTTACACACTCAGCTTCAGAACAGTTTTCTGCACATTAGTTCTCTACTATGTTGTTTGTACTCATGAATATGTTCTGACTTGCCAGAAATTAAGTACAGAAAATAAGTAAAATTATAAATCATAGTTTCCACATTTTCTTCATTTTTGTAGAGCCATAAATAAAAATATTTTTGTACAGTTAAAGATATAGTAAAATATGTGGTTATTAAGTTGAAAGCATGACTACTTTTAATTTAATAGCATGTAGATGCATATATCTTATCTGATATTTTGTAATATGTCTTGTACAAAATGTAGAATAATAATAAGTTCCAAATGATGCCTAAAATTTTTGACAGATTGATCATATTTGAGATTTTTAAAGCTATTGTATGTAACATTAATTTTTATAATTTATATTATATGTAAATTATACTATACTCTGATGTGCTGTGCTAATTTGTGTGTCATAGCACACTGATATACACTACTTCATATATAATTTTAAAATTCAAAATAGCCCCATAAACTAAAATTTTCTACATAATTGTTTAGCATATTCATTTGATGGCAAAACTTGAAATGAATGATGTATGGTTCTCCATAGTCTTTATTTTTCTTGCTTAGTGTAGCTCTTCATATGTTTCACTGCAGCAATATTATGGAATTTGATTATGGAGTGCTGTCATAGTTGCTATTACGGATATTATATAGTATACAATTTATACACCATATTACCTTTTTAAAATAGAAAGAATTCTGAATATTTGTAACATATTTGGCTCTATATTTTTTGGATAAAGCATTTGAACCTCTACTGAGAATTGTATTATGATAACTAAACTTTATAGGATCAAATGGTAGAAATAACCAGTGTCATTAAAATGAGAAGAATTTCGAGTGCTGACTTCTTTGCTTACTTGTATGTCCTTTGTTTTATGCCCCCAAAAGTCATCTGTTTGGAGCAACAGGAGACTTGATACTACTTGTATAAGTTTATTAAAAAGCCCGAAAGTTGTATATGTTCACACTATTCCCTAATTACTAGTAATGTAAAGTTACCTTTCCATAGTTAATAGCATCTAGAATTTCTCCAAGAAGCTTTTGAATTCTTCCATGTTTTTTTAAACTGTCATTCTTCTTTCTCTCACATGTCAGATTAAGTCCAAAGGGTATTGCTTACTAAAAATTTTGAAACTGCACTCCGTCTTCTCCTGATGATTTGTCTTACTCTTACTTATTTTGGGCACATGGATATTCCATGTGCCAAAGGAAGTGATAGATAAAACTATGACTGATGTGTGTAGACAACATATTTGTCATGAGCATCTATCATCATCTTCTTAGGAGTAAAACAATATATATTCATTCCACCAAGAGTTTCTTCCCAAATAAGTTCTTTGTAATAAAGACTGTTGTGGTTGTGACAGTTATATTTAAATTCTCTGGTACTCAACCTTCCCTGACCTTTATTATTATATTATGAATCACCATCGAGCTATATTTAGTGTTAGGTATTAACACATCCCCAGAACTGGCATAAGCCTTTGCAGCTGTATATGGAATAGGTGAATTTAGCATGGATTTCAATGAATGAATTAGAAGCTGTGGATAAAAGATAAGAACAGCCATGTATTCAACAACACACAATTATAAATAATTTTAAATAAAAGATTGTAAATCCATGTGATGTAAAAAATCTACAATCATTAAAAACTATATGAAAAAAGAACATATTTAAAATAAAAAATCACAGAAATTTTAAAACTAACATTTAAAATCAACATTAAATTATAATACCAACTTTATAATATATTTAAACACATAAATATGTATATGATATATATTTTTTATGAAAGAAAAGAGCATGACACTATTTGACTCTAAAACACTGGGTTAGTAGTAATTTTCATTTTCATTTATTTGTCTTTACTTATGTTATGCATTTTAAAATAATGTACATATTATATCTCTGTGAATCTTCCACCCAGGGCAAGAAATGAGACAATACTCCCAATCAGAAACCCCATATATGAGACTCACAATTGCATTCTTCTCTTCCCTGACAGATGTTTCTACTTGTTAAGAACTGTGAAGAGTCAGAAATGTTACTCTGCTTGCAAGCTAGTAAGTTAGCCTATCATAATTTTACGGATGCTGGCAGAAGGCACAAGATTCCCGGGACAGAGGCAAAGGACTATGTTATTTATAACAGAGTGAACTTTACATTTCTATTACTTCATTTTGCTCCCCAAGTCCCATGAAGGTGATGTGGATGCTGGGGAGAAGTTTCATATCCAGTGGGCTTGCCTGTCACCTAAGGAACTCCTAGCTTAGAAAACCACAATATTTTGAGGCGATTGCAAGGAAACTTTCCCAATTTTTGCCCTGGAGAAAGATAATATTTATTACTCTTGATAGCAGACAGAACAATCCTCTGTCCCAAAAGAGGACACTTTGTATTTCCAGGCTGACTATTGTACAAACATCCTTGAAAACATATTTGAGAACAAGAGTTCTGCCCAAAAGATGTGCAGAAAAGCAAGATGACCAACAGCACTGACCTAAAATTTTGTAGATCATTTTCCTACTTTATTTCTACTCTTTAAACTGATTGACATATCTCTAAATAATACATGGTTTCTGATTTTGAAATTCAGATTAATGGAATATTCAGTACTTATTTTTGATGTAATATTTTAAATTCACATTAAGTTTGAGATTCATCCATATCAATAAATGTAGCTACAGCTCATTCATTTTCACTGCTCTCTCATATTCCATTATCTGAGTGCATCATAATTTACTCAACCATTGCATTTTTTCATTTGGCTTATTTTCAGTTTTTTGTTTGTGTGTAGAGATGCTGCCATAAAGAGATTTTTACATGTTTCCTAGTGCATGTATTCAAGGGTTTCTCTAGAACATTTTAATATGAGTAGGATTGTTAAGACAATCTTAAGCGCACAATGAACATTACTAGATACTTGTAATTATTTTTCCAATTGGTTGAATTTTGAAAACATTTTTATTTTCTATTAATGTTCATTATCTGACTACCTGCAATGAATGAAAGTTTCAGGGATGTAGTATTTTTGCCAACACTTGGCATTTCTGCTTGTTTCTTTTGTCTATTTTTCGATATTTTTTATCTAAATGATTCATCAGAATTCTTTGTTTTCTGGGTAATAATTAACAGTCAATAATAGGTGTTGCAAATATTATCCCCAGTTCATAGCTTGCTTTTTTATGTTTCTTTTATTTTCATTCATTTCATTTGGTGTCTTTTCATGATCATAAGTTCTTTATTTTAAAGTAGTCAAATTTATCACTTATCAGTGTTTTACCTTATGCTTCATTATCAATGTCCTGTTATGGTATGATAACAAATATAATTTCTAAAATTGACTTCTTAATTCAATTTTACATATCTATGACAATCTCAATCTGTGGATCTATCTACCTATCCATCTACCTATGTAGATAACCAATTACCCAGATCGATTCTTTCCGCAGAGATATGAAATAACAAACTTATTAGATACAAATTTCCATATATATTTCAGTCTTTTAGGGGGGCTCCCTTTGGTTACATTGATCTATTTGTTTATCCTTATGCCAATAATAAAATTAATAACCATAGTTTATAATACTAATTAGCATCAAGTTAGGTAAATTTTCCCATCTGGTTCTGATTCTTCATGGATGTCTTAGCTGTTCTGTTTCTTTCTCTTTCATAGAAATTTTAGAATCATCTTGTCAGTTCTCCTCATCTACCCACCTCAAAGGATATTGAGATTTCTATTGAAAAAGTATTGAATCTATAGGTTAATTTAGGAAGAAAGAAATGTTTAGACTATTAAGCCTTAACTTGCTTAAGCATAATATATGTTTCCATCAATATAAATCTACTCTTTTATATTTTAATAAACATTATAATAATCTTTATGAGATCTTGCACATATTTACTTATGTTTATTCATAGTGAATTTGCATTTTTGATGCAATTAAAATGGTCTGTTTGAATTTCATTTTCTAAATGTTTATTTTTGATGTATAGAAATGTAATTGAGTTTTGTATATTGCTTTATACCCATCAAATGTTAATTTTAGCTACTTACCTATAGTTTCTTCTGAATTTTCTACACACACATTATTATGTCATCTGTGGATACTAAAAGATTATTTTTCTTTTCTTTCTTCTATAGCATTGTTTCTTAATCTTGTCTTATTGGACTGGCTTGAATATTCTGCACAATGTGAAGTAAAAATGATATTAGTGGACTTCATCATCTTTTCCCTGATTTTGAAGAAAATGCTTTCAACATTCAAATTAATTATTATGATTTTAGAAGTTTTTAATAAATATCCTTTAAGTAGTATAGAGAGTTCTCTCTTCTTCTTAGATTGTTAATAGGTTTTTTGGTGTGTTATTTATTTATTTATTGAAAGAGTCTCACTCTGTCACCCTAGCTACAGTGCATTGGGGGTCATTATAGCCCACTGCAACCTCCAACTCCTGGGCTCAAGTGATCCTACAGCCTCAGCCTCCCAAGTAGCTGGGACTACAGGTACATGCCACCACACCCAGCTAATCTTTTCTGCTTTGAGTAAACACAGGGTCTTGCTCTTGCTAAGGCTGGTCTTGAATGTTTGTTTTTAACCAAAAAGGAAACTCCAGGAGGATAAGAATTTTTAATTGTCTAATTTGCTCATTAGTATATCTCCAGTGCTTGGAACAGTGACTGGCATATAGCAAGTGGCCAAAAAATATAACTGGTTGTTAAATGTTGAACATTTAACTGGATGTTGAATTTCATACACTTTTTTCCTGCATTCATTTTGGCCATCCCATAATTCCTCACATTAATCTACCAATGTACTGAATTGCATTAATATATTTTCTAATATTAAACAAGCTTTGCATTTTTAAATTTACCTCAAGAGAAGCAGATGGTGAGAGGTATGACAAATACTGCTGTGACTATAAAATTTCTATAAAATAATTTATTCTTATAATCAAGGAGGATGTGACATCAAGCTGAAACTATCATTTTGGGGATATAAGCACATATTTTTTATTTTCCCCTCAGTATTCAAGCTGAAAGGTGAAAGATGAGACAGTATGTTATTGTATACAAAATAAAGATATGTATTCAAAGTTCTCTAAAGATTTAGATTCCAAATCAATGTGTGAAAAGATGGGCTTATGGAATAAAGGGTTGCAATTTAATTAATCAGTGCACTAGAACTCACTGTGACATACATCAGCTACACAGTATCTGTGAGAAAATTAATGATAAAGATTAGCTTAATAGGGGATGTGGGTTAAATCACCTTGAAGTTATATTCCCAGTTCTGGCATTTTTGGCCCCTATGAATAAAGTATTAGTAAAATAATGAGAGACCCTAAATTTATTCTGACCTGTAAATAATTTTTGCTGTACACCTTTCCCATTCCAAACTAAGATTGTAAATAGTCTTGCTATTTAAGACTTCTTAAGAAATAGTTTTCTAATATGCTATGTGGTTTTTCCCATATCTTATCATTTCTAAGAACATTTGCTGAGTTATTTTCCCATTGAATATTTCTCTGCCTGGTTATATTCTTGCATTTACAAATAGAAACCAGACATTTCTCTTGCTCTGCAAATCCTAAAGATGAAAGCTGCATCAGAAGGAAGTAATCCTTTAACTGCTCACATGGCAAAATCTACATCAATTGTACACAAACACATATAACCACACAAACACAAAATAAACTTCCTCACCTATTCTCCAGGCACTTTGATGGTCAGAAAAAGTGTTTCTATATTTGATATTGATAAATTTCATCACCTTTGAAGAAAATAAAATCTAAGTTATTACTATTGCTTACTGACCATTTTTCTGTAATGATAGTTGCAAGTGATGGTAATTCTGACTTCTGTGGATGCAATGAGAGTTATTAGTGAAACAATTATTTGGGCCACCTTGATGGTGATTTCATTTACATGAAACACTAATGTTTAATTTTATTTTCATCTAATATATTTAGTTCTTGTTTTGGAAACTTTTGTGAAGTTCATTGCCGATTCATTGTAGATTTGTTAGTGATTCCTACCAGCAGCATGCATTTATTTCATATTAGCATTGGTTAATTACGGAAGGAAGAATAAAACCAGATTACATATGGTATCAATTTTTTTCCAAATGACATATAAAACTAATCTATGGCAGATGTGAATGACCTATGTGTAATTTCTCTAGCCCTGGTTAAAATTTGTGATATAATTGTTAAGCTTTCTAACTACCATACCTTTTTGAAAAAAAATTGGGGGGAGAAATTATAAATTAGGGCAATGCCAGCCGTGGACAAAATATCTAACTGGGTGATAGGGTACTTTCATCCATTCATGATATATATCAAACTCTATGTCCTTTTTATGTTTTAATCCCAAAGTTTGTCTTGCTACTTTCTGTCAAGACCCAGCTCTCCTGCTCACCATTTTCATAAGGACTGTATATGCCCCTCATCCACGCTTATATATGACTGTATTTGATATCGTTTCTTTAAGAGGTAATTGTATTCAGTAAAGACGTATGGCATGCATGCCCAATGTTTTCCCTTTTCACCAAAATGTTGACTGTACAAAATCTATTTCAAGGCACATTGAGCTTTCTGTACACCACTAAGGAGATGGAAGGGTAATATTCAGAAACAAATAACATCCTGTAAAAGCATTTTAAACTGAACTGAAATGACAAGGACATTTCTGAGATTTCATGTTTGAAAGAAGGGAATACTGATGATGTGAGACTTTTACAATATTTCATTGTCAATTTCACGTCTAATGACACCTAGTGTAATTTATTTTTACCCTCTCTAGGAACAACATCATTTAGGCAAAAATTTTTTTCACATTAATAATCAGATATTTCTCTCTACACATTCTTCTGAAAGGTGGTGATACAGGCTACATAGTTGGCTCAGTAATATTGAGTAGGGAAGCGGGAGAGTGCTAATTGATTCATTTAAGTTTTTCATTTGAGACACTCTCCTAAAACCCCTTGTTTAAGATTCTATCAAGACCTCCAAAATCACTAGCCATGATCTAGAAAGCAAAGTTACAATTTCTATGCAAATTGAAGTTGCTGGATAGTTGTTGCCTGTAGTGCATCATAAGAAGTCTCTTGAGGACTGCATTCACATGCTGCAAGAATACTATAATCAACTACTTATGTCCATCATGGGTGCAGGAGAGAGACAGGGCAATTAATGTGTCAAATTACTAATGGTTGTGCTGGACCACATGCTGATCATCAAATGAGGTCAGAGCTGGGCGATCTGTTTGAGAACATGGCCTTTAGTCATTATTACTAACAAATTCTAAAAAATTACAATGCTTTTTAAGCAAATCATTTCCTTTATTTATATTTTTTATTTGAAAAGTTTGCCCTGGCCACAAAATTGAATGAGCTATTCCAACTATGTAATTGTGTAAGTGTTCTTAGAGGTTAAGAAACAGAAAGAGTGTGTGAGTATCACACTTGTTTTCTATTTGTTTAAATTAATCTGGCAAAATCATAAAACGAAAATGATAAAATCAGACATTACTTAATTATAGGCCCGTATATCAGTGTAGCTCTATATATTCTCAAAGCACTTATCTGCTAGATGCTTTAAATTTTTAATCCCTATAATGAACCCCTAAGATATAGAAGGAGAGTACTCATATTCCTATTTTATGTAGCATGAAACTTGATACACAGCAAATCAGTGATTGAACACGGATAAAACTCAAGTATCCAACCTTTAAAAAATGGTATTCTGTCATACTACTTTAGCTTTCATTATACCATGTAAAGTGAAGACTGGATAACTAATGTTTGTTAAGAGTTACTTATATATGAAAAACTATGCTAGTAGCTTTATAAGAATTATCTCCTTTAATTCTCACACTAACCGTCTGAGACCACTGAAAATTATTTTTTATCTTATAAGTTTTATGAATAAAAATGTTAAGATTTAGAGAGGTTAATTACCTTGCCCAATGAAAACAATTAGTATATCGCAAAGCTAGCATGAACATTTGGGGTGATTAATGCCAAAACTACCACTTTTCAGGCATATTATATAATCTTCCAAAGTTTTTTGGTCCATGATCAAGAAACTTTTCCTTTCTTCTAAACTGCTACTTGCTTATGACCCCTTTTCTGGCTTCTTTTTTCAGCATCTCTCTGCCAAGTATAATCTATAAGCTGGCGTTGGCAGCCAAAATAGTAGTTATCCTTTGCTACTGCTGAGGTGGTGCTTTGCCTGTGAGTCTCATCCTGTTCAAACCTTGTGAGGTGCTAAATTTAAATTTATAAATACCTCACTTAAGACGTAGCAAAAATATGAGTGAATTTTGCATAACTAAGAATATAGTGAAATTTCAGTTTCACTTACTATAAAATATATCTTTAACCTTAGAATTAAACAAGATAATACATTGAAAGTGTTACACAAGATGCCAGGCACATAGTAGGTATTTTTTTCCTTTCCTTTCATTCTCCACTTGCCTTTTAAGGGTTCAGAATAATGTGTGTTCACAGAAAAGAAACAGCAGGCACTAAATAAGGAAACTTGCTTTTTCAACAAGTTGTTGGTTTTATCTGTTGTCCATTATTGGGGTTTTGTTCTTCTTTACTGTTCTCTAAATGAAAAGAAAAACAAAAGCTTCATCATATTCTGTATTATAACATCATTGTATGAATTCTGTTAACAATAAACAATGTGATAAATTTGGTCTTGAGATTTTTCCAAACATACTTTTTAGAAAATGGCATAAAATTGTCAACTGAAAAAAGCCAAACTCTGTAAAATAATTTTAAAGAGATTTATTCTGAGCCAAATTTGAGGACCATGATCCAGAGCCATTGCCAAGAGGCCTTGAGCTAGTGGACTCGATGTGGTTAGGTTACAGTTTGGTTTTGTACATTTCAGGGAGACAGGGGTTACAGGTAAAGTCATAAATCAAAATACGTGGGAGGCATACATTGGTTTGGCCCAAAAAAGTGGGACATCTCAAAGCGGGGGGGGGCGGGAGGGGGGCACGGGCGTGGGGGGGTTTACAGGTCATTCGTGGGTTTAAAGATTCTTTGGCTTGTAATCGGTTAAAGACATGAAGCTTTGTCTAAAGGCTTGGGATGTTTTAACATAAGGAGCTGTTATCAAAGATAAGCCACCAGACATAGATTAGTTGTGTAAATTGTGGACCTGCAGGTTTGTCTTGCATACCCTTAGGCCTGTTAATAGGTTACAAAGGATGTTTCCCAGAAAGGAGGGTGGCATAAGGCATGTCTGACCTCCCTCCTCCTGGCAGACAATTTAATTTTAGGATGTTCCTTTGGCCATGAGGGGGTCCATTCAGTCAGCCGGTGGGGGGTGAGCCTTAAAATTTTATTTTAGTTTACAAAGCTAATGTTCTTTTCACCAGAGTAGAAATATTTATGTTTTTTGAAAACATTCAGTACAGCCTTGATCAGAGACTCTTCATAAAAGATACCAATCTTATATTTGATGTACATCTCTAACTCAATCATTGAGCCTCATTCCATTTTGGTTCTGCAAATATGCCTTGTGGAATGTTATTCATGAGTAGGAATCATGGAAATCTTCTGAAGACCAGTTTTTTCAACTTTTCTATATATCTCTATACTTTGGGAATATGGCTTTATTTTAACATGTTTGTAAATTTCCCAGATTTGAATGCCTTCCCAAACCTACCTCACTTTCATGCCTGATTGAACCTTTACAATTTTCTAAATGCCTTTTTGGATCAGTATTTACCCTAACTGATCACCTCCTCTAGATATATATTTAGCAATTAGCACTTAGTTCTTTCTAAATATTCTATGAAGTTTATCTTCTGTCCCTCCCTAGATTTATATCTCTAGGGGTAAATCTAGGGCTTAGCTGAGTGTCAAAACTATTATAAGGTTTCTTCAAAGTATTTATTTCATGGTTAATTAAATTTAAATCATTGGGGGAAATACTATACAAAGGGGAATTTTCTTCTCCAATATATGCCATTTAACTTCAACTTGACCAAGAATAGAAAATTGCTTTGATCTTTTGTACCTATTATCATCAGTTGGTGATAAATTGTTATGTTGAAAAGTACTTAGAGACTGTGTCTTGGTTCAGTAAGTAGTGCCATGATTGATTAGCAATCCCTTCCTTAAGCACAGGAAGTGGGGATGGGGTGAGGGGGGCACTCTTGGGTGCCACTACTGTAGAGTTCTTTGCATAGTAATTATTGTCAACTGAATGGGAAACTCTTCCATATATATGTAAATTTTCCCAAAATGCTTGAAGACAGAAAAGTGGATCTGGAAAACAGAAAAACTGTGGATCAGAATGTGACTTGTTATTAAAGATTAAACTCAGTATCACCTCTTGCTAAAAGTCTTTCTTCAACTTTACCAGCTTCTGAGTTTGTGCTATTCTCTGCTCCTGCATGCCTTTGTAATACTGTATGCTTACCTGAATCAGCATATGTTTTTGTGTTTATTAGCTTATGATTTAACTTTGAGTACAGGAGAAAGTCTCATTCATTTTAAAATGCCTAGTATCTGTCATAGTACCTGATATATAGTAGGCTCTATCTTTGTGGTTACAGAATAATGTTGTAACCATGGGCAAATGAAAGATACTTTTGATAGCATAACAAGCAAACAAGTAATAAAATTTTATATCATTGAAATAATTTTATTTCAAAATTCAGTTTTGTTTTAACATTAGGAAATATACCAATACTCTATAAACCAGCACTTTCATTTTTACAATAATAATAAAAATTTTATAACCACAGAACTACTTTGCATTACTAGAATACTTCTTCTTTATAAAGCCCCAAGTGCTTTACAGCAAATGACATAACACTCTAATTATGGTGTTTTGAGGGACAAACAACCTACTGACAATTTCTTACAGCTCATTAGCATCTGGCACAGAATATCATAGTGAAGAAGATCTGAGAGAATATGTAGACCGACCACTTCTTATAGGAGATGAGACTATGAACCTGCAGAGAAGTGACATGACCTGCTAAGGTCTTACAATTGGCTAATTATGGTGTCAGGGCCAAAATTTATATTTCAGATATCATGGATAGGCCATGAAATTTCCAACTGTTTGCCATGCTTCCCCTTCTGCCTAAAAGAAGTGATTACAGGAAGAGAATTTACATAAAGTGGAGTGGCCTGTGACAAGGAATCTGCTACCCTGTCTACAACACAGTGTACTAGGGAATGACCTATCAGCCAAAGGCAGAATTTGGTAGGGTGGGTATTTCCTTGCTTATGAGATGGGTTGCTTCAAGCATGTTCTCAATAGTGAAAAATCATGCTAGAGGCTGACAAATTCACCTAATCCCACTTTCTCTAATGCAGTGTGAATGGGAAATGCACATAGGGAGGGAGGCATGGAAGGAACAGGGGGTACTTGCTCTTCAATGATATCATTCATTCAACTCATAAGAATTGATGACTTATGATGTGCCAGGCACTGTACCAGTGACTCAGCAAAAAACTAACATAGTCCTCATACTCATAGGTCTCAGAGATTATTAAAAGAAATGGACATTGTTCAAATTATCAGGCAAAGAAATGTAAACATAAAAGAGTTTTAACTTTATTGACATAAAGGTCTGTGTTCTTTAGCACTTATTACATATAGATTTGGTTGTAGGGACCAAGGCCCTGAAAAGTCACTGACATGAAGCAGATGGATTAATAGGAGAAAAAGCATTCAAATTTATTTAACAGGTATACATACACAGGCATCTTCAGAATGAAGACCCAAAGAGACAGGGGAAATTGTCCATTTTTTATGTTTAGGTTCAACAACGTATGGACAGCCATGTAGAAATATGATTGGACAAAAAGGGTAGTGTTAGGTAGACAGCCAGGGATCTCTGGCCCCTCCTAGGGACAAAGCCAGGTGCACCAAGCAATTGCTACATCTGGAGGGAAGTGAACATCCTACGAATATGCCAATCAGAACCTAATATGCCAAGTGCAAAAGAATGCAGAGGATTCTCTAGCTCATGGGCCAAATAGCATATGGTGCAATGGGGTCTGGAAAGTGATCTAGGACAACGTATGGTTAATTATCATGTCATTAGCTTAAATCTACATTGTGGTTCACCCTACCAAACGGGCTTTCAGAGAGGCTCTTGGGAGATCTGCATGTGCAGTAAGACTCAGGTCATATAACACCTAACTGCTCAACAAAGTGGTTCCATGTTGACATCTGAACTACAAGGAGGGCCCAATCCAGACACTATAAAACAAGACCCCAGACCATGATCAAGGCCTTTTTGTTATAAAAAGGGGTTCATTTGTTGTCTGTGGAGAATGTATCTTGCTCTTGCTCCATAATCCTGTCCTTCTCTCCTCAATAAACCTCGTTTTGTGCTTACCTTGCTTTCAGTGTGTCTGGTCATTCTTTGGCCAAGAGCAGACCAAGAACCGACATGTCAGACTGCTGACCTCACAGTATCATCTAATCTTAGCAGACTGAGTAGAGAAACCCCGCAAGGCCTGTCTAGATTCATCCTGGCCTCTCTGAGCTTGCATTCCTTCTTTCCAGGAGAGGGACGGGACCCTTTCTGGAACGGGGGTCTTATGACTTATGGTCAAAAAATAGGTCAGATAATTTCTTTATGGCTAGTTTTTACACAGAATAATTTTAGGTTTATGGCTTGTAGAGGATATTAGAAAAAGCATGAAGGCCTGGGTAAAGGGACTGTGAAAAAGGTGGATATGTGACAGTCCTGCAAACAGGACTTGGGATATGACTGTTATCAGCAGGCTGCATACAGCAGGCTTTGGAATGTATGGAAACGTGACTGGTGTTGAGTTCCTGTCCTTTTCTTTATGACCTTAAGGAAAAACAAGGAAATTACAAAATAATTATAAGTTTAATGTATATCACTAAATAGACTTGTTTGGAACAATATGCTTACTAGATGACACCAAAGATTTTATCTATATGTTCCTTTACTGTAAACACATATTCCTTTCCCTATAATAAATACGGAGATTTGGAGAGGTTGGAGAGCTCTTTGAAACGAAAAGAGTCTCTCCTCCTCCTTCAGCCTGAGATTGTGGTCTGGAGCATTCTTCGTTGGGCCCTGACACTAGTAGAGACGCTGGATGATCTCTATAATGACTGGCTTTTAGAAAAAGGGGTTCTGACTTTTATGGTCTGCCTTGGGGAATTCTAATTTTCATGGCCAGCCTGAGAGGACAATGAGACTGAGAGACATGAGGACAGGAGAAGGTCAAAGAAGCAATTTTGCTTCTGATGCTGCTTCTGAGGTCCTCATTCCAAGGTACAGTTTTCTGAGTCCCATCATGTTCTTATCAAAGAGATTAAGAAAGTTTTCCCTATATAAGAGAACTAAATTTGAAGTATAAAAATTATTAAGTGATGAGATAGAAGGAAAAACTTTCCAGGTAGATATGTTCAAAGACTTGAGCAGAAGGAAAAAAGTTTCAAGTGACTGAAAGACCATAAAGTGAGAATGGTATGAGATGGAGTATGGAGAGAAAAATTGAGTTCAAACTATGCCAAAGCTTATAGAGTATGTTAGACAATCTTGTTTTTATTTTAACAACAAGATACTTTTAAAAGGTTGGGAACCATGCCAACTGCAATGTGTGTGAACTGATTAGAGGGAGTTCAGACTGAATAAAACATCGAGCAGGCAGGAAGCAACGACAGTGATAGTACTTTAGGTGAGAGGTACTTTAGGTGAATGCTTGGACAATGGGATGGGAGGATGTATTTCAGGGAGTTACAACACCAGAACTCTCAAACCAACAAACCTATTATGTTTTCTGAACAAAATTGAGACATTTGTTTGAGTTTCCTATGATACTTTCTTGGTTTGTTAAGCTTTAGATGCATTGAGATTCAGCATGGCCGTATGACTCTTGTAATGCTTTCTTCAGATTTCCTATTATTCCCACAATTTATGAACTAAAACTTCTTTACTAGGTGTGTTCACAAAGGAGACTTAGAAATGTAGTTATAAAGACCAGAAATAAAGTTGTAAGGAATCTTCAGAGAAATGTAGAGAGTGAGAGTGAGGCAGAGCATGACAGTGAGGGTCTGTGATCCATCTATGATTTCCAATTTGGGGGCATTAAACTAACCAAATGCTTACAATTTCTTGCATATGCTTGATGTGTCCATTGAATAATACATGTGAAGTACTACTTTAGAAAAAAATAGGGATTAAGGAATACAGGGTGATTATCATTTGTGCATGATTTCTTAAAATATTCATTAACTTATATTGAGAAACGTATGAACTCTGATACTAGATTTACTCATGAAAATATAGAATCTGTGATTCAAAAGTACTTCCTCTTTTAAAAGCTTCTTATGATGAAATAATCTTAGTCTATAGCTTTCTTAATACCTTCATCCTGCTTCTAATGTTAACATCATACATAATCATAGTTCAATTATCAAAATCAAGAAATTAATATTACATACTACAGTGAAATAAATCTCAGACTCACTTGAATATCATCAGTTTTTCTGCTATTATTATTTACATATTATAAGATCTAATCTGGGACCTCACATGTATATAGTTATCATATCTCCTTAGTCTCTCCCAAGCTGTTCCTCAGTCTTTCCTTATTTTTCATGACAGTGACACTTTGAAGAGCACTTACTGATCAATCACTTTGTAACATGTCTCTTGATTTGTGTTTGTGTATAAGTCAATTGAGATTGTGAATTTTCCTCAAGAATGTGATAAGACTGGTATGCCCTTCTCAATATACCAAGTCAGGAGGTACGTGATACCAGTATGTGGTATTCACAGTTATAGATTGATATTACTCTCCAATAGAGAGCTGTCTCTTCTCTTTTTATTTATCTATTCAATTAATTATTCATATCAGTATGAGATCAGTTTTTATTCTTTAGGTTTGAATTCAATACTATAGTTATTTTGTTTTCCAATTGTTTCAGCTTTGGTCAATAGGAGCTCTTTCAGCTTTATTCTCATGTAAATCAGTCTTCTTTCCTTCCTTCCTTGATTCCAAACTTTTTTACATACTGGCATAAAAACATTTTCCAGACCATGAACAGCATGAACAGTGGCTCACACTTGAAATCCTAGCACTTTCGGATGTCAAGGCACGAGGACCACTTGAGGCCAAGATTTCAAGACTCCTTCACTACAGAAAATTAAAAAATTAGCTGGGTGTGGCAGGAGGCTGAGGCAGGAGGATTTCTTGAGCCCAGGATTTTGAGACTGTAGCAAGCTATCATCACAAATTTAAAGCACAATGAGATACCACTTCATACCTGATAGAATGGCTATTAGCAAAAAGATGAAAGATAAGTGTTGGTGAGGATGTGGAGAAAAGGAAACACTTGTACGCTGCTGGTGGAAAGTAAATTGGTACAGCCATTTTGGAAGAAAGTATGAGGGATCCTCTAAAAACTAAAAAATAGAATAAACATATGGTATCCAAAAATCCCATTTTTGGATATATATATGTCTAAAGATATTGAAATCAGTATGTCAAAGAGCTGTCTGCACTACCATTTTCATTGGAGCATTATTCGCAATAGCCAAGATATGGAAAGAACTTAAGTGTCCATGGACAGATGAATGGATTAAAAAGTGTGGTATATATACACAGTGGAATACTATTCAAGCTTCAAAAAGGGTGAATTTGGTCATTTGGAAGACTCTGGATGAATATAGAGAACCTTATGATAAGTGAAATAAGTTAGCCACAGAAAGACAAATATTCTGTGAATATTGCATAAATATCTCACTTATACGTGGAATTAAAAAATTCAGACTCACAGAAGTGGACAGTAGAACAATGGTTACCAGAGGCTAAGGGGTGGGGGCAATGGGTAGGGATGTGGGTGGGTGAGTAAAAAAGAAATATTGGTCTAAGGGTATAAAATATCAGTTAGAAAGGAGGAATAATTTCTGGTGATTCTATTGCACAGTAAAGTGATTATAGTTAAAATATTTTGAAAAATACAATACCCTAAAATATGTTTATATTCTAAAAGAATGGATTTTAAATGTTCTTATCACAAAGAAATGATAAGTATGTGAGGTGATGGATATGTTAATTAGCCTAATATGTTCATTCCACAACGTATACATATGTCAAAACATATTGTATCCTATAAATATATACAATTATTATTTGCCAATCAAAAATAAAAATATGGCAGGCCATAGTGGCTCACACCTGTAATCTCAGCACTTTGGGAGACTGAAGCAAGAGGATTTCTTGAGGCCGAGAGTTCAAAGCCAGCCTGGGCAACAATGGCAAGATCCTGTCTCTACAAAAATTTTAAAAAATTAGCCAGGTGTGGTGGTATGGTGGTATGTGCCTATAGTCCCAGCTACTTGGGAGGCTAAGGCAGGAGGATTGCTTGATCCCAGGAATTTGAGGTTGCTGTGATCTATAACTGGTCCACTGTATTCTAGCCTGGGTGACAGAGTGAGACTCTATCTCCAAAAACAACAACAACAAGAACAAAACATTTTCCAGGCACATCTTAATTATTTTTCCTAACCTAGCCCTCAAATCAACTACTCCAACAAGCTCTGATTTCTATTTTTGGATATTTAGAAAGTGAGATTTGGGTCATACATATGATCCATCTGTTATAGAGGTGTCCCTGTTTCTAGTCCTTCTCACCAGCATACATACACAACCATATTTACTTCTGTATTTATCTAAGACTGTATGTGTGTGTGTGTGTGCATACACACACACACAGAGTTGTCCCTGAGAATCCATGGGACATTGGTTCTAGTACCTCTTAGGAATACTCAAATCAACAGATGCTCAAGTCCATTATATTAATATAAATGGTGTAGTATTTGCATATAACCTATGCACATTGTCTTGTATATTTTAAGTCATCTCCAGATCATGTAAAATACCTAATACAATGTAAATGCCATGTAAACAGTTGTTATGCTGTCTTGTTTAAGGAATAATTACAAGAGAAAAAGTCTGTACATGTTCAGTACCGATGCAGGCATTCATTTTTTTCCCTCAGATTTTTCCCACCTGCGGTTGGCTGACTCCACTGATGTGAAACCCACAGATATGAAGGGCCGACTCTTTATATGTATTGAAAAATTGTGTGTCCATGCTGGTACCTCAATTTCAGTCCACACCACAGTGTTTATTCTAGCCCCCACATTCCTTATCTGTAACTTTCTTTTGTGACAATGAGCAAAATTGCTCTTATTACCTACAATATATTTACTTATTCTTTAGCCATAATACATTTTTAAAGTAGTTACAGATTTGCAAATCCATATGACTGTGAGTAAACAAAAATATATATTAACTAGACTCCAGTAATCATGAATAGTTCTTTTGTCTTTCGCTTTACAATATGCATCCAAAATATTGTTTACAAATTTACTGAGGTTACTTTCTTTCTTCTCCACCCCTTCAATATTGTTATGTTAATCATTTTCAGAAGATTTGTGTTTTACAGTTAGTATTTCATTTTGAATTCTCTCCTCATCCTGCTTATTTCCCTTATCAAATTTACATATTATAAAATTCTATCTTTATCGTGTATAGTTTTATGGGTTTTGAGAAATTCATAAAGTCTTCTGTCCACTACCACAGTTGAGATACAGAACATTTCCAACACTCCAAAAGTTTCCTCCTTTCTCATTTGCAAGGTAGCTTCTCTCCCCATCAATACTCCCCACTTCCTATAACCACCAATTTGCTTTCCATCTCTATGTTTTCTCTTTTTTTGAAATTTTATTTATTTATTTATTTTTATTTCTGCATATTACAGGGGTACAAATGTTTAGGTTACATATATTGCCTTTGCCCCACAAGAGTCAGAGTCCATCCCCCAGATGGTGCGCACCACACCCATTCAAGTGCAGATGTCTTTTTTATAGAATGTCTTTTTCTCCTTTGGGTAGATGCCCAGTGATGGGATTGCAGAATCAAATAGTAGTTCTGCTTTTAGCTCTTTGAAGTATCTCCATATTACTTTCCACAGAGTTTGTACTAGTTTGCAGTCCCACCAACAGTGTATTAAGGTTCCTATCTCTCCGCATCCACACCAACATTTATGGTTTTGGGACTGGAGTTAAGTGATATCTCATTGTGGTTTTGATTTGCATTTCCCTGATGATTAGAGATGTTGAGCTTTTTTTCATATGTTTGTTGGCCATTAGTCTGTCTTCTTTTGAAAAGTTTCTGCTCATATCCTTTGCCCACTTTTTAATGGGGTTGTTTGATTTTTTTCCTTGATGATTTTCCTGAGTTCTATATAGATTTTAGTTTTTTCTAGGGTAGTTTTTGCCTTTTCCAGAATGTCACATAAATTGAGTCATAAAATAGAAATTTTTCTTGGTCTGGCTTCTTTCACTTAGTCAAGTGGACTTAAACTTCATCCATGTGTTGCAACAATGAATAGTTCATTCTATTTTTAATTTTCAAGTAGTATTCCATTTTATGTATACCATAGCACAGTATGTTTATCCATATATCTATTGAAACCAGTTGATCTAGTTTCGAGTTTTTGGTGATTATGAATAAAGCTGTTGTAAACATTCATGTGCAGTTTTTGTTTGTTTTTTGCATAAGTTTTTTGTTACCTCTCTTGGATATGTTCCTAGGAGTACAATTGGTACATCATATAGTAAGTGTATATTTAAATTATAAGAAGCTGCCAAAGTGTTTTCTAAAGTTGCTATATCATTTTGCATTCCCACCAGCAATGTATGAGAGTTGCAGTTGCTTTGCATCATTGTCAGCACTTGATAGTGTGTGTATGTGTTTGTGTTTAATAGCCATTTTAATATGTGCGTAGGGGTATCCCATTGCCATTTTGATTTGCATTTCTATATTGACCAATGATGTTGAACATATTTTTATGTGCTTAATTGCCATGCATCTATCTTCTTCAATAATATATCTTCTTTTCAACTTTTGTCCTTTTTAAAAAATGTGTTTGTTTTCTTGTTGCTATACATTTTTGATATAAGCCATTTGTCAGAACTGAGATTTGCAAATATTTCTGTGGCTTTTCTTTTTATTTCCTTAATATTGATACAAAGCAAAGTTTTTCACTTTTGATAAAGAAAATTTTCATAAAGAAAATCTACCTCTGTCAAAATCAGCTAACTATGTATGTGTGTCTATATCCGAACTCTCTATTTGGTTCCATTCAAGAACGAATTTGTTCATTTGCAAATACTTGGTGCATGTATCTGTTGATATGATATTAAGATTTTTCTTCTAATCTGTTAATATGATTAATTAAATTGAATAATTTCTAAATTTTGGACCAGTCTTACATTCCAGAGATAATCCCCAATCTGTTATGATGCACTGTCCTTTTATATATTTCTGGGTTTCATGTGCAATACCTTTGGAGGGTTTTTGCATCTATATTCATGAATGATCCAATATCACTCTGTGGTTTTCTTATCCTTTGATGATTTTTTTGATTGTTTTTGTATTAGGATAATGCTGCCCTCATAAAATAAGTGGAGAAGTGTATTCCTTTCTATCTTATTTTCTGAAAAAGATTTTGTAAAATTCATATTATTTCTTCCTTAAGTGTTTGGGCGACTTCATCTATGAAATATTCCAGGCATAGAGTTTTGTTTTTTTCATGTGTTTATTTTTATAGATTTAGGGGGTACAGCTCTTTTTTTTATTATTTCATCATATAATGGGGGTACAAATATTGTTAGGGTTACATACATTGCCCCACCACTCCTCCCCTCCCATGCCAGAGCTCCAAGCGAGTCCAATCCCCAGGTGGCCCGCACAGCACACATTATGTAACTCTACACTTCCTCCCCCCTCCCGCCTGCCCTCCATCCAACAAAAGATTTTTTTTTTTTTTTACATTTTGGATACATTGTATATCTTTGCCTCTCCCTAAGAAGGGTTAGAGGTATGCCCTTCCCCCCCACAATGCTCTCCACATCCCTATGATGTGGGTCTTGCCCCCCCTCCCGAAACCCAGGTGAACACTACCACCATTTGAGCACCATAGTTTTAAACAGTCAGTACCAATTTGTTCATTCCAAGGTTTTTTCAGTCTGAGTTCAATATCCTTAATAGACATAGGACTATTCAACTTATTACTTTATATTGAGAGCGTGTCGTCATTCAAGGAATTGTTGCGTTTCATCTAAGTTGAATTTATGGGTGCAGATTGTATTATCTACCTATTCTTTCAATATCTCTAAGGCCATTAGTGATTTCCTCTCTTTTATTCATAATATTTGTAAATTATATCTTCTCTCTTATTTTCCTCTTATTTTCTTGGCCAGTGTGGCTGAGAGGTTTGTCAAGTTTATTGATCTTTTCAAAAAACCAGCCAGTCTCATTGATTTCTCTATTGCTCTCTGTTTTGAATTTCATTGATTGCTGCTCTTACCTTTGTAATTTCCATCCTCCGCTTACTTTAGGTTTAATTTTCTCTTCTTTAGTTTCTTAAGATGAAAGATTAGGCTACCAGTTTTGGATATATCTCATTTTCTGATCCAAATATAAAATACTATAAATTTTTCTTTCAGTGCTGTATTATTTTGAAGTAATTTTGTTTACATAGGTTAGAAATATTTTTAATTTTACTTTATGACTTTCTCCTTGACCCATGAACAATTTAGAAATATGTTGTTTAATTTTAAATATTTAGAGATTCTTAAAATAGCTTCTTGTTTTAGGCTTCTAATTTAATTCTTATCTTTGTGCTGCTATAACAAAATACATGAGACTGGATAATTTATAAAGAACAGAAATTTGTTTCTCACAGATCTAGACTCTGAGAAATCTAAGATCAAGGCACCAGCAAATTGGTGCCTGGTGAGGGTTGCTCTTTGCCTCTAAGATAGTGCCTTCTTGCTGTGTCCTCTTCTGGCAGAAGAGGCAAACAGTATTTCCTTATATGGCAGCAGAGATGGTAGTGCTAGATAAGAATCTGAAGTGTCTTTTATAAGGGCATTTTACTCATTCACAAGGTTGGAACCCTCATGACTTAATCACTTCCCCAAAAGCTCTACCCCTTAATACCACCACAATGGGAACTAAGTTTTAACGTGAATTTTGGAGGGACACAAACATTCAAACCAAAGCAATTTTGTTGTTATCTAAGAACACACATACTTAATTGACAGAAATAACCAGTATTGCATGACTTCAAATCTTTTAAACTTGTTGAAAAATATTTATGTCCCAGAAAATATTCTGTCTGTGGGAATATTTCACTTGAAAAGACTGTGTATTTTCCTATAATGAGATAGACTATTCTATAAATGTTAGTTAGGTCAAATTATGAATAGTGTTGTTCAGGTTTATATTCTTACTGATTTTATTTTCTACCTTTTCTGTCAAATACTCCTCCAGGAGTACTGGCACCTCCAGCTATAATTTTGGAAATACTTGTTTTAGGTTTTATTTATTTTTGCTTCACGTATTTTGATGCTGCGTGCTGAAGAGCATACACATTTGGAATGGTTAAGTCTTCTTAGAATTTGACACTTTTATTATTATGGAATGTCCGCTTTATTTCTGAAAATGTTTTGTGGTTTTGTGCTCTTAAATCCATATTGTTTGATTTAATAGAGCTACTACATCCATTCTTTTTAGAGAGTTTTGTTTCTTTCCTTTCAATTTTTGTTTCTTAAAATTTTTTCTTTAAAGGACAGATATGGATGCTCTTAAACGCATAAGTATTTGAAAACACAAAATAATTTAAATATTTTAACATCCCACAAAAATTAAAGTCATTTTAGGATCAGCAACATATAAGGCTAAACATGATCTTTCCTCTACACCACCATTTGGCTGTTTTTGATAGAGGGAACAAGTCCATCCCATCAGGTGAGTATGGATAAGGCATAGTTGAAAGAGAGGGAGTTACAGATTCTGAAGACTAAGTTTGAAGGCCTTTGCTTACTGGGGCATGAGCTTGATGAAGATATTTAATGCTACAAGAAAGAAGCCCAACTTCACCATTTGAGAAGACAATTCTTAGAAAGTAGGGTTGTGAAATTCAAAGAAAACGGGCGTGAAAAATCTTGGCAAATAGTCCATCATGGTGAGGAGGGGTGACTCTTATCAGCTGTCAAGGCTGAAGCAAGAGGGCAGCCCACCCTCTCCACACAGCAGCCCCTGGCTGAAGGCTGCAAGCAGTACCCGAGCATCTGCTCCTCTCCTGACAAAGGCTGATGCTATGAAAAAAACCTTGATCTGGGCATCAACCTGGGACCTAAACCCGCTTTGCAACTGACATGGTTGTGACACAAAGGGTTGGACTCCCAGATCTCTGGTGGCCCTTCCAATATTGACATCTCAGGAGCCAGTGTGGTCCCAGCCAAACTCCCACTCTTGCTTTCAGATCCCGCAGGATGTCTTGCGTACAGTAAGTGATCACTAAGCCTTTGCTCAATGAACGAATAGACCAGTGAATGTATGATGCCTTCTCAGACCTGATTAGGGGCTCACTTCCGTAATCCCTGCAGTTCCTGAGCCTCATGCCTTTTCCTGCTGGTCTACAACTGTCTTTCTTCCTGACTAGACCGGGTGCAATGAGAGCCGGGAGTGTGTCTCAACCGTTAGCAAAACTAGGCACCGCGCAGGTGGCAGGGTTCTGGTGGAAGGGCTTGCTCCAGGACACCGCTCGGGCGCAGGGTCTCCGCCCCCATCTCCCGGGAGCTGTGGTGCTGCTTCATGTCCCCTTCCTCTCGTTTTTAATCAAACTATATCCTTATAATGTAACGTGGATTCCTTGAATACAGCATCAAGTTGAATATTTATTTTAATTCAGTTTGATAATCTCTGTGGTTAAATGAAGATGTTTATTCTGTTAGCATTTAATGGTCTTGATTGACGAGATTAAAATCTGTCATCTTTTCCACTTGTTTTCTATTTATTCTGTGTTCTTTGCTGATTCTCTCTTTTTTTATGTGTTTGTTGAGCGATTTGAGTATTTCTATGATTCTGTATTATTTCCAATATTAACTTTATCATTTATACCACTTTTAAAACTTTTTAAGTTTATCATATGCGCTTCACGTTTGGTGCAAGAATTTCACAACTGTATATTCCTGATTTCTACCTTCCATCTTTGCGGTATTATTAAAACTATGCTTTGTAATTTAGTATATTCTATAAATACAGTCCATTGTTACTTTTCTTGCTTTAGCCAGTGACTTATCTTTTAGAACAACACATAATGAAAAAAAAAGTTTGTATTTATTCTCATTTATTTATTCTATTTTCACTGTTCTTTGTGTGTGTATATAAAGCTAGTTTTCTGAATAACATTATATACCTTCTGCCTAAAAATGTTTAACTTTTCCAGTGATTTTGATCTGTTGCCAAAAATTCCTCTAAGCTTTTATTTTTCTGAGAAAGTTTATTTCTCCATTTTTGAAAGGTGATTTTTCTTGGAAAGAATTCTTAATGGACAGACTTTTTTTTTTCCCCTCTCAGCTCCATGAAAATGTTGATGACCTGTCATCTAGCTTTGCAGTCCCCAATGCCCCAGCCTAGGACATCAGTCTGTGGCCTGTTAGGAACTGGGCCACACAGCAGGAGGTGAGCAAGGGTGAGCCAGTGAAGCTTCATCTCTATTTATAGCCACTCCCCATCACTGGCACCACTGCATAAGCTCTGCCTTCTGTCAGATCAGCAACGGTATTAGATTCTCACAGGAGCACAAACCCTACTATAAACTGCATATGCGAGAGATCTAGGTTGCACACTCCTTATGAGAATCTAATGCCTGATGATCTGAGGTGGAACTGAGGCAGTGATTCTAGTGCTGGGGAGCGGCTGCACATACAGATTATCATTAGCAGAGAGGTTTGACTGCACAGTAAATATGTGCTTGAATCATCCCATCCCCCCACCCTTGGTCCATGGGAAAATTGTCTTTCATGAAACCAGTCCCTGATGCCAAAAAGGTTGGGGACTGCTGATCTAGCTTACATAATATTTAATGAGAAGGTTGCTGTAACTCATCATTGTTTCTCTGTGTGTGTTCTTTTTATTTCTGAATCTTTTAAGCTTTTCTCTTTGAATTTGTTTTCAGAAGTTAGAATACAACATTCTTATAAGATATATATAGACATAAATATGTATATTTGATATTTATCCTTATTTGCATTCTTTGAGCTTCTATAATCCATAATTTCATGTCTATTATAAATTTAGAAAAATTCTTAGCCATTATGATTTCAAATATTTCTTTTCTCTCATTCTCTCTCTTTTTTCTTTCTTGAATGTCAATTACACATATTGAAACTTTTACTATTTTCTCATAGCTCTTGGATATTCTGTTATGTGAGTGTAAGATTTTTTTCTTTCTTTGTCTTTTTTATCTCTGAATTCTAATTTGGGTAATTTGTCCTATATTATGTCTACTACTGAGTCTGTCTAAGACTTTTATGCCTATATTTTTTAAATACTTGCTATTATATTTTTATTTACAGGATTTCTATTTGTTTCTTTCTTATAGTTTCTGTCTCTTTGCTGAATAATCCATCTGACTTTGAATGTTTGTCTTTTCTATTATAACTCTTCTAAATTCTGTCAGAAATTTCCAACCTCTATAAACATATTTATATGTTATAATATGTTATATGTTATAAATATATAACATATTTATAACAAAATATAAATACATTTATATGTTATAAATATATACCATATTTATATGTTATATTATGTTAATTGATGTGCCCCTGGAAATTTGTTGATTTTTTTACTAGTTGTTTTGTTCCTCTTCATTTTTTGATGAAAATCATGTATCTTGTGTATGCCACTCAAGATGGGTGTATAAGGGTTTTTGTCTGTTTGTTTGGTTTTGGTTTTTTTTGAGTCAGAGTCTCATTCTGTCACCCAAGCCAGAGTTCAGTAATGTTATCATAGCTCATTGATTGCAACCTCCAACTCCTGGGCTCAAGCAATTTTCGTGCCTCAGCCTCCCAAGTAGCTGGTACTACAGGCGTGCATGACCACACCCAGCTAATTTTTCTATTTTTTGTAGAGACAAGGTCTAATTTTTGCTCAGGCTGATCTCAAATTCCTGGACTCATGCAATCTGCCCACCTTGGCCTCCCAGAATGTTAGGAGCATGAGCCACCGTGTACCCAGCTGGATGTACTACTAAGTCTTCACTGCAGGGGTTTATGTTAATCTAGTCAGAAGTTGGACTGGGTTTGAGGATTATTGTTCCTCTGATGACCCTCTACTCCATACCACAGGCTTCAAACTCCTCTAGTGATATCTTCTATTATTGTGGGGGATGATTTGTCAGAGGGTTTTTCTTAACATCTACTTTACCTTCAGTTTTAGGTCTCCATTTTTGCACTCCACCCCTAAGAAGGTCTGTTTTTACACCCTTGCAGCTTTCCCAGTCATAATTCATGGTCACTTTTTAACCTTGAGAACATACAGTGCATATTAGCATGGTAATGGGAGAGTGGAAAGGTATGTTCTCTGTTTATATGATTAAGTCTCCTTCATAGGCCTGTACTGTAATCCTGTGTTTCAATATTTCTACCCATCTTCTTTATGGAGATTTGGCCTGGAACATGTTCTCTTCTCTCCTTAAATGATAAAGAATGCTTCTTCTCCCCTTCCTCCACCTGCAATGGAATTTTAATAAATACTCTAATGATGATAGTGTTTGTTGTTCTTCCCCTCACATTTAAACTCTTGTTCCATAAGTGTGAAAGTGCCTGTGGTGCTTGTTTTTACACTCTCTGAGACCTTCGCCAAAGGGTACCCTTCCTCAAGTGTCTTACTCTGGTCTGTGAAAGCAAGTGGGGGTCTTTGGAAGAAAACAAAAAACTGGAAGAGATGCAGATTCCTATATCGACAGCCCTCCTGGCTTAACACTCCCTCATCAGTCTACATTTCATTTTCAGAACATTGTTATTGTTTTTAGACTGTATTTTCCTCAAGTTAGCAAATGTTTGTGTCTCATTTCTCCTGCAGATTCCTCTTTTTCCTTAGATTTTGGACTAGTTGGTCACTCTAAGATATCAGTTCTCAGTAGGTTCAGGAAAAGTCATAAGCTTGTAGTTTTGCCAGCTTTTCCTGTTATTATTAAGGAGGGCTTCTTCAGCTCCCTATATCTCCAAGAGTAAACTGAAAGCCTACATCTTTATTATAAATAATAATTTAAATTAGCTGAATAGAAGGTTCAGGAATTTAGTTACATGTGATGAAACTTCAGAACAACAGCAAGTTCATGCCCACCATGTCTCCTCTACCAAAAATGGTTGGCAAATTTTTGGTTATGAAAACAAAGTAAAGGGGGCAGCAAGACTTACCTAATTCTAAGTAATCCTAAAACTCAATGCAGTGTTTTCAAAAGTCTACACATGTAGTATACAATCTACCACTTTGAATTTAATGGGATAAAATAATCCCTTGATTACACCACCAGCTCAGCTTGAACTCAGAGGAATTACACAAAATTACATTAAAAAACATGAATTATAGAAATGTTGTTTTGCAAGAATTTTTTGAAGGAGCTTGTAAAAATTCAGGAGAATTCATCAACACCTAGACATTGAAAGTGCATAACCAGGAACAGAAAATCCTTTTTCTTAGTCAATCCTTAATTAATTGCCTGCTGAGGGGGTACTGGTTCTTCACTGAAGATGCCATATAGACATACACTATTTAAAGCTGCCACATGTAAGGCTGATTCATTATGATTCATTAGAGGACTAAAATATTGTCTTAAAACATTTATTCATAGCTATAGAAATAAAATGCTTATGATCACTTCTTTTCTCTTATTTTCTGTCTCTCTCTTTCTTTTTATATGTATGTGCACGCTTATGTGGGTACACATATTTTCCCATAATCTTACTGCTGTCATACACTCTCATATAATAAAGGTCAACAAAATAGATTATTTAGTGCATTATTAGCCAATAGTCTTTAGTGTATGATACTCAAATATCAATAAAGTAAAATATCAAATGAACTCAGTGATTTTTGACATGGAATTGTTTTATGCATTGTGGTTTCTTTTCATCATTTACTTGATATTCTGGCAAACGTGGCCTAAAATTCCATTTATGTAAGAGGGGGGCAATGGATTACTACCAGACATGTCATAAGGACATGAACACTAAATGCAAGTCTTTATTGACTCTAGGAGAATTCATGGAAATGACCAAGTTGACATAGGTCAAAGAATAACAGAAAAGGAGAGGTGTCGATCTTCTTTCACATTAGGATGGACATCACCCATATCCCCTGAGCCTTGGGGGATTGAATATATGATAACTGGAAGCAACTTCAGTAAAGTCACATGTATCAGTCTAGGTTCAACCAGACAAGCAAAGCAGTAGGAAATGCACAATAAAAGATTTATTACAAGGATTTGGCTTATATAATTGTGGGGGCTGGCTAGGCAAGTCTGAAATCAATATGGCAGGGCATGAGGTGGTGGGCTGGAACTCTATGAATAAAATGAAGCTGTTGTCCACAGGTGGAATTTCTTTTTCAGGGAAACTTTAGCTCTGTGCTTATGGCCTTTCAGTAGGTTGAATCATGTCCACTCTGATTAGGATAATCTCCCTTACTTAAAGTCAATTGATTATGGACGTTAGTCATCCAAAAAAATACCTTCACAACTACAGCTAGGTAGCATTTGATAACTGGGGTCTGAAGTCTAGCCACATTAAAAGAAAATGAACAATCAAAGGCACATTAGTATTTCAGGAGTGTTGAAGCAAATGAAAGGGATAGTTTAGAAAATATTTGTTACAGATTAGGTAGACATATTATGTGGACAGGCATCTATATTAGTCCTGGGCTACCCACCTTTGGACTTCACTTTACCTAGAAAATAAATCTTTATCATGTTTAAGTTACTCTTGAGTTTTCAGTTACAAAGGTAAATGATGCTCACATATGCAGGTTTAAGCATGTACAGCTGGCTAATTTTAACATGCAAATAACATGACAAGGAATTTAAAATTATCATGCAGTTTAAAATCCCCTGGAACTTTACTCTCATTTTCTAAATAAAATATGTGGAAAAGAATAACTGTACAGCATTATTCCAGAAAAAAGAATTGTGATTGAATTTAATTTTCCAAAGCCTAACTGAAATCTATAATTGGACCAAGATTTGATAGATTATAATTTATTTTTAATATGTAGCTAATTGTTTTCATGAAATCATAAATTTGTATTACTGAGGTATCACAGTGATAATTTCCATTGAACTATTTACTTTACAAATGAGGAAAGGGTGCACAGACATATTTTTGGATGGGTTCCATGCCAAACAGGTCACAAGTATCAGAATTAAGTTTACTGCACAGGATTTCAAATTATTAAAAGCTAATTCTTTCTGTTGTATCAGAAGCAATCATCTTAGATTAAAATATACAAAAAAATTAAAAGATGATTCATTTGGTCTTTATGGAAAGAGTGATATCTTCATAGAAATCTAAACTTTACTTAGTTCTAACAACTTTATATGCTTTAACAGGAAGTTTGTCATACAGGGTTAAATTTAAAAGGCAACAGTAGATTACATAAGCAAAGAACAAGAATCAGAACAACAAAATATCTCAGTTTGTATAAATGATAACTTGACATGGCCTCCACAGTTGAGTCTATTGTTGTGATTTTAAGGCATCTTTTGGAATAATTACACACAGTTACATAATAGCGCTTCTAAAAATCTCTGTTTAGAGGTTTTTTCAGGGCTTTCTATGGACACTCCCTCAGAAATCACAACATATTTAAAAAGAAGATAACCTCTGTCTGTGAGAGCTGTACTGATTCTTATGACACAAGTTAACAAATTAGTAAATTAAGGTTTTAGTGCACCAAATGATTCCAAAAAGAGTAAATAAATTGGTTAGAATAATAAAATATTCTATTTTTTATTTCCACATTATTATTATTTATTTTTGGTATACTTCACTCCAACAAAAAAAGAAGGTAGAAAACAGAAATTGTTGGATCACAGGATGTTTTAACAGCAACAACAACAACAACAACAAAGAAAGCGATTCATTGGCGAATGACTAGAAAAATAAATATTCTCTTTAAGTTTGATGAATCTGTTATATTGTATAAGAATTTTTAGCACATGATAACTACACTTTGTTTATTTTTTTTAGCTTACTTGATATTTGTACATCAAGGAAGAGCTCTTTTATCTGAATAATAATGGGCAATAATAGGATGTATATTACCGCTACATGGTGAATATGGTAAAACTCTCTTACGTGGGATGCAGACATCCTCCTAACATAGCAAGAAAAAGGTTATTATAATTAGCTTTAAAAAAGAATATCTCTTCGATAAGCATACACCACAACACAGAAAACTGAGAATATTACTAAATATTTGATATATCAAAGGTGAAACTATAGTGAAATTTGTAAAATATTTAGAATTAAAAATAGAAAAACATTTCATTTTGGTAAAGTTTCAGGCTATAAAATCAATATACACAAATCAAAAGCATTCATATATGCCAAGAATCATCAAGTAGAAACCCAAATAAAAAACACAATACCCTTTACTATAACCCCAAAGAAAATTAAATATCTAGGAGTATATTTAACGAAAGATATGAAAGATTTATACAAGGAGAACTATGAAACACTAAAAAAAGAAATTGCAAATGATTTAAACAGATGGAAAAATCTACCTTGTTCATGGATTGGTAGAATCAATATCGTTAAAATGTCAATATTACCTAAAGTGATCTTTAGAATCAATGCAATCCCCATCAAATTACCATCAGCATCCTTCACAGAGCTAGAAAAAACAATTCTTCACTTTGTATGGAACCAGAAAAAGCCTCGTATAGCCAAAGCAATCTTAAGTAAAAAGAACAACCTGGGAGGCATCAGTCTTCCTGACTTCAAGCTGTACTATAAAGCAATAAAAGTTAAATGAGCCTGGAATGGGCACAAGAACAGAAGCATCCATATCTGTAATAGATCTGAGATACCAGAGATGAAACCATCAGTATACGGTAACC
>VBSM01002608.1:134390135-134403603 GCA_008086735.1 Cheirogaleus medius
AAAAAGGATATGCATCAAATATAGCAAAATGTTACCATTTGATATTTTTGTGGTGAATAAATGGATGTTTGTTTAAATATCCCCAATATATTTATGTTTAAAATATTTTTATAAAGTAAAAATCATAATTATTTGCACAGGTTATCTATGTTTTCCTAAATGATCATCTCCATTTATACAGTTAAAATTGAATTGTACATTAAAAATTATATTATTTGTATCTTAGAGTCATGAGAAAATGAGTTACTCTAGTGTTGGAAATATGTTCTGATGGGTTACCAATTATTTATTTTCACCACTGACTGATTGACTAAAAAAAAAATTCTTTCATAGTTGCTGTTCTTTCCCCTGCAGTCAGAGAAAATGGATATTTTAGATTCCTGACACACAAGAAAGAGATGAAAGGCTTTTTCAGAAATAAATGTATAATATATATGTACACACATACAATACATATGATGTGATATATATCAGTAACATACATCTTTTTAAAAGAGTTGTATATGTATAAAAAGTAGCTGATTGTAATTTCAATTTGAAATTTCTAAATTATTTTCTCATTCGACTCAAAGTGTATTGGTAGATTCTACGTCATTTTTAAATGCAGAATATATGTGCCTGATAATCAAACTAGCTAACTGGGTTGCATATGCTAATTTATATATTTAAGCAAAAGTGAGTACCTCATCATGGTATTTAAATGCTTGCCAATTTTGATTTAAATTACAAAACATTTTGGTGCATGAAGGCAAAAATGTAATGTAATTACAGATAACATTTGTATTGTGCCTTGTTATTCCTGCAGTCTCACTATTCATGACTTCATTATTTTAATGGAGACATCCTGAAACAATGATGTAAAGGTTAGAATACAAATGTGTATTTTAACTATAACTTTCTATAAAGTTAGAAACTGCTTATAGTGAAACCATTGATGTGACATTAGTAATAATAGTGTAAACAAAGAGCATGTTTTTTTTTCACTTTGTATAATTCTCTGGAAATCCATCATATATGTTCCTTTTTATCACTGAATGTTATTTCATTGTATGCACACATCACAGTTTGTTAAATCATTTATCTATTGAAGGGCATTTGAGTTGTTTACAGTTTTTGACTGTTACAAATGTCACTGCTATAAGCATTCATGTATAAGTTTTCTTTATGGGTCATACTTTTGGTGTCAAGTAGAAGAATTTTTTGCCGACCTCTATATCCTAAAGATTATCTCTGATTTTTTTTCTGAAAGTTTTATAGTTTTTCATCCTACATTTAAATATAATAACCACTTTGACTTAATATTTATATAATGTATAGCACTTTGATCAAATTTTAATTTTTTGCCTGTAGATGTCCAATTGCTCTAGCACTATTTGTTGAAAGGTTATCTTTTGCCCATTGAATTACTTTTGCATTATTATAAAAAATTAGAGGGCATATTTATGTAGGTCTATTTTGGGGTTCACTGTTATGTTTCATTAAGATATGTTTATATCCCTCTGTCAATACTATAGTCTTGATTGCTATAGCTAAATTTTGAATTTGATTAATTGCTCTCAAATTATTCTTATTTTTCAAAATTGTTTTAGTTTTACAAGTCTCTCTGCCTTTCCATATAAATTTTAGAATAACGTCTAAATGAGCAAAAACTTTTGCTGGGATTTTGATAGAAATTGTATGAAACATGTGTATCAATTTGAGAAGTAACAAATTCATTGTATTGAGTCTTCTAATTCATAAATGTATTTTTTCATTTATTTACATCATTTTTTATATTTTTATCTACATTTACTGGTTTTCAGCATGCAGGTCCTGTACCTGTTTTGTTGGCATTACATCCAAATATTTCATGCTTAGTATGTAGAATAGCAATTGATTGTTGTGTGTTTATCTGGTGTCCTGTGACCATGCTGAACTCATGAATTAGTTCTAGGTTTGGAGATATTTTAGGTAGATTCTTTGGGATTATCTACAGAGACAAGCATGTTTTCTGCATATAGAGAATGTTTTATTTCTTCATTTTCTGTGATCTAAATATCTAAAAAATATCATTGAGGTTCAACAAATTTTTATAGCATGTAATAAAACTGATCATCAAAGAGGAGACATTTTGTAGTGTAGGACTACAGTCCCCAACCCTTGGGCTGCAGACTGGTACCAGTCCATGGCCTGTTAGGAACCAGGCCACACAGCAGGAGGTGAGCAGTTGGTAAGTGAGCAAAGCTTCATCTGTATTTACAGCTGCTCCCCATCTCTCATGTCACTGCCTGAGTTCCGCCACCCACCCCAACTCTGGCCCCAGGTCCGTGGAAAAATTATCTTCCATGAAACTGGTCCCTGGTGCCATAAAATGCTGGGACCACTTATATACAATATGTGATGGTTAATTTTATGTGTTAGTTTGGTTAGGCCATGCACAGTAGTTTGGTCAAACACAGATCAGATGTTGCTCTGAAAGTATTTTGTAGATGTGATAACATCAACAATTAGTTGATTTTAAGTGAAGAAGATTACTCTCAATAATGAGGGAGCCTCATCCAACCAGTTGAAAACTTAAGAGCAAAAACCCTAGTTTACCAGTGAAAAATAAATTCTACCTCAAAATTGAAACATAGAAATCCCTTCTGAGTTTCCAGCCTGCCAGCCTTCTCTTCAAGTTTCAAACTTAAGACTACAACATCAAGTCCTGTCTGAGTTTGCCGCTTGCTAGCTTACCCTAAAGATTCTGGGCTTCCAGCTTACTGGCTTGTCCTACATATTTCAAACTTGCCAGCCTCATAATTGTGTGAGTTAACTGCTTAAAATAAATTTATACATATATATATGATCTATACATACCTATATATTTATATAATATATATGATTTATACAAATACACGTTTATAAATTTTTTGTGTGTATATATGTGTGTGTGTAGGCTTAAGCATTAAAAGAATATTTACAAAAATAGTTTCATTAATGCTAGTCATATAATTCCCTGAGAAAGTTTGAGGAAAAAAAACCCCACCTAGTATGAGTATTGAGAAGCCCAAATCCTGTTAATTTATTTATTCACACTCTAGATTAAATTTATCATATATAGACTGTAGAGGGGGAACTGACAGGACAATTCTTCTTCAGTTACAATTCTTTATTACTGTTCTCTAAAGATTGGCATCACTGTTTCCTGTGTTATTAAAGACATTAATCTAAAAATACCTGAAATGACCCTGACAATGGATTTGCTAGTATTATGGTTTGCTTAGCCGACTGATCTTGTTAATTAGATCGTTGAACTACAGGAAATATCATCAGTTTTATTGTGGTACTCTAAATTTGACAGTTTGGGACCTTCAGACAATCCATTCACTGTGCGGGAAGATGGGCCATCTTTGGAATCAAAGTCAAAGGAGCTAATGTGAAACTGAATAGATTACAGAATAAAACATTCTCATCCATAGAGTTCTTTAGAGACCTAGATTTCATCCTTTGAAGACTTGTAAATTAAGTATAATATCACTCAAATATTTAGTCCAAAAGCTTTGGACATACCTTCCTAAAATGCTTTCTCCTATGTGGTTTATATTGGGTGGAATAAAGGAAAACTATAACATAACTACACAATAAATGAGGTTTTTTCTCCCCTTTTGATTGTTATGGACTGTTACATTCTCTAAAATAAAACATGGGAGCTCTACGAGTACTTCATTCTTACATGCTCTGAAATGCACATTGCTTATTGTCTAAGATGACAGTTTAATACAAGCAGTGTCCGATGCCTTATAGGGTGATTCAATTTGGGAAAATTAGGGCAAAATAGAAACTTAATTAAGGTAAATCAGAATGTTATAGTATAAGATTGGTAATGTTGGGTAAATACCCAAGGGAAGTCATGTATCATCAGTGAGTGGAAGTAGATGTAGCAGCATTTACAACGGATCAAGAGAGAAGCAAGATCAATATTTTTTAATGAGTTATCCAATTGATTTCCTAGTATTTTAAAAGAATTAAGCTTTCCAAGTGTGGACTTTTCACACATAATCTGGTATAAAGGTATTTTTTAAAAAGGCACCATCATCTCTGACCTAGATTGAAAAGCTCTCCTAACTGGTCTTCTCAACTTTCACTTTGGTTCCAAGCAATGCACATTCTACAGTTCAAAAGTCAGGGAACTTTTTCTAAAATGGCAACAAAATCATGCCATCCCCTGATTGCCACTGTCACTTAGAGTAAGTGCAAATGCCTTATAAGGTGTGCATGGTCTACCTCGAGCCTTGTCCCTCACTGGCCTAGCACACTAATTCTCATTTACGGACATAGTGGACTTCCAGAGATTCCTAAAATGCCCTTAGTCCTTTCTGCTGTATGAACTCTGCCCATTCACCCTCATACATCACTAACTCCCATTCTTCAAATGCCAGCTTTAAATTTACTTTCTTACAGTGGCCCTCATCAATTCCCTAATCTTCTATTTTCTTTCAAGCATTGTGTTCTGTTCTTCATAACATTTAACACAACTCACGCTGCATGTATTAATTGGGGCACATGTTAAGTTGCTATTAATAAACAAATAATAACAAAAACTAAGATTCAGTAGCTTAAATAAGGTAGAATTTAATTTCTCATTCCCAAAATAGTACAGACATGAATGGTCTTGGCCTGGGACAGAGGCTTTGCAATCTTCATTATCTTTGAGTTCAAGACAGTAACATGTTTCAGCAACATCTTACTATCAGTCAAGGGGGTAGGGGGAAGAACTCTTTCCATGGAGTATTATTCATGTGAATTATACATTCATAAATTACAATACATTGATATTTAATAATTCCAAAATTAAAACATTACATAAAAATCTTTTAGATATAAGTTTTATTTGCATTCTTAGTAGTTAAAAATCAGAATTGGTTTTAATCTATTTAATCTAGAAAAACGACACCTTTCAGAAAACACTGTTTTGCCTTTTATTTCTGCCAATAAAGGATTAATTGCTATGGGAATTGACCTCCTACTGCATAAAATCAGAAAACTGGACAAATGTTTTCAGACAATAGAAAACAGGCAATGCTGGAAAATAATGAGAAAATTGCCATAATTACTGCAGTTTATTTCATTCTTCCTGGCTGCAAAGCAGGAAGAGGAAGCTCAAAAAGAACTCAAAGTCTGAATTGAGAAGATAGATAACACAGCTTAAAGAGATCACTATGGCTAGAAAATGTGGAGCAGGTTGTCAGAGGGAAGATAGTTTCACACAGAAGGGTTTGAGACTTTGGGTGTGTGGTAGAGCTAATTTATCCCTAGCGCAAATGCTGCTCTGGAATTAGTTTAACAAAGCTTTCAATTAAGACTTTGTTTTTTTTTTTTTTTTTTTGAGACAGAGTCTTACTTTGTTGCCCAGGCTAGGGTGAGTGCCGTGGCGTCAGCCTAGCTCACAGCAACCTCAAGCTCCTGGGCTCAAGCAATCCTTCTGCCTCAGCCTCCCGAGTAGCTGGGACTACAGGCATGCGCCACCATGCCCGGCTAATTTTTTCTATATATTTTAGTTGGCCAATTAATGTATTTCTATTTTTAGTAGAGACGGGGTCTCGCTCTTGGTCAGGCTGGTTTCGAACTCCTGACCTTGAGCTATCCACCCGCCTCGGCCTCCCAGAGTGCTAGGATTACAGGCGTGAGCCACCGCGCCCGGCCTCAATTAAGACTTTGAAGGATCAAATTTATACCCAAGTGAAATAACTGCATTCACAAACAAGTCCAACATTCTTTAAAGTAATATAACAAAACCCAGTGTGCAACAGTGTGAATCACAATGCCTGACATCTAATTTAAAAAATACTTGACAATAAAAGGAACAAGAAAATATGACAAATAACTGTGGTGGGGAAAGGGGGATCCATGTTTAATTTTGCTTTCTGCTTTTTCTTTTTTTACTGGTTGGGTTTTAAAAATAAATATTTTGGTATCTTCATCATCAAGGTCCTAATGGGAAACAAAACACTATTTTACATACTAGTTATTTTAATCCAATATGAATGTATGCAAACTGGCTACATTGATGACATTGGTTCATCATTGTCTATCTGGACTAACCAACTATATAATGTATATTAACATGATAAATTATGTTGCTTTTGCCATGGTTTGGTTTAGTTAGATTAAGGTCAGAGCTTTGCTTTGATGCCTATTGATGGAAACATTGAAATGTCTGAAAAGATTGCAAAAAGATCATTTTCTTGCTCCCAATTATCCTCAAGAATAAAATGGAAAAATATAGGCACCTTGTACAGTAACTTGCTAGTTGGTTCTTTTTGTTTCACTTTGAGTTATTCTTCTCTGGTAGCCCTTCTGAGTCAAACCCTTGCCCTTAAAAAGGAGACAGTTAGAAACACTCATCTGCCCCCACACTACAATAGCAGATGTGGAGAGTGCCGTTATCACATGACAAACAGCTCCCAAATCATTCTCAAGTATTTAAAAATATATAAACATTAAAGTGGAAATTATCCTTCTCTAGGAAAGATGAATGTCTTTCCTAGGTATACCAGTACTGTGTTATCTACAAGGAATGGATTTTTACTGTTTATCTTTTGAATTCTAATAGTCACATTTAAATATGTGGCATCATTTTCTGAGATCTACTATACTGACCTTGGAAATGATTGATCTATGCCCTGGTCCCAGTATAAAAGTTTCTATTAAAAATAATTTCAAAAAATTAATTCCACGTGTTCATTTCTCACTTTGTCATTCCTGACCTTAATCTTTTAGGACACTTTTAGAAGGCAACATGGCCTCGTTACTATGCTCCCTATATCTGAAAAGCCACACAAACATTCCTTGCTACTCACCTTTTATATAGGAATTATTTCAATTATCCTTTCCAATGTTTAATCATAACACTGTTTTACAGGTGACACAGGTCATGAAACATTACTCCTGTGCTATTCATGCTATGAAATGTCAAGTCTCTAATCTGTTGATATGTAAATCAGATATTTGTTTCAGAATTTCCATTCCTCAATCATAGTCTTTGTCAAGGTGTCTTAGGTGAGTAGGCAAAACAAAAACTAAAAAATGTGTCAATGCCATTTATAACCTACTTAAAACTTCATGGTCCTGAAGATTTATGCCCACAATAATAGTATGCCTGCTAATTTGGTGAGGAGTTTTCTGTAACCCCTAAGGGATTTTTCCATTGATTAAAGGCAGACATTGCAAGGACATATCCTTTCTCAGTTAAAGTGACAATACAATAAGTAAACCAGACTCATTCCCATGCCTGTAAATGTAAAGATTTATAAAATGAAGGCGTTTTACCAAGAAGAGATACGGGTGGCGAATAAGTTTGTCAAAGATGTGCTGAACTTCATTAGTCGTTCAGAAAATGCAACTTAAAATGAGATACTACTTCATACCCATCAAAATGTCTAAAATTAAAAAGTTTGATAACAGTAAGTACTGTTAAGGATATGAAATAACTGGAACTTTTTATTACAGCCAATTGTAAAATAGCTGAGCAGTTTCTGATAAAGTTAAACATACACTTAATGCTCCTAGGCATTTATCCAAGAGAAATGAAAGCTTATGTTCACATCAAGAATTGTGTGCAATATTTGAGGAAACTTTATACAAGTATTCCAAACTAAAAGCAAATCAAATGACCATTACACATTAGTGGGTAAAGAAAAAATTAGTATATCTACACAATGGATTACTTACTATTTGGCAATAAAATATAATAAACTACTTATTTATAGGCACTAATATGAATGCATCGAAGAAATTTTGTGTTAAACAAAAAAAGCCAGAAATTTAATATTATATCCTGTGTGATTCTAATTTTGTGAAATTATGGAATAGGCAAATCTGTAGTGACAAAAGACTTATCAGTGATTGCCAGGAGTCAAGGGTGGGGAAAGGACTGACTACAACTGATTGACTTCTTGCATGATGGGAATATCCTATATATTCTATGATGTAGTGGTTGTATGTCTGTATATTTTTGTTAAACCTATTGAATTATATATTGAAAAATGAAAAATCTTGATGTAATGCAAGTTATACTTTAATAAAACTGGCTTCCTACTAATCTTACTAAAATAAATTCTTTTTATCATGGTCCTTATACCTCATTTCTGGAGATAAAATGCCTCTAGAAATTTACTCAGACAAGGGCAGCAGCTGTGTCTTTCCTGTGAATTGTAGATATACCTTCAAATCCACCCTTATTCATTTTTCATGTTCCTGAGTATATCATTTTCATGTTTATATTTAATCAGTAAAATTATTTTATCTGCTTCGTCCTTGTTAAGTAGGAAACCTCTCTTTATTTTTGGACCTAGAGTTTTATTGAAATCTCCGTTTTCAGTTATTTAATGCCTCTCTTTGGTAAGTTCAGTGTCAATCAATGCCAGAAGCAAAGCAATAGCTGATATTTACTGAGCATTTCTTTAGTGAAAAAGCAAAAGATTTATACACTCTGCAGAGGGACCAGAATTAGATGATACATACTGAGCATTTCTTAGGCACTAATCACTGCTCAACTTTTTACATACATTAATTAGTTGTTCATAATAACCTTGGGGACTATTACCATTCTCATTTTATGCATGAAGAAACTAAAGCACAAAGGAAATAACTTGACCAAGATCACAGAGCTAACAAATGATAAAATTGAGATAACTATCACTCATTCCAAGTATAGTGGCTCTCACCTATAATCCCAGCATTTTGGGAGGCTGAGGAGGGATGATAGCTTGTTAGGAGTTTGAGACCATCCTGGGCAACATAGTAAGACAAACAAAACAAAACAAAGCAAAACAAACAAACCAAAAACACTAAGGATCAGCTGGTGTGGTGTCATGTACCTAGAATCCCAGCTACTTGGGAGGCTGAGGCAGGAGGATCACTTGAGCCCAGGAGTTTGAGGCTGCAGTGAGCTATGATTGCACAACTGTGCTCCAGCCTGGGTGACAGAGCAAGATCCTGTCTCTAAAAAAAAAAATCTATATCTATATCTATAACTGTCATTCATAAGGTAAGTGATGAATGGATACACCAGTCAATTGTTGGGTCCCACATTGCAAATGCCAGAAACCACAAACAACAACATAGATGTCTATAGTCAACACTTTTAACCTCAAAAAATATAAAAATTAAACTTGTTTTGTAGTATTTTTACCAGATTCATCAGCCAACCCAGGGACATCATGTTTCAGAACACTTTCTCCAATTAAGAATTCACTCTTTCTTAGAAATAGTTTTTTACTTATATTAAGTCACTAGTACAATTAATTTTAGCTCTGGTTGTGTTTTTAGAGTCAATTTTTTCTCTATTAAATTATGACAATAAGCAGGGCATTAACATACATGTGGGAAAGCATGACAAAAGTGTATTTCATTCCTTCTTATACAAAACAATTTCTGGATACATCCTGAAAATGGATATAAAAGAAAGTATTAGTGAGAGAAAGTAGCTTGTACAACTTCCCTTCCCCTTGCTGAATTTTCTCTCCCATAGTGACTGTGACGATGATGCCTAATGACTTCCCTTGGCATTGAGAGTCACCAAGGCCTATCAGTTGTTGATTTTACTGGTCAGACAGGCCTATTATATCAGAGTTTGAAAGTATCTCTACACCTTCATGCATCATTTCTTTAATGAAAGAATCCAATATCCTCTTGTCCTCCAGGGAGTCTAAACTATTTGAATTTTATCACAGCTCTCCACTTCAGTAACTGTAGAGGTTCCCAATTAGTATGTTCAATTAAAACTTGGTTAAGTGCGTGTTTTGTTGTACCTTAGCCACTCGAGCAGTATTGGCTGGGTTTCCTATACACTCATCATACTTATACTACAGATGCCTTCTGGTATTAAAATCAACATCATATTTCTCAAAAACAGATTAATGTTACCAATACTTAAATTATCACCACTTTTCCTTCTTTTATGACTATATTCTCTTATTCTACCAAAAATCCAGGAAGTATTTGTTAGAGCATTTAAGAAACAGTACAAATTGAGCCACAGTATTTAAAGGTGAAAGAATCCATTGCCTCCCACTGTAAGCCATTGTAAGGTGAAATAAGCAGATGGCTTCAGATCTCTCACAGGAGGTCTTGTGAGATTACATGCCCTGAGATCAGTTGCCATTTTTACCCCTTTCCAGAATTAGTTTTCCCTATGCAGGAGGTTTGAAACTACTCCCCTTGCTGGAATTTCTGTTTTCAACTCTTTTGCTCTTGCTCTCCCTAATTGCCAAAATTAGGTTAAATGCTGCCAGCAAGTTTTAGTTAAAGCAGAGTAGTCTTTATAGTCAGAAAACACTCACTGCTGTCATCAATGCCAAGGCAGCACCAGCACATTGGGGAATCCATCATCATTCATGTGTTTGATTTTTTTTTTTTTTTGCACATGGAAAATAGTCTTCAAATTTATTTATTTAGTTTTAACTGGTCTTTTCTTCCTCCAACCCCTACTGTAATATTTTTTTCCAAAATTCCCTTTGTTTCATTTGCTGTGTTAGTTAGTATCACATATGGCAAAGTTTTCCCCAAAACCAGACCTTCAAATGACTGAAAACCCATTTATTAGAGAGGAGAACCCAGGGTGCACAAATCGGATTATGAGAAAAGTAAGACAGAGAAGGAAGAAATGCCAAAAAAAAAGAGTGTGCTAATGAGTATGGCAGAAGTTGACAGATAAAATACAGGACACCCAGTTAAATTTGAATTTTAAGTAAACAGGACTTTTTTTTATATCTATAAGTATGTGCCAAATTTTGCAAGGGACACACCTACACTAAAAAAATTATTTGCTGTATGCTAAACTTCAACTTTAACTGGCCACCCACCCTGTATTTTTATTTGTTCAATCTGACAACTCTAGTATGGTACCACCATGAACAAGTAAGGCTTAATCTTAAGAAATCATATGGAACATGTCTCAAAATCGTCCCCTGTCTGTGTGGTTCTAGCTTCCAGTGAGCTCCATCTTCACTATTTTAGAACTCATTTTCCCTATTGACATAGCTCCTGAATAAAATCTGTTTTTACAGCTTTAACTACTGTCTAGCTCTGGAAAGTCACATTCTGGTCTTATAACTGAGCTCAGTGGGCTGAATTAAATAGTAGCAGGTGTGTTCAATTCAGGGAGGTGTTAGCAAATCCGTCTTGCTGCTTGACTAAGTCACACCTCCTAATATTTTTCATCAAAAATAAAGGTGATTTTTAAAAATCATAATTTGTCCAAATCAAATGTCTATCTTTTTTTTTTTTTTTTTGAGACAGAGTCTCACTCTGTTGCCCCAGCTAGAGTGCCGTGGCGTCAGCCTAGCTCACAGCAACCTCAAACTCCTGGGCTCAAGCGATACTTCTGCCTCAGCCTCCCAAGTAGCTGGGACTACAGGCATGCGCCACCATGCCCGGCTAATTTTTTCTATATATTTTAGTTGGCCAATTAATTTCTTTCTAGTTTTTTTTTTAGTAGAGATGGGGTCTCGCTCTTGCTCAGGCTGGTTTCGAACTCCTGAGCTCAAACGATCCGCCCACCTCGGCCTCCCAGAGTGCTAGGATTACAGGCGTGAGCCAAATGTCTATCTTTTAATTTACTTAAAAAACAAGTTGAAAAGAGAAAAACAGTATATTATGTATTCTCTAACATTAAATTCAGGAAACAAAATAGAAAGTAGAAGGATTTTTAATGTTCATAAAACATGCTAAATCAGGCCTTAGGCATTAACAATTAGGGACCACACAAAATTTTTACTTTAATGATATTCACTCACTTATATTGTGCCAACAGGCTCACTTTTCACTTCTGTTGTAGGCTTTTAATTGGCACAGCCAGAGCAGAAGGTGTGAGTCTTTAGACTTTCCTAAATATAGTCCATGAGGAATGTCAAGTCACTGCAATGTATGGTTGCATTTGCACAGGCAAATGGTAGGTGTTATGTAGGTGGGAGATATTAGTGTTCAGATTCTTGCTGTTTGACCTTGAGTTTCAGAGTCAGCCAAGTCAGGTATTACAAGAGAGGCTGGGACAGAGAAATTTGGGTTTTTCAGTAGATGTTGTTGGGAAGTACAGTATTTTTTGCTTTCACTCTATTTCTCACCCAGATTTTCAGGTGATGTGTTTTAACTGAAAGATGGCTATGTTCTATGTGTACATGTAAAAAGTTCTAACTTGTATTTGATAATTCCAGGCCTTGGTAGGCAATAATAAATCAACTCTCACAAATAATAACTAATTTTTTAGGAATAAAAGAATAATATTTGTAATATTTATGGGATTTAAGGGTCATTCTACCTACTATGAATCCTGTGGTCTCAAATTGACTCTAGATTTAATAATTACATAGAATGCAGAACTCATACTATGAGTCTTCAACCACAGAAAGCTGATAGATTATGTTAATACACATAAAAGGAAGGGAAAAGTGGGTGGTTATTATACAAAAATAATTTTTTATTAGATTGATATAGAGAAATATCAAGGACTTAAAGGATAAGACTAAAATTATAATTAGCCATTAAACTCTAACTTTAGAAACCAGGTTTGCTCAGAATATCAAAGAAGAATTTACATAATTTGAAAAATAATCTCTAGTTTTCATATCAAAACAAGAGTAATGGAAGGGGGGAGAGAAGTAGCAGATTAACCAAATAAGCTATAAAAAGTTAAAACAAAATTCTTGGAAAAAAATTTGTGATCAAATAATATGAATGAGATATAAAAAAATAAATATTTAAGGCTAGACACAGATAAAAGAGATCATATATAGACCTTGGTTCAACCCTTCTTGATAATGGAATTAGAAAAGAAGGAAATGTGTACATGTTTGATTGTTTTATCGCTATTTAGAAAAATAAAATAAAACAAAACAAAACAATGAATAGGGCTCAAAAAATTCTAACACAGGATGAAGGTTATACCAGAATCTCCAAGGGCTGAGAAGCCAGAATTAACAAACAAAAACAATAAAACCAAAAAATTGTTTATAGTTGAACTTTTTAAATTTAAAATGATTTTTAATTATAAAATAAAGGGTTAACCTAATCTATGTTGAATTTTCATTTTTAAATTAAAAGAATTTATTGTTAGAGCATTTTTAGGTTTATAGAAAAATTCAGTGGAAAGTACAAAGTTTCCAAACACCCTCGCTCCCTTTTCCCCATCCTCTACCCTACAACACTTACAGTTTTCTCCATGATTAACATCTTACATTATTGTGGTACATTTGTTACAATTGATAAGCCAAATTGATACATTCATATTAACTTAAGTTCATAGTATATATTAGAGTTCATTCTTGTGTTTGGACAGTCTACCAGTTTTGCCTAATATATTTATTTTTCCTAATTTATATAATGACATGTATTCATCATCACAGTATCATAAAGAATAGTTTAACTGCCCTAAAAATTCACTTGGTGGATTTTTGGTTCCACCAATTCATCCTCCCCATCTCCCTCAAACTTCTGACAACCAATGTTT
>VBSM01002608.1:134405324-134431250 GCA_008086735.1 Cheirogaleus medius
AAATATAAACATATAATACTTGAGTGATATGACAGGAAGAACACACATGAAATAAACAGGTGAGACATCAAAATAATGGGGCCCTAATTTTGTATGGCAAAGACAAAATATTCATAATGGAACTTACAGAGAAAATAAAATTTGAGCTAGCTGTGGGAGGGAAGCTAAGTCAAAATCCTAGAATTATAAGTTAAATTTTTTCGGGAAACATGTATTGTGACTTCCTATGACTATTGACCTATTTTTATTAATACCTCTATTTCCATAAGACAAGGATAAAGGATATTACATAACACATCATAAAGAGAGAGTGAAATTTAATGCAATTAATTTATTTAGAATGAGGAGTACATAATCTGGAAGTTGGGAAAGAACTATATGGAATTATCTCTTCTGAAGATTTTTTAAATTAATATACACTTGTGCCTAAGATGCTTTACATAGAGCCTTAGGTTTATTATAGACATGATTTATGCTTTGATAACATTATGTTGATGAGTCTTCAGCAGTGAAGAATTTATTGCCAAGTATGGCATTGATGAATGCAATATTTAACCATCTGATACGTGCTTCACACTCTAGCTTATACACCCACAGGCTGGGTGCTGTAAGTTTTACATAATGCTGGCCTCCATTGTTGAATCATAAATAAGAGTTGCTTCGCTACACACAATATTTGAAGTTCTAGTTGATATATTATGCAATGTACCTTATCCTAATATTTTTCAGAATTTGTTCCGAAATGACCATTATCCATTACTAGTTCAGGAGCTTAAAGGAATAAAATTTATTTCAATGATATAATGAGCTTTCATAGATGCTACCATCATTCCATTTTACAGTTTCAGGAAATTGTGAAGATGAAGTTTAAAAATCCTTTAATTGTTTCCTGGGACATATGATTTTTAAACTGAAAACAAATCCTTGCAAATATTTCCCCCATTATTATTCCCTGTATATAATATGAATTATTAATGATATCACACAGAAAAAGAGATTTAATTATCCCATAAAAAATTTGTGTCCCTACTTAAGTTTTGATATTTTGACTGATAGTTTAGGCTTAGTAAATATGGAGAGAAAGATTACAGACTAAATTGTTCACAAAAATTAAATTATCCTTTAACTCTATTACATCATGTTTTTTTCCTTTCCATATGAAGGTGTCTTGACAAACCAAAAGTAGCATTTGATAGTACCTATAGATGTATTAAAATTGATAGTCTATAATACTGGTAGCAGTTAGCTTTAAAATCCATTATAAACGAAGGTTGTCAGGAAGATAGAAAATTTAACTATATAGAGGAAAAAAAGTCTAGAACTCACAATAGTAGGCACCTGTGTTTATGTCACTGTCTTACACAGCTTGGGCTGCTACAACAAAATACCATAGAATAGGTGGCTAAAACAACAGAAATTTATTTCTCATAGTTCTGAAAGCAGGAAAATCTAAGATCAAAGTGCTGACAGATCAGGTGTCAATGGGGCTTGCTTCCTGACTTGCAGATGGAAATCTTTTTGCTGTGTCCGCACATGGCAGAGAGGAGAGAGAGAGCACGGTCTCTTGTTTCTTCTTATAAGGGCACTTATCCATTCATGAAGGCGTCACCCCTATAACCTAATTACCACTCAAAGCCCCACCTCTTAATACCATCACATTGGGAGGCCAGTAGGATTTCAACTGTGAATTTTGGAGGGACATGTTCACTTCTTAACACTCAGATAGAATTTGATTTAATTAAAGAGCACACACAGGATAGAATAATATAGAGTTGAAGCATATTTTGCTGGCCTAAGACAAAATCTCCATGAATTACTTCACACATGTGTATTAACATGTTTTAACTTCTTTTAACATTCCAGTCAAATAAGGTTTTGGTTTGTTTGTTTTCAAAGCACAGTGAAACCTAACTTAAAAATGAGCATCCTCATATAGCCATCTAATCTTCGACAAAGCAGACAAAAATATTCACTGGGGGAAAGAATCCTTATTCAATAAATGGTGCTGGGAAAACTGGATAGCCACATGTAGAAGGCTGAAGCAGGATCCACACCTTTCACCTCTCACAAAAATTGACTCACGCTGGGTAACAGACTTAAACCTAAGGTATAAAACTATTAGAATTCTAGAGGAAAACATTGGAAACACTCTCCTAGATATTGGCCTAGGCAAAGAATTTATGAAGAAGACCCCAAAGGCAATCACAGCAGCAACAAAAATAAATAAATGGGACCTGATCAAACTAAGAAGCTTCTGCACAGCCAAAGAAACAGTCATGAGAGCAGACAACCTACAGAAAGGGAGAAAATTTTCGCATCCTGCACATCTGGTAAGGTGCTGATAACTAGAATCTACTTAGAACTCATGAAAATCAGCAAGAAAAAAAAATCAAACAACCCTATCAAAAAGTGGGCAAAGGACATGAACAGAAACTTTTCAAAAGAAGACAGAATAATGGCCAACAAACATATGAATAAATGCTCAACATCTCTAATCATCAGGGAAATGCAAATTGAAACCACAATGAGATATCACTTATCTCTAGTAAGAATGGCCTTTATCAAAAAGTCCCCAAACAATAAATGTTGGCATGGATGCGGAGAGATAGGAACACTCCTACATTGCTGGTGGGACTGCAAACTAGTTCAGCCTCTGTGGAAAGCAATATGGAGATACCTTAAAGTGATACAAGTAGATCTACCATTTAATCCAGCAATCCCACTAATAGGCATCTACCCAAAAGAACAAAGGACAATCTACAAAAAAGACACCTGCACTCGAATGTTTATAGCAGCACAATTCACAATTTCAAAGATGTGGAAACAACCCAAGTGCCCATCAATACATGAGTGGATTAATAAAATGTGGTATATGTATACCATGGAGTACTATTCAGCTCTAAGAAACAATGGTGATATAGCACATCTTGTATTTTCCTGGATAGAGCTGGAACCCATAATACTAACTGAAGTATCCCAAGAATGGAAAAACAAGCACCACATATACTCACCAGCAAATTGGTATTAACTGATCAGCACCTAAGTGGACATATAGGAATTACATTTATCGGGTATTGGGCAGGTGGGAGAGGGGAAGAGGAGACGGGTATATACATACATAATGAGTGAGATGTGCACTGTCTTGGGGATGGTCATGCTTGAAGCTCAGACTTGAGGGGGGAGGGGGGCAAGGGCATTACACATAACCTTAAAATTTGTACCCCCATAATATGCTGGAAAAAAAAAAAGAACAGTGATGATCTACTTCATTTTCCGTGCCCCAGTAGTCAGCTCTATGACTCAGTCTATTCCTCCATCAGTGGCTGTCTGTAAACTAAGGAATGTCTGGATCTTTGTTACCATATAAATAACAAGTTTATAAGCAATCAACAGAAAGTTCTATGTGACAGTTGCCTTGATGGCTCACTCATCATTACTTAGTGTTTGACAGTCACATAATGTGATAGATTCTATTCATTTTTAACTGTTGTCAGGCATGAGGTTTGTTGGCTCTTCATTTCTTTTTAGGCTACAGAGTAATGTGTAAGCATTGTACAAGTAACCAGAAATTTGCTTTCGTGTTAAAAGCAAAAGGTTCTACTAGTTTCACAACTTCAGTGATTTAGTGCGTCTACTGTATTTGCAAACATGCAATTATGAATGGTAATGCCACCAATAATATAATTAGAAGAAATATGGTTGAATTTATTTAATTACTGGTATTTAAGTTCAGATAGTTATTTGTCAATTAATAAAATCTAGCCAGTTATTTTCAAAATAAATCCAACACAAGGGAATGGAGTTATTTGTCCTCATCTGTAGGATTTAGCATATCTTCAGTGGTTGTCCATTTATTTTCAAAGGTGAGGAAAAGAGAAATATAAATAATTTTTATACACTTACTTTTATTTTCAGAATATTAAATTTTTAGCATCCATAAAAATATATATTCTGAATAAGACCAAACTATCTTGAAATATCACATGGTTAGAGACTAAAGTTTCTTTGTTTTCATACAATGAATTTTAGGTTCATCATTGATAAAAAATAAATGAAGAAATACTATAAATGATTTGAAATCTACTTCCTTTGGGCATTTTGAGCTAAACCATGTTACATTGTTGAGGCATATGATGTCTATGGATCTGATGGTTCTAGTTCAGAGGTCAGCAACTTTTTCTGTAAAAACCAAATCATAATTATCTTAGGCTTTGAAGGCTATAGAGAGAGTCTCTGATTTTTTATATTTCTGTGGAGGGACAGGCTCTTGGAGCTACTTCTGCTATTTTTGCTGAAATCACCCAATTTGACTAGGCCTAATATTAAATCACATGGGTTGAGAAGAGGACCATGAGCTGGATAATAAAGTTGTCCACATCAAACTCTTCTGCAACTAACCAGTGTCAGATAGTTGTCTTAAGGGGGAAATGATACCAAACAACAAATAAAAAATTACTAAGTTACAATTATTTAAGTTGCAAGATGAAGTAGCTACTCTTTTAGAATATCATTTTAATTAAAGGAATGATAAACCCATAAATTATGGCTATTCAATATTGGGTATTTGGTAAACATTATTTCAGAAATCAGTGAAGCATGCACTTTCTTTAAAAGTGGCCAATGGTAAAAGTTGAGATTTTAAGTGGCACTAGAATTATGAAAATAGCTACTGTAAATTCGATAGGTTCCTAATGTATAATGACTTTTCTGATGAGATCTGTGCTTATGTTAACAAATATAGTTTTTTGATATTGTATGAAATGTGTCACCATTTGGAAAACCTGGATAACAGGTACTTTCTAAATGGCCAATGTGTGATGTTACAAAACCATGCAGGGGTAAAAAATCCATTCACTATGCAATATAAACCAATGAATTTTAATACAACACCCTCCAAAAGTAGAAAAAGTTTGTTTATATGGCTCTGAATTCTGCATTGCTCTGCCTTTTAAGGAACTACCACTTGTCAAAGTTTGGTATAGTATAAAAGAAGAACATTCATAATTATATGAGATGGCTATTAAAATACTTCCCCCTTTTCTAATTATATGTCTGTGTGAGGAAGAATTTTCTTCATATGTATCAATAAAAATAACATATTACAATTGATTGAATAAAGAAGCAGGTATGGAATCTTGCTGTCCTCTATTAAGCCAGATATCAATCAGATTTTTTTAAATGTAAAAAATGATAGTCTTCTCACAGTTTTTTTGATTTTGGAAAATGTAGTTATTGTTATAAAAATATTTTTTTATGTTAACATGTAAATGACTTTATTTTTATTGTTAAATGAATTAATAAATTATTGCTTTATTTTTAGTCTTAATTTCTAAATTGGCAAATATTGTTACCTAAAACTTATGCAAACACACGCTCTTTAGAGTCCTTAATATTTTTTAAGAGTTTAAATATTGAGATGAAAAAGTTTGGGAATAGCCTTAAGTGTCTTCTATGTACCTGGTTATTCTCTCTTCAGCATTCAACATCTTGAATCGAAAAGGCAGATAGATACTTAAGAAGGCAATAAACAAACTTATGAGAAACTGATTCTTTTTACATATATATTTTATTCTATGCAAATGTATGTGTAATTCATTCAAAGGGAATGCAATGTTTTCTCAAATTGGACTTTGGTTTCATTTTTTGGGGGAAATGAATAAACCCTTTACCAATGTAGATATGGAAATAGTCCAGATCCATTCTGATCCTCCTTTAGGAGTAGCATATTGTCCTGACCCATTATACCTTTATCTGACAGTGTGATTATTGCTTATTCTTTGCCTTTTAGTTAGTGTTTGTTCAATGTATCATCTTCAAATGTCACATGTATTAAATGATGTGGAGGTCCATAAACCTGGATCACAGGCTCTGTCAGTGTCTGTGATGTGCCCTGCTGCTGTCACCTCTCTCTAGCTTCAGGTAAGAGCTCTGCTCTAAACATGTTCTAAATGCTCACAGGCATGTTTTTTCTCTCACCATTCTTCTGCCAACTGCAGCAAATAAAGAGGATTATGTATGGGAGATCATGTGGTGCATCAGAGTGTTTATTTCCTTTTGTTGGGGAGATTTCTGTACCTATTACAGCGAGATGAAGACAAATTTCTCACTGCATGAATGAATGCATGGATGAGACCTGGATGCCATAATGCCTCCTGTGCACTCATTAATCATATCTAATCCAAAAGAACTGCCACTGTCCCTGTTGAATTAGTTCATGCTGATTACCATGTAGTTTCTATGTGTAAAGCAACTAACTCTATGCCACAGTTTTAAAAGTATTTTTACATTTAAAAGTAAAAACTATGGTAAGCTGCAATTAAAATTTTGTGTAAATACTATTGCATATGCTACAAATAAAGCTATTTCTCTACCCCTTTAAGAAAAGAAAGAGGGAGAGGAGAGACTTTTGCCCTCACCTTTCCTATGAGGAGGGCTGTTTTGGTCAAGCTGTGGGCATATTGGTGCCAAAACGATTAGTCTTTTTATTGCTAGGTCTTTATTTTGCCTCAACTGGCAAGAAAAAACCTAATAGACGTTTGGCTATATTTAAAGATAAATTATCATCCATCCTCTAAAAGGCTTTTGTGTTTTGTTGTACACATTTTCCCCTTGGTTTCTCAGCTCAAAACAACACAGGAAATTAATTTTGGTAATTCTTAAGAATTATAAACTTGCTAGTCAAAAATAAAACTGGCAAGCAGATTTTAGTAAAACAATGCTGACATCCAGTGACTACTTAAGCTAATGCACAATTTGTAAATAGCATAGGACATGAGAGTGAGTGTTCATTTATTTAAAGGTCTAGTCAAAGTGAAATACTACTGTTATCTGCCGGGCTGATCAATGAATCTAGGTCAGAATCTAAGAAACATCTTGCATAGTCATTATTTGTGAAGTCTCTGGATTTTCAATGACTGCTGCTCAATACATACTTATAAAATAATTAATGTTAAATATAATGTGCCAATCAAATATGATGTATTTAAACTTTTTCTAGTGTAGAAGTAGAGTTAAATATATATATATATAAATAGTAATTCATCTTGTGAAAATGGATAAGAGGCAGAAAAAAAGATCAACATTTTAAATTAATACTATTATATATGTAAGTATTAACATCTTTTATCAGTAAAATCACATTTCACTTATTAAAATAGCTGCTTTATGTATTGAATACAGATTTACTACTGTTAAATTAAATGTAAAAGCTATATTAGCTAATATGATAACAAATTCATTAAATAAATAATAAATTTTAAAAACATTTAATTCTGGTATGTCAGCTTCTCATAACTTATCTAGGTCTAACACAATTCATTTAAATACTTCTGCATGTGGCTTTCTAATTTTCCTAGCACCACTTATTGAATAGGGTGTCCTTTCCCCAGTGTTCATTTTTGTCTGCTTTCTTTCAAATATTTTTAAAATAGCGAATCAATGACACTTAGTTTTAAATTCAAATTTTAGCTGATTTTTATCATGCAGTTCTTGGTGTGGATTCCAAAACACAGTTTCTCTGGGTCTCTTCATTGGTTGGTCAAATATATAAAATACTTATACATTGTAATACTTCTATACCCAGTTGATTAATCCTTTTTGTATACCTTTTATTTGTCATTCAATATACAGAGTAGCCACAAAGAACTTGACATTTATATTAGAAGTTAGTCGTGTGCTCTCTTACATTTTCCCATGTAATTTTTGCAATATTATTCCTTATATTTTTCTGCTCCTCTTCTTCCAGGCCTATGGTTGAAGATCATTAAAGCAATCCCTAATAACTGTTGTTAGGGCATCAACTCTCATTAGACAGAGATAAGATTCAATATTTCATTCATAGTGATATCATTATTTCTGATTTTAAAGATTAATGCTTTTACATTCAACCATTACTACAGATAGGTGCTTTAGCATTTAACTATCAATACTGATGTTCACATTTTTAGGTGTGTGTATATATGTTTTATGTATATATGTATACTTATATGTATGTGTATATATACATATATGTATTGTTAAGGCTTAGAAATATGTTGCTTTGACATGCTAAAGATGCAGCCACAAGGTCTGTCTAACCTACTCCCCACCCACCGTCAATCCTCTGTCTCTTTCAAAGCACAGAATGATGCTGTTCTCTGAAGTTCTCTTGTCTACTTAGAAACTGAACCTGCCAAAGAGGAACACAATTGCCTTTGATCCCCTCCCTGAAATTTCATTAACCAGAGAAGATTAAAAGTCATATCACAGAGGAAGAGACTGAAAATTAAACACCTAGAGACCAAATGAACTTTGTCCCAAACTATTGTCTGTTCTCAGGCCCGATTCAATTCCTAAAGAGAATCCTTTGTCTGATCATTGGGCCCATTCATGATCCCTAGAAGTCATTTACTACACCTCAGAATGCCACATTTCCCTCATCTGTACTTCCACTCTGAAGAAAAGTATGTAAGCATCTGAAACTCATTGGGTTATTGGATAATCATTCTCCCTGGATTCCTCTGTGCTTATGCATGTTAAATAAATTTGTATGCCTTTTCTCCTATTAATTTGTCAATTTTCAATTCACTTTCGGTGGACCTTCAGAGGGCAGAGGGAAAGCCTTCCCTTGGCCCCACAGTATGATATGTTCAGAAAAAAAAAATAGTGTGTATTCCTCTTTTATTAAGGACTTTTTAATAATAGAAATGAGTATTTAATTTTATCCAATTCTACATGCATCCATGAAGATGATAACAGATTATAATATGGAATTTCTTTCTTGGCATTGTTATAATGAATTTTATTATTAATGGATTTTCTACTGTGGAGTCATACTTAGATATGTAGGTTAGTTTGCTTAGCTAGTCTTTCACTGAGTCCCAAAGAAGGCACAAAAGTGAGTACCTAAATATGTGACTTAGCAAGCATAGCAATTTTTTAGAGGCAGCATGAAATAGATTTGCAATAGTTTGCAAATGGGTAGCCTGACCCAATCTACAGGGAGACTTGTGTGCTCTATATCATGACAAACTTTGTTTCTTGCTTAGGACATGTTTAATGTCAAGGAATACAAATGAAAACAATCTGCTTTAGTAATAAAATACTATTTATCTTAACCAATGGACTGTGGGGAAAATGATCAGAAAAGGTTATCAAAACAAACCCTGGGAAAGACTTCATTACTCTTGTAATTGAATATACTGTTGTTTTTATTTTCAATTCAATTTTTGCACAGCCTAAAATATGCAAATATTCAAGGTCTTTACAATGTTGATTTTAAATATTAGAATGCTCTACAAATACTTGAACTGTTCATCAGATTTCTACTGTTATAAATATTTCTTCCCTGGATTCTATAAAACTTACACAACATACACTACAGTGTCTAATCTATACATATTTAATAAATCCTGTATCTTCTCAACCTTGCATTTAGAGTCATCATTTCTTTCTCAGTGTTTTGCTTTTTCTATTAATAGTACTATATGAGAAAAACAAAAGAAAATTACTGGCTTTTTAGTGAGTAATACTAATCTTAATTAATTGTGAATTAATAGTGAACAGTTATCAGTAACTTAGTCAAAAAATATAATATTTCAAAATTTAAAGTTGAAAATAACTTACTATCTAGATTTGCAACTTTCAGCATTATTTCCTATATTTGCCTTTTAGAATTAAAAAAAGTCATACATAAACTCTTGTTAGTCTTTTAAATATTTAAGTTAGCATTGTAAAGAAATTGATAAAAGTTTATAAATGAAAATGAGGCATTTTTAGCAGTCCTTTTAGTTGTATTGTCTTTATAAAGTAATATATTTAAAATTAAATAATCAAATTGACACACTATTTACATAGCACATTCTGAAGGACAGAAGGACTTCAGAAATGGAAATAACTCCTCAGTCAATAAAACAAAGCAAAGTCTTTCTTCTTTATTACTTATAATAAGAAAGTACATAAAGACTCATTCAGTGCCATCATTATTCAACTCTTCAGTAGGGTTAGAAAGAGTTCATGAATATTAATGTTCCCAAAGTTATATCTTGGTAATTAGGATCAGGAAGAATATAAGACTAAGGCAGCAACATAATTGCCTTAACTTCAAACTATTGTTACTCACAATGCTTGACTGTTATGTGGACTAGCTCTCAGCAGCCTACACTGCACATGTGGATAATAAACCTAAGGGTCCAGACTTCCCACTTTATGGTGATAGATTTATTTAAGTACCCAGAAGAGGGTCTAAAACTAGTTTAGACTATTCAATAAATATTAATGATGGAATAAATCATGCTCATAGAACAATACTACAATAAAATAAAGAGTCTGCTATGTTACTGATTTAAGAGTGTTATGTGTTCCAGATATTTTTTGTTTTTTGCCTTGATGTGGATAGATGCCTTGATTTTTCAACTGAAATGATGGCTTTCTAATGTAAAGCACCAGTTTTTTCACCAATTTCTTCTTCACAGCAAAAAAGCACATGGTATTTGTTCAACAATGATTAGTTGGATAACCAAATGATGTTTCTGACAAGAAAATAATTTTGTATACAACTTCGGTATGTGGCTCTCCAGAGAAATACTATTATGAATAATAATTCATCATAGAGTGTTTATTTGCAGTTTACTATACAATTTGCATACATGGGCACTGTAAGAAATATTTATTTTATATAATAAGTTAGATGGATTGCTTTTGTGCTTAATATACAGTACTGTAATTTCCAATTAAATTTTTACTATACATTTAATTATATCACAGTTCATTTTAATTACTTAGGAGTAATAATGGATTATGTACTTTTTGTGGTACTTCCCCTAGAATTACCTATAGTAAAGACTAAGTAAAGGATCATTCTCTTTTCCTTTCCTGATAGGATTTGTCTCAGGTTATATACATTAGATGCTTTCTAAATCTAAGCCAATCCCCATTTTCAAACATTACAGAAAATATCTCTTATCTTTACAATGGAAAATGTCCATGATGCTGAAGATTACTAATGAAGTAATTTATAATGCAGACTAATCTTGCTCTATATTAATATTAAGTTCACCAATATTTTCAAGAGTACATTAGCATATGATTTAAGGTAAGTTCTAGAGCCAGAGGAAACCACTGAATTTTGAGTTTGACATGACATTTTACTAAGATAAGTCTTTGTCTGCATGGAAAACAGATGAAGGTATGACTCTCTCGAGCCTTATTTGCATGTTAGCTAATATTTTCATGCTTCAAAAGCACAAGCATCATCCTGATTTAGAAGTAGTAGCAAATTCTATATGTAAAACTGGTGAAATAGGCAAATGCTCATGTTTTTCCTTAAAATGCAATTGGATACTTAGGTTTCGCTCAAATACCCATGCTATTTGTTAATAATAAGAATCTATTTGATTAACCTTTGCCAAAATGCAGAAAAATAAACATTTATTCCTTAAATGCTTATTTAAAACAATATAATTTAATATTTTAGTACATATAAACATATTTTATTTTTAAGGTAACAGAAGAAAAGAAGCAAGTTGAAATTCCTATATGTGCCTAAATTCCGTAGATGTTTAATGAACAATTGATACTTGGGCAAAGCAAGGTTTTAGTTCTGCCCATTTATATAACTGATCGATATTCCCATAGATGCAGAAAATACATTAGGTGTCAAAAACAACCTCTGAGAGTCAGATGACTTGAAATTTAGAACCTAGAAACAGATGTGGTGTAATAGGAAGAACCTGTAGACATTTAAGTATTAAAAGATCTGATGATTAACCGTAATAATAATAGCTATTATTTGCCAAACATTTTTTATTCTTAAATTATCCTTCCAAGAGCGTCTCATTATTAACTTATTTAATGCCAAAACACCTTGTATGCATCCCTGGTTTACAGATGAAGACTCTGAAACAGAAAGATGTCAAGAAACTTGCTCAGAAAGTAATTGCAGGACCCTGGATTCAAACTATGGTAGTGTAGCTTAACTACTTCATTTCAATATTTCTACTATCAACAGTATGAATCATGGTGCCCAAGAGTAGGGCTCTTGCTTACCTTTCAAATAGTTATAATAATAATGTAGACCTGATCAGTTTTTGCAGGAATTTATAATGCTATTGGTTATTTAAAAATTTTTTATAAAGTAGTCTGTACAAGTTTGCTCTTATCTTAATCTATATCAATATGTATCACCCATGGATATATCAGTGTGCTTATATGAGTGTTTGCCCCATTCCTTAGATTAGGAGTTGGCAAAGTTTTTCTGTAAAAGACTTTATAGTATATATTGAAGCTTAGTGGAACATAAAGCCTCTGTCTCAACTATTCAACTCCAACATGCAAACAGCCATAAACATTACAAAAACAAATGTGTGGCTGTGATCTAATAAAGCTTTATTTATAAAAACAGACCAAATTAATTAGATCCATAGGCCATCATTTGCCAACTCCTGACTTAGACAGCAGTATTGGTTTAAACATGATAGGGGTAGAGATGTTATGTTTGTCTTATGTTTACAGACCCTATCACCAATACACAGTCACAGATGCACATTATATTGCATCTTGTCTATAACGTCTCCATTATAGTATGTCCTTTAGGTGGAGACAGCTGCATTTCTAGCCTGGTAGCTTCCTGGCACGGTTTGCTTATGGGATCCTGATTATACGGTAACTATCTCAACCACTCAAATGACAAGCACATATTATTGTTCTAAGGCCCCAAGTGAGCAAACAGGATGATGCCTGAATTAATAGTTAGATGAACAAAAGATACTTTCACATATACTTCCTATGCACCTACCTTGAATTGTACATAAGACAACTGGAAGATGGAGATTTTATACACAATATCAAGAACCACTTTAGAAAATGTGATTCTATGTAGAAGCACATTTCTAGGGAAGTCTCTATTATATTTAACTGGCAGCTTGACTGCTGAGCAGATGATACTAGTGCAGAAGGTGCTGCATAAATTTCTCATTAAAAAAGAAACATGGACTTTTTATGTGAAGGCAATTTAATTCTCTATGCCTGTATCTGCAGTTTGTTTCCCAATGAACATCAAATTTGAAAAGAGAAACCGTATATGTGTTTTTACTGTTATAAATGAAAAACTAAAATGATATGTTTAGGAAAATACATAGGAAACAAATATTGTATGTTTTCACATGTAGTATGATGTTTGATGAAAACAACATTTAACTTCTTTCTGCTTTCAAAACCTAGATGTAATGTCACTTAGCAGTTACATTACAGTACCTTGGGTAACTTCAGTTTCCATTAAGTTAATGGAAATTTCAAATTTTGGCCTTCTTCATCCTTAAATGCCCTTGCTTCCAACTTTACAAAGTTCATACACAGATTAACTCACCTTCCTTCTCTGAAACAAAGTTCTCACATTCAAATACACACACCCATTGTCAAAATGTGCATTTATCCCCAGCTTTGCGGCTTTTCCATGTCCCTGAAAAAGAAGTGTACCATTTCTCATGCATTCCATTGCCTTTCTAGCCCCTCAATACTCTCATGGCCTAATTCCATCTTTTTCTCTTCCTGAATCCTCAGTTTCTCTCTCCTGAATCCTTAGTCTTGCTCTCATTCTCCTCAGACTGAAAAGCCCGTAATTCTACAAGGTCTTTCTGCCTCAGACACTGAGTCTCCTCTAACTGTTGTCTTAACTTTTTTATACTTTTCATCCCTACTAAACATCCCAATAAAATAGACTATAATTGCCATTTTCATTTTCTTAATACATTTGAAATAATAAGGTCTCATTCCTCCTACAAGTATTTTATGAATCTGTAACATAGCTTCATTAGCTATTTCAGGACCATGGACCCTTTTGACAATCTCATGAAAGCTATGAGTTTTTGCCACCAATGTTGCTCATACATAGAGAATTCTTTATATGAGTCTAGGATGATCAGACCTTTTGGTGCTCTTCTATGACCACAGGTGATACTTTCATCTTCGGCTAAGCATCCGTACACTCCTTTCCCTAACCAACTCCCATAGATTCTAATACCACCTAGGTAGTCATGAATCCTCAATTTTTGAGAGACTCCCCAGTGTCCTTCACGACCTCCAGACCTCCCACCGGGCATCTCAATTTACATGTTGGATATTCAATGTGTCCTAAATTATGCGTCATATTCTTTCCAAAGCTGTTCCCTCTCTTACTTTCCATCTTGATGTAATGCAACATCAAGGCTAGAACCTTTAGGGATTATCCATGCCACTCTTATTCTTTAATATATGAAGAAGTTACTTAGTCACTTTCCCTATACCCCTAATGTCTCAGATCTTCCCCATACATTTTTTACCTATTGCTACAGTTTCTGGATGTATCATTTTCATCCATATAATCACAAGTCTTATAACTGACCATCATTATTCCTTCCTACAGACTGCATTCTAAAATCACTCTCAACTAATATCCTTTAAGGGTATTCGATGCACTAAAAGTAATGTAATCAACATACCTCAGCTTTAAAAGTAATTTACTCCTGCCTTTATTTTCTGCCTCATGTTTTATCAATCCTTTATGTTTAGCCTGTCTTCTCCTCAAAGTGAATGGTGGGTGGTCTCCAGATAAAAGGTAATTTCTAGACAGTTTGGCTTTACACACATGGTTGACTTTGGTCAGAATTTTCTTTCTTCCACTGATCACCAGGAAACTCCTACTAAACCTTTAAAATTCAATTCAGAGACCAAAGCCTCAGGGAAGCCTTGCCCAAATCACTTTTATTTAGCCCCATAGGACCTACAGTGAGGAGCAAGATAATGCAAAGAAAGGAAATCAAATATTTAAGTTAAGTGTATTACTAGAGAAGAGGCTGTTTGAGCTACTTTTTAGTTTTCATATAATTTTGAAGGCCAGTTTTTATATTCTTCTTGCTTTTGACATTTTTTTTAGCATTCTTACACCAATGTCTCAAATAGCACATGTGCTTTAATATTATATGTCTAAATTTCAATAACCATGGTAGGCAAAACAATGACTCTACCCCCCCAAAGTGTCCTCATCCTAATCCCAAGAACCTATGATATGATAGGTAATGCGGCCAAGGGGAATTAAGTTTGCAGATAGAATTAAGGTTGCTACTCAACGTTAAGGTTTAAGCTGACTTTAAATATGGGAGATTATTCTATATTATCTGGGTGGGCCTGTTGGACTTATCAATTAGAGAAATGTAAGGTAATAAATTTGTATTGCTTAAGCCACTAAGTTTGAAGTAATTTGTTACAGCATTTACAGGCCACTTATCATTTTCAATATATGAGAGAGGAACTATAAGAAGATATAGTGGGCCTGTTTTTCAAGCAACCTTTTTTTTAAATTATTATTTTTTAATCCTGTTGTCTTAGCCTTTCTCTTTTTCACTGGCAATCTTAATTGCCAGTTATATTTCCTTTTAATTAGAAGGTAAATTAGTATATCTTTTAGTTGGAGGTAATAGGAATATAATAAATTAGTTTATGAGGTTTTTATTAATAAAAAGTTTAAAGATATGAAAACTAATTCATAATCTCTGTGCACATTACTGCTTATATAAAATTAGAAAATTCACATAGTAAAGAAAAGTATGCAATACAAAATAAATGTTTATCTCCCATCACCTTTTATCCTTTCCTGTTTGAAGTCCTTCTTCTCAAAGTTTATCAATGTTACCATTTTTTTGGTAATTTTGTATAAAGAAAAAAAAGAAGAAGAAACTATACTTATATTTTAATTTTATGCAGAAGGGAAAATGTCATGCATATAATTACTTAATAAAATAACTGGAAGATCTATTCATAAAGCAAATATTTGTTGAGTGCCTATCATGTGCCTAAAATTGAATTTTAAGTTTTTCATTTGCCATTTTATGACTTGATTTCTGTTATTATGTTTCAGGTACTATTTTAAACACTTAGGATTTATCAGTGAACAAGGCTGAAAAAGACCTTGATTAAATGAAGCTTACATTTACATGGTGGGAAGGGCAGACAATAAACAAGTAAACTAATAAATCAAACAATAGTATCAGCCACAAGAACTGTACAGATAATATGAAGTTTGATTTAATAGATCAGGTCTGAGTGGAGGGAGGAGGCAATCAAGCCAATCCTGGTAGAATGTTTGGGGAAGTCTTCTTTGACATAGTAGTATCTAAGCTGGGATATAAAAAGTACTAAACTCATGAGAAGTAGAAGAAATGTATTTCAGGTAGAGAAAATTGTAAGCAAAATAGTCTCTAGTGTGAGAATGAGTTTGATGTTTCATGTAATAGAAAAATGTCATGTTAACAGAGAGCTAAAAAGCAGTGAGCCTGAGATTTTGGGACAGGAGAGGGGATATGTAAAATCCGGGAGAATGTCTGTTATTGACCATAATAATGTAGTAACTGGTAACAGACTTGCCCTCCTATTATACACAACTATGAACTGGACTGACTGTATACAATAAGTATATCCAGTTGTTGGGAAGCAAGCGGTGTCCTGTGTTCACCCAGAATACCATGCTGGGGCTCTTTCCCCTGGGGCTCTGAAGGAGGTATGGTCCAAGCCGAAGGGCCATCTTGCTGAGCTGGGAAGACAGAGATCATGGTTCAAGGCTACTGAAGGGGCTGAAGAGTGCAAGGGCCAAGAGAAGATATCTGTACAGTGGAGGGGGAAAGGTGGGAGGCCTGACCTAGGAATCTGCATATGGAATTCAACAACAGATTTTTGGCACAGAGCTGTGCTTCACATACACTGGATAAGACTCCACGAGGCCTAGCAGAGAGTAAGTGCTATGGGACTGAGGGCAGAAGTGAGATACCAGAGGTCATGCATTTTTTTGTGTGAAACATTGGAGTACTAGCCTGTTAGGTGGAGGGATCTTGCGGAGCCTTTCAGGCATTCAGGTACAGAAACAAACGAGCAGGACATTGACAGTAGAGAAAGGACTAGTCCCTAGAATAAGATTTGGAAAATATTTTCTGTAAAGGGCTAGATAGTAAATATTTTTTCCTGTGTCTGTCAATCTGTCACATATTTGTCTTTTTTTTTTTTTTACAAGGCTTTATCAATGTAAAAACATTCTTAGTTGTGGGCTGTGCAAAAATAGATCACTGAATTTTGCTGTCTTGTCATGGTTTTACACCTGTACTGTAGTGCAAGAACTACATTGTAAGAGCAGAACTAAAATAGGTCCACCTTTAAAAAGAATAAAACTGCCTATATAAGCATAAAGACCCCCAAATAATGTATCAGCTTATCAGAAAAGAAATCAAGAGTCTTTAAAGTAAGATATTTTATAACTTACTATAATGTGTCATCAACAATGTGAAGGACAAACTAAAAAACATGTATAAAAGCAACAAAATGCAACCCACAATAAAAAAAGATGATGGGGCCAATAGAAACAGATGTCAAAATTATACAGATGTTGAAATTAGCAGGCAGGAATTTAAAACATCTATTATAAATATGTTCAAGGATTTAAGGAAAAGGATGGTCATATTGAGTGAACATATGGGGAATCTCAGAAGAGAAATAAAAACTATTTAAAAAGTATCAAATTAAAATTTGAGAGTAGAATATAAAATATGGGAAATGAAAAATTTACTAGATGACCTTAACATTAAATTCGAGACAGTATAGTAAAACAGGGTCACTGGTATGGAAAAAAGATCAATAAAAATTATGTAATATGAATAGCAGAAAAAATAGACCGAAAAATAAATAAATACAGCCACCATAACAGGTGGGACATTGTTAGACAGCACAATTACATGGAATTGGGGTCCCATAAGAAGAGGAATACATAATAAAGCAGAAAAAAATATTCAAGGAGCCTATGGATAAAAAGTCCCCAGATATGGTGAAAAATATTTGCAATTTAGGGATGCATGGACCTTATTGAACCTCAAGCAAAATTAATACAAAGAAAAGCATGCCTAGGAATATCATAATTGAACTGCTGAAAAGAAAATATAAGAAAAAACTCTTAAAAATCAGTCAGAGAAGAAGGATACTATTAAAGAGGAAAATTATGATGCAAATGCTAGTTGACTTATTTTCAAAAACAATAGAGGCCAAAACACAAGAGGCGAAAGCTTCAAAAAGTTAAAGAAAGAAAGAATAAGATCTATCAGTTCAGAATTCTGTATCTGGAGATGATATCTTTAAAAACAAGTTAACATAATTTTAAAAGTTGAGATAAATGAAAGCTAAAAGAATTAAATGTTGAAATGTCTACACTGCAAGAAACACAAAAGCATATTTTCCAGAATAAAAGCAGATGGAAAACAGGTTCTACACAAAGGAGGAAAGGTAAATGAATATGGAAAAGATACCCTGAAATATAAATATTTCACTGAATTTTTCTCTTTTTGATATCTTTACAAAAACAACAGAACCCTATAAAGCCCGTTAAGTTAGAGTAAAATTCCACAAAAGCCTTTTTTCCCAATGAATAAAATTAAAATCTCTGGACAAAATACAAAGAGGAATTATGTCAGGACTTTGAAAAGTAAGCAATAAGCAAGTGCATTGGGAAGGGAAGTTACAACTTGAAGAAACAACCTGTACAGGATTGAATTATCTATTTGGTTTCATTTATTCAATATTCTACCACAGCTTTGAGCCGAGATCAGGCACCCCACAGAGCTGCAATGAAAGAATGATCAGACAAAATTTAAGAGAAATCCCATTTTTCTGGCCAGAGAAATCTGGAAAAGGAACCTTTGTTAACTGGAAAAAGTAACAAAAGAGTGTCTTTTTGTGTTTATTTGAATTTTACTTTTTTTTCTTACAACTTTGACCTAATATCAGCCCTTCTTTCAAAAGTCCTCTAATCAATACCCTAACTTTCCATTTTAAAGAACTGGGATGTGCAAAAACAAATTAAACTGAAAGAGAGAAGATAAATGATATAATAAAGAGAATAGAAGATATCGATGAAATTAAAAGCAATAGAGGAAGTCAATTAAATGAAAAGCTGGTTTTCTAAGAAGGATGAGAAAAGTAAAGAAGAAGACACAAATTACCAGTGTAAGGAATGAAATATGCCTTACATATGTTGAAGGTATAATAGGAAAATAGCACAGAAAAATTTATGTCAACTTATGACAACTTACATGAAATATATCAATTCCTTAAAAGACAAAATGCAAACGCATACTCAAGAAGAAAATAACTTGAATACTTCAAATCTGTTAAGTAAATTGAATTTTTAGTTTAAAATCTTCTAAACTCTAGACGCAAATGGGTTTATTGGCAAATTCTACCACTAATTTAAGGGATAAAAAATAATAATTCTACACAATTACTTATAGAAAGTAAAAGTTAAGGGAACAATTCCTATTCATTATCCTGATACCAAGCCAGACAAAAGCATCAAAAGAAAGCTACTGACCAATATTTCTATAAACATACAAGTAAGAATTTTTACAAAATATTTGTAAAAAAAATAGGAATTCATTAAAGAATAACAGCATGACAAAGTAAGGTTTATCCTAAGCATTCAAGGTTAGGTTAGTATTAAAAAATGTATTAATATGACTCATTATATCAAAATCTAAAGTAGAAGACCAATGTGGTCATCTCAATAGATGCAGAAAAATATTTGACACCATTTAACATGCATTCATGGTAAAATTTCTCAATAAACTAGAATTGGAAATTCCTCAGTTAGGAACTGAACTTTCAAATTTGATAAAGTACATCTATAAAATAAACTAAAAATTAATATAATACTTAAAGACCAAAGAATGGAATAGTTTCTCTCTGAGTGTGGAAATAAGAATGCCCACTCTCTACATTCCTATTCAACAGCATATTGGAAGTTTTAGCAAGTGGAATAAGGCAGGAAAAACAAACAAAAGTCATCAAGAAGGGGTTGGAGACAAGATGTCTGACCAGAGATATCAGTTGCCAAATCGTCTCAGAAAGAAGGCAAAGTTTTAGATGAAAAACAAGCAAACATAGATTGGGTATCATTCTGAAAGAAAAATGCTAGAACCTACCACAGATTCCACAGGAAGAAGCTGAGGAGCAGAACAAGGAGCAATATATCAGCAGAGATCAACCCACGAGAGGCTTGTAGCCCTGCAGAAAGTGTAAGTAGGGGGTTTGTTTCTCCCTCTCTTACATCACTGGCAGTGAATAGGCTTCTGAGCTGCTGAAGAGTCTTTCTACTCTATTGAACCCAAAAGCTGCTGCTGCCAGTGAACTAGGAGCTTCTTGAGGACAAAGTACCAGGCTGCCAGACCCCTTGGTGTCACTTCCTGTCACCACAGACCCGAGCTGAGACAGCGGGTGCCATGCTGCTTCTCCACCTACTGTGTGCCTTTGTCCTCCCCAGGGAGCTTCAGACCCTCAGTTTTGTCTCACTCATCCCCACACAAACATTTCCCAACTCCAGTCCAGACTATAGGAGCCACAAGGGCAGATGGGTCCCTGAGGATCTGAGTGAGCCCAGAGCCTGAACATCCCAGGAGGCCTGCCTTCTGGAGAGAGAAATATATATGAATAGAGGGCTAGCTATTCTCCCTTCATACTCTTTTCCTCTCCTGCCCCTCCCCCACACACAGTTGCCAAGAGAGATAGTTGAGCCACGGTTATCAGAAATGGCAGCTTCCCCTCTATTGGTGCATCTACCATACTGAGATTTCCATAGAGAGTTAGACTCAAATCTTTCCTCTTAAAGACCTGCAGTGAACTAGGGGGTGCTTGGACTGTGCATTCCCTGCTCACTGGCCCTCTGCAGTGTTGCTTCATCAGAGCAGGGTATACCCTGAAGCAGAGGGACATCAAACCTGCTTGAGCACCTCATAGACAATTTGGGACGAGCGCACTTCACTCCAGCATGGTCAGCAATTGATCCTCAGGGTCCTGGAGACAGGCCCACAGGACAGATCCCATAGCCCCAGAAATCAATCGTGTTGCTTGGGGGCACAGAGGGGAGATTTGTGAACTAATCTTAGGGTATGAGGGAGCCCATGTGGGCAGAACTGAAAAGAGAGTACAGTGTGGTTCCCAGCCATAGCACACTCATGGAGCACCCCTGCCCCCACAGGAAGGCTGCGTTTTCAGCCCAGGTTGGGATCCTGAACAAGGAAGCTCCCAACCCATAGCACCTTTGCTGGGGAGTTCACATAGTTCAGGTAGTTCAGATGCCAAAGAGATACCACAGAGCAGGGGAGGGGGAGAAGAGCTAAACCTGCTCCTCACAGCCAGATTGTGAATCTCAGATGGTCTTTTCCCCACAAGCAGAATTTATGGCTTGGTGGGGCCACTTCAGCCCCTCCCTGGTGGCTCTCACAGCAGCCCTGAGTGGACCTTTGACCCCTGCAAAGACAGCTGACTTGCCAACTTTTTTGGAGCCTGAGGGCAGGCTCACCCAACCCAACCCAGCCCCACCCAGGCTTACTCCCCCAACTGCCTCTGCTGTGGTGGAGAATAAGGAGTCCCATGGGAGGTCCAAGTCACCACCCACTGCCAGGGGCATTCTAGGGCTTCTCCTGAAGGGCTAGAGCTGGTCACAGGTTCCAAAAACAACACTGCAGTTGTTTTTTTCCATCAACCACCTACTGACAGGGAGGTCAATCTCAGAGATTAAATTAGGCATGTAAATATAATTCACACTGTTAAGAAGACCACAGGGCTGGGGAAAGAGAAAGGACTTCAAAGACCTCCATCTTCCCTCATCAACAAGAGACAGGGAATCTGCCCTCACACATAGCTTGCTACCACTACAGACTATGAACAGCTAGCAATTGAGAACACCACCACATAGAGGATATCAATAACCAAAGCATTCATCCAGAACCCAGACCACCATCAAAGCACTCACAAGCAAAGCCAAATGTTCTTACCCAATATATGCTACAGACACAGACTTATGAGTGCTGGGAGGGGGGAGCCCCATCTAAACAAAAGAAAATCCCCAAACAAGAAGTGACAGCTGCTCCAAATGAGGAGGAATCAGTGCAAGAACTCCAGAAGCATGAAAAATCAGAGTCAAAGGACACCCCTAAAGGGGCACAGCAGCTCTCTAGCAATGGATTCCAACCAAAATGAAAATGTTGAAATGAGAGATAAAGAATTTCAAATATGGATTGTAAGGAAGCTCAATGAAATCCACACACACACACACACACACAAAATGGAAAATCACCTCAAAGAAAACAAACAAACAAAAAAGTTCAGGAAATGAAGGAAAAATTTACTAAAGAGATAGACATATTAAAAACAAACAATCAAAAAGAAAAACACAAACAAATAGAACTTGTAAAAATAAAACATTCATTTAATGAAATACAAACACAGTGGAAATCTTTAAAAAAGATTAGACCAGGCAGAAGAAAGAATGTCAGAGCTGAAGACAATTCTGTGACAGTCTCAAGCCAGGAAAAAATATTGGCAAATCACTTATCTGAAAAGTGATTCTTACCCAGAATATATGAAGAACATTCAAAATTTCACAATAAAATATCTCCATTAAAAATAGGCAAAAGATTTGAACAGATATTTCACCAAAAAGATCCACAGATGGCAAATAGGTTTCTCATGATGGATATAAATAATATAAAAGGTAAAACCTGACAATATCAAGTGCTGACAAGGATTTAGAGCAATGGAAGCTTTCGTAAATTATTGTTGGGTAAAGAAAAGGGTACAGCCACTTTGGAAAGGGTTTGTCAATTTGCTTTAGATTTAAACAGATACCTACCAATAACTCAGCAATCCCAATCCCAGTTATTCACCAAAATAAATAAACTAATGTTTAAACAAAAACCTTTATGTGTATGTTTATAGCAATTTAATTCAAAATTGCCCAAATTGAAAATAATTCAAATGTCCCTCATCAGGTAAATGGATTTCTGGTTCATGCATGCAATGGACTAGTACTCAGCAATAAAAAAGAACAAACTACTAAAATATACAAACTGACAGGTAATTATCAAATGAATTATGCTAAGTGAAAGAAGCAAGACTCAAAAACCACATTCTGTATGATTTCTTTCTTTCCACATTCTGTATGATATTTGGGAAAATTATAATTATAGAACATTTAAAGATCAGTTGTTGCCAGGATCTGAAGATGGAGAGGTATAGAGGAAAAGAGGTATATAGGAATTTTTAGGGATGATGGAACTGGCACATATCTTGATTATTATGGTAGTTACATGTATGCATTTGTCAAAATCATACATCAAGAAGTAATTAATACTGTATGTCAATAAAACATGAATAATATTTATAAATAATAACTGATTGATCTACATTTCAATGTCAAGAAACTAGAAAAAGAGAAGAAAATTAAATTTAAAATAAGTAGAAGGAAACCATAATAAATATAAGAGAAAAAATAATGAATAGAAAAAATAAAATCAATGAACCCAAAGTCTGATTTTTGAAAAGATTAATAAAACTGACAAAACCTTCAAAAAATTCATTAAGTAAAATGAGATAGGAGATATGAGAGAGAAAGAGAAAGAATACAAATACCATTATGAGGTATGACATAGGGATATCACTACATATTCCAGGGATATTAAAAGGATAAAAGGAAATATCTTATTTCTTATAAAAGAAATAAGTTTATACTAATAAATTGAAAAAACTAAGATGAAATACACAAACTCCTTGAAAGATATACTTTACTTAAGCTAACATGGAAAAATAGAAAATATGAATAGCCCGTATTCATTAAGTAAATTAAACTTATATTGAAAAACTTTATCATAAAGAAAACTTCGATGGATTCACTCGTGAATTTTATCAAACTTGTAACTTAGACATAATAATGATACAGTGCAACATCTTTTAGAAAATAAAAGAGGTAAGACTTGTCAACTAATGAATGACGAGGTTCATAAATTTGGAAAGGAGAGCTTTATTTCTCATAAAGGATTGCAGCCTACAGGCTGGCCATCTTGCAGGCTAGGAAGCACAGCCTTAAGCAGAAGCAGAGAGAAAGTACTTAGGGGGAGGGGCAAAGAGAACAGGAATTTATGCTGAGCAGGGTGGCTAAATATACATACTTAATAAGCTATAGGAGGAGCATGAATATTTATGAAAGGAAAAAGATACGCACTTGCAATTGAGGTCCATGCCCCTTCTTAGGTTGCGCGTACAAAAAATGGAGGTGTTAGCATGGTGAGAGGGTGGAGTTTTCAGCCCTCTGATGTCAAAAGGTGAAGAGAGGACACAAAAACCCTCCCCGTGCATCCTTGGTAGACTGGCCAGAATCACTCTGTGGTCAGTGGTTTCTTATTAGGAAGGAATACTGGTCAGTAGGTGTGTCAAAATCGCAAAGGGGAGGAGCAGCGTTAGGTGGTGGGTTGAAATTAGCAGTGGAGCAAGTCTTCCCAAAGGGCTGCTTTCTGTTTAGCCCTTGCAGAAGAAAGTCTAATGGCCGTTAGTGAGGGAGTGGGGTATAATTAGGTGTATTTGACTTCCCATGGGCATCATGACTAGGAACTCTGTCTTAACATTTCTCTGGGGGGTCACCTTAGCCAAGAGTTTCAGTTTGTTGTTGGCTTAGGATTTAATTTTTATTTCTCACACTTCACAATTTATTTTATGAGGCTAACAACGTTGATACCAAACTTGACCATGAAATTACAAGAAAATGATATTATAGACCAATATTCTTAATAAAATTGGATGCATGAATCCTTAAGCAATATTATTCTATTAAGTAGAGTCATATATGTAAAAAGGACAAGATATCATGACAAAATGAGGTTAATCTCAGGAATATCAGATTGATTTAATTTTCAAAATAATCCACGTAATTCGCCATAAAAACAAAGGAGAAATATCAAGTGATCATCTCAAAGGAATCAGAAAAATGTTTTCAACAAAATTCAAAATCTTAGTTGGGATAGCATCGAACAGTTCAATATTAAATGTGTTATAGCTGTGGCTTTTTCATAGATGACTTTGATTTGGAAAGTTTGCTTCTATACCTAGTTATCTGAAATGTTTTGTGATGAATATGTTTTCAATTTAATGAAAATATGTTATTTGCATACCCTGCAGCAATATTACCTTACATGTTGAGACCAACAGGAAAAAAAAAATAAACACAAACTTCATCAAAAGATTTATTTCAAATTCGACATTAGTGCTATCCAATACAACTAATTTTCTGCAATGATATAAATGGTACATACAAAGCACTGTCTGATATGGTAGCTGCTAGCCACTTGGGACTATTGAGCACTTGAAATACAGCTAGTGCATTTAAGAAATGGAATTTTAAATTTTATTTAATTTAGTTGATTTCAATTCAATCCAATTTATTTGATTTTTTAGTATGTCAAGATTATGGAAGTCAAAATTTATTTTCTTCAAACAGTTCATACAGCTGTTGATCGATCACAGTGTTTCATATACCACATTATAATGACTCTGTCTAGGTCACATAAAAAATACAATACAAAAAAATGGCGGAGTAGGGGTGTCCTTCTGGCTCTCTGCTCCCAGTGCGGAAAATGAAGAAGGCAGACAACCACAGGCGAGCGATCTACATGTCCACAGGACCAGCTTCGCAAGCCTGCAGACATTCACCGGGAAACGGAGGGATAAGACAATCTACCACTGAAATCAAAGGTGATTCAGATATTCTTTCCCACGGAATCGGAAATATACAACAGGGAGGGAGCGAGATGTGGCCTGAGCCACTGCCAGCCAGCGGCACCAGCCCTACCTGGCGCTGAGAGTCACCCTCTCCTACACCAAGCTCCACACCCACTAGGAAGTGCTTGAACTTGATGGGAAGGGGTAGCGCCAGACAAAGCTGTGTGGAGAGGGGACTAGAGCAGGGAACATTTTGAACTCTCCTCAGCACGCAGAGGAGGCAGTTTCAGGTGGGGGCAGTTTCAGTTCGGTTCACAGGTCCGAACCCAGTGACGCTCCCCCGCTCGGCAGGAACGAGAGCCCACTCTGGCATCACCCTGCAGGTTGCTTCCAGGT
>VBSM01002608.1:134435512-134481147 GCA_008086735.1 Cheirogaleus medius
CCTAACAATATTTGTACCCCCATAATATAATGAAATAAAAAAAATAAAAATAAATAAAATAAAAAAAAGATGTCAAAAAAATACAATAAAAGAATAAATTAGATTTGCACATATACACATCCACACATAACACATATGACTGGTGTTGAAGAAGTATTTGGTACTTTGCTTCTTTCGTTTGATTTATTCAAAATATTGGATTTGCTGTAGACAAAATAAAGGTGAAATATTTTCTAAAGTTTGCCTTACTGGACACTTTTCACTGTTTCCAAGGTGCGTCTGTATTCTTACTGACCTCACTGAAGAAAAATAAAATTATATAAAAAAAATGGCATTTTAAGTAAAGTGGTTTATAAACCTCACATATATCTGCTAACAAAACCTTCCAGTTTTGTTAATCTTTCCAGTGAAACCTTTATTCAAATCAAAATCCTTTGAACCTGTTTGTTTAAAAAGCAAATAAATAAGCAATGTCATACCATTACTATTTTAATTTTATTTTTTCAGATTTTATTATAAAATTTCCTCAAATTGAACACAGCATATCTGCAAAATGTGTGAAATATTTTTCCTTTCTTACTGTATAAAGCAAGTTAATGCTTCAAAACACATGCTGAGCAATCCCCAGATGCTTCCATCAATGCATCCTATCTTGTATTATGTTTCAAAAAGGTCATTAGTTTACAAGAAGGCAATAAAGCCCTCCAAACTTTCATGTCCTGACTTGGCATTAGTAGTCACACTGTCAAATGTGGCCTTTGGGGAGAGTTTTGACCTACTGGAAAACAGGCAGTTCAGCTGTAGCCTCTATACAGGAAGTTACTTGATGGACAGGTCTGAAACAGAAAAAAGATCTTTTCCCTGAGTATCTCTCTGTAAGATTTTTTACACGTCATTTTTTTCACTTTTATTTAGAAAAATAATGAACAAAGGAGTGAATATATTCATTCAGCAATTATAGTCATTATGCAAACTCATAACTTTAAAACCATTAGAACTTACCTCTAGGTTTAGTCTACTCTATTGTTCATTAATTGAGGGTGATAAAAAAGGAAACATTGGAATGGGAAAAAAGACAAGCTGAACATTCAGATTTGCATTCTGTGTGCTGTGTTCATATTAAAAATGAGACTGTCACCATTTTGAAAATTTTGGTTTTCAAAAAATATTATATAGGCCAGGCATGGTGGCTCACGTCTGTAATCCTAGCACTCTGGGAAGCCGAGGTGGGAGGATTGCTTTAGGTCAGGAGTTCAAGACCAGCCTGAGCAAAAGCAAGACCCCATCTTTACTAAAAATAGAAAAAAAATAGCCAGGCAACTAAAAACAGAAACAAAAAATTAGCTGGGTAGTGTGGCGAGCGCTTGTAGTCCCAGCTACTCGGGAGGCTGAGGCAAGAGGATTGCTTGAACCCAAGAGTTTGAGGTTGCTGTGAGCTAGACTGATGCTGCTGCTCTCTAGCCCGGGCACCAGAGTGAGACTGTATCAAAAAAAAAAAAAAAAACAAATTATATAAAGTAGATAAGTGATGAGTGTTATTAGGAAAATAATCTCTGTGTAAAGCTAATACTTTGATAAACACTTTTTTGCTTGCTTATCTCTTGTTTTTTTAAAAAATAAACTGGTTCTTCTTTTTTTTAATAGGCTTTTATTCTTAAGTTTTATATTAAAATTCATAAGCATTAACAATTATCAATCTTTCTACCTTTTCTGTGTATCTATTATATTTACAAAAAATAAAATCGATAATGTGTTGATGAAAGTAGATACATGAGAGAGAGGAAGATAAAAGAATAAGTAGTTACAACTCTTTTGAGAAATTATTTCATAAAGTTGAGCAAATTAATGAGGCTAGAATGAAATTATGGAATCATGGGTTTTATTTTTAATGTTGGGACTTTACACTGTGTTTGATCTTGATCAGAATAACACAGTAGAAAGTGAAAGAATTGCACTAAAGAAAAGATGAGGGAAGAACAATGTCCCAGAGAGGGAGACAGTGGGTGGGAATCTGTAGCAAAAGTGGAAGATTTGATCCTAGAGAGCAGCATGAAACAGCTTATGCACTTTAAGAGAGAGAAAGTGAGCCATGTAGGTTCAGATGCAAGTCTGCCGGCAGTTGCAGTATTGTAGTTATGTAAAGGTCCTGTGCTGACAAATGCTCAGAATGAGAAGAGTGTAAGAGATGCTGGAGGTTTGAAGGAGGGGAGAGATGTCAAATCATCTAAAAGAGTGTGATATTGAATTGCTTAACATTATACGGAAGGCTATTATAGGCTCACGTGGAGTTTCATTCCCATAGATGCAATGAATCTCTTGTCAGGGATAATTTTTTTCTGTATTGGCTAATTGAATATCTTTGTCCATTCTTCATCCTTTCATGCCACTCAAAATAAAATCAAAGCCGTTATGTGGCCTTTATGTATCCATCCTTATGCCTCAGTTTAGTTTCTTTAGCACACTTTTCCCTAGTATTCACATACCCTCTTCCTCCTTGTTGGTCAGTTCTGTCCTCAAGTTCCCTCTTATCAGAACTCTGTAACTGGTATGAAATAGTGCCTTTTCTTCAAACATCATTCTTTATCCCAATTCTTACTCTATTTATTCTTTACTTATCACCTTCTGGTACACTAATATGACATAACACTTTTCACATGTAATTTATTTATTACCAGTCTTTTACCCTAGATAAATGTTAAAAAGGATTTTATTTTTTCATCTATTACAGTATCTCCAAAGCTTAAAACTGTACTTTACAAATAGTAGGGCTCAAATATTCTTACCAAATGAATACATTTTACCATAACATTCTTAGAATTTCTCTATCACAATGTCTACTTATTTTGCAAACTAAATAGCAACTTGTATCTCATTTTATTTTTATATTTATAGTATATAGATATATACTATTTCTATAGTATGTGATTTAATACTTTTTTAAAAAATAGATTGTATAAAATGTGCTTTGTAGGAGCTTAAAAACATCAATAGATAGATTGTGCATATTGCATTTTTCTTCACCACTGTTTTTACTTATTGTAAAATAATAATTTTTTTTCAGATCCACTTTGGCAAAGTGAATCCTCATGAGTCACTTGGGTAAATAGTGTGATTTCATTTTTTTACTTTATTTATTTATACATTCTTGGAAGTTTTAAATTTTTGAAATTGTATTTGTATATTTATCATTGCATGTAGTATTAGTAGTAGTAATTCTTTATGGGAAAAATTGATATAAGATCACGTATCAGCTAAAACATCTATTCTAGTAGTAGGCTTCAATAGATGTCTGACATTTTTCATGCACCAAGAGAAGAAAGGGTTGAGTGAATGAATCAATCATTAGATGTTTGTTGAATCAAAGAGCAAAAGTCCTATGGGCCTCAGTTGGTAAAAATTTCATAGAGTTACTTTCCTCCCTCCCCTCAACAGAATTTGGCGTAATTAAATATTATATTTTTCTTTGATTTCAATAAAGTTCATCAAGATTCTAATTATATTTCTTGGTTTTCATGCCCTTATCTTTTTGTTATTTTAATATTGTCTATATTATTTCATTTTAAATATGATTTATTTTGAATTTTAATGGTATATATAGCTTAAAATATATTGCATATTTTTCTGTGATAATAGGTTAGAATTTATCTACTTTCAATCTTTAGGCTGAGAATAGTTTTCCTTTTGCACATTTGCAAGAACGTATCTGGCTTGTTCTTGTTAAGAACCGTGAAAGTTCCGAGATTTTACCCTACTTACAAACTAACGACTTAGCCTGCCACAGTTTCTGATATAAGAGACGCCTGAGTCAGACATGAAGGACAGACTATTAACTCACAGCAACTGTATGGGCCAGCGTATCAGCATTTTTGTGCTGGTTACCTGAGCCCTGACTTCCACAGGGCAACCCAAAGAGGGACAGATGGCACCTACCCATGCAGTGAGTTGTGTTACAGGAGAGAAACCCTGAGACGAAGAACTCAAAATTTGTCTGCCCTTTGCTCCAGAGGGAGACACCATTTCTATCTTTTAAGGCTATAAGCAAATATGCCCTTAGCTCTGGAGAGTAACACTATTTGTATCTTTCAAGGTTCTTTACCATACAAATATCGTTGAAAAGATCACCTGACCAAAAAGCAGTCGGTACCTCTCTCCCAAGATGTGGAGAAAGACGTAAGAGATTCATAAAGAATTGTCCCCCAAGACTTCTTTAATCATGCTAGTCAATGTTTCCAAGTGTTGTCTGGGTATGTTATGATTGTGCATGTACTAGAATCTACTTCCTGGACCTTTAAATGTCAAGGATCTGCCTAGTTTACAAACTCCCAATTTATAAAAAGTGTAACAGAAAATTGTCTACTCTCCACTGTGGTTACTATTTAAAATATTTCATTGATTCAGTGCCTTTAATCAAAGCTGTTTGTTTTTTGTTGTTTTCACAAACAGTGGGCCCTTTTGCTGACACAAGTAAAAATAAATAGACTTTTGTAGATATTCAGATCTAAGAGGAAAGTTGATGATTATAAAACTAAACTTGATCATTTGCAATTATTTGAATTAAGTAATTGATTCTGAAATTTAAAAAAATCCAGAATGTATTTATTCTAGAATTTAGATCATTTGAGTATTATTAAAACAATCTGTAACTTAAAATAAAACAGTGTACTCATATTAAGACATTGAATGGTTCATGAACTTTCCACATTAGGATGGAAACCACTGTGATTTGAGCCCACTAAGCACTAAATTATGGCTCTGGTTTCTTCTTCCCTTGGTGGCTGACACATTTGTCTTTAATTTCTCCTGACATCTTAAGAATCTTTAAAAACAGAAATGGTCCCTTCAGAAAACAATGAAGATTAAAATTTGATGCTGGGTATAATGTGCTTTTATTATCTAATGTGGTACATTGAATATATTATCATTCTGATAATAATGGAAGTAAAAGTGGATAATACCTCTTTGGCATATATTTTATACCAAGCACATTGTTATTTTTTTCTTTTATTTCATAACATCTATTTAATTTATTTATGATTTATTTTTTCATATTCTTTATTTTATAACAGCAAAGTTATCAGGCAGATAATATGTACAACAGCTTCATTTTGTATAAAAAAGTATAGGGTTAAGAAAAAAGCATAGAGAGATTATGGTGCATATCCAATGACAAAGAATCAGAAAACAGTAAAACCAGAGTTTTCTTTTATTAGTAGAAAGCACTACCTCCATGTTCTTGTCACAGAAGTACAAAAACTGCCCATTAGCAGCTTCCAGTTTTGCTCAAAATATTCAACTTGTCAACTTCACACTTTTTAATAGCAATGCAGGAAACAGCTAATATTGATAAAGCAATTGTCCCTGCCTTAGTGGATATCTCAATGCTATACAGTAATTTTGTCATAGGATCTGGAAAAAATTAAACACTTTCCAATTAATCTGTGGTAGGGATCCTGTTTCATTAAAGTTCACTTAATGTCAATTACTTTGTTGGGAATACTTTCTAACAGATTGAACCATGGTTTCAGCTGATTTTAATGAAACTCACTCTAAATAAATCCAAACTCCTAAAGCATAAATTAGGAGGTGATGAATTACTTCAATTAAAAAATTCTTTATAAAACCATTTATTAGAGGGTTGCACTAAGTGGGTAACTCTCTCCTTAGCTTTAAAGTAAACTATATTTTAGTTAATAGCACACACACATACAGCAGATTTTTACAAAATGTGTGCATAATTCAATTGTTTAATATTTAAATAATTAGATTCACAAAGTGGTTGATGAGCCCTTGAAAAACATTTAGTAAAACCCCCCAACCATATACTTGAACAAAACTACAAAGTTAACTGGTCTTCTGAAAGGCATATCTATATTCTTACTGTTTTTACCTGACTAATCTAATATCGACACAATTGATATAATGTAAATTAGGGCAAATGATTTTATGTATTTTGCAATTTGGCTATATAATTATCAAATTGTTATAAACTAATGTTTAAACTTTTCTTCATTATGAACTCTCATCTAGTAATACTTTTTTTCTTCAATGTGTAATTTAACTGTTTGTATCATTCGACCATTGTTGTTGTCATTAATACTTCCTTACTTGCAGCCTTTTTACACCACTATATTTCATTCTAAAAGACTGACATTTCAAGTCTATCAATCGGTATCTTCTGACAGGATAGTTTAGTTCAATTGAAATAAATTACTGATTTTTAAATATTCAATTCTACCATTTATTTTTATATTTTTTGTATTTATGACTTCGAGTTGCAATTTTTTTTTACAAATGAGAAAATATATTTATTTACACTCTATTTCTTATACAAAAGACCTGTTGTTCCTACAACTCGAGCAAATATCCAAAAATTATTATATAATACAAATTGACAATCAGGATATAAAAATATGAAAAAATCATAATCAGGAATATAATGAGTATTAATATGTGAATTTAAAACAACAGCAAAAAAATTAAAATCGACTTTTAGATTTGGCTGAGCTGCTACCAAGCAAAGAAGACAGAATGCTAAATTTATATGCAGTCATTCTCACAATTACAGGGCACAATATAGGCTTTGTTAGAAGTCCCTCCCAGCAACTTGTGAAACTCTCGTTAGAAAATGTCTATTCATTTTTGCCCTTGTATCCAAGTACAACCATTTCTCCTGAAATGTCTTTCAGTCAGCTAGATAGGTTACAAATTTTTGAATTATAAATATTACTAGATATATACTTTAATAAAGTACTTCCAACAAAGCCTATATTATACTTGGTAATTGAGTTGCAAGTTTTAAAAAAAATTCTTTGCTTTTCTGTTTTAGTAATCATTTCTATTTTTTAGTGATTAAAATAAAAATGTTAACTTTCATATAAAATATATAATTTGATCATGTTTATAATTTCGAATCAAAATATAGCATTTCTAACTGGTTCTTTTATAAATATGTTGCCTTTTTTGTGATAGTCTTCTTTTCTTTCATTCTATGTTGAAAATCTCCTCATTCCCACTATTTTTATTTTTTGAAAACTAATAGATCTGCTTAAGTACTATTCAGAATCTGATAATTTTAATATTTGCAGTCTATTTGCTTATTCTTGTAGATTTTACATCTTCCTATGGCATCTCTCCCTCTTCCATCTGCTTTTATGTAGAGCCAAAACTGCAAGTTTTCTAGCAGTCTTCCTCAGAGATATATATTACTGTATGTGTAACTGAAAGTGATTGCTATTCAGGGATATTGTTTACTATTGAAATCTCCAGTTTGGCTTTCCAACTATTCCTTGCATAAGCTTATTTATTTATATTTCTTATATGTGGCTCGTTAAATCTGAAACTCTAGGCAAATATACACAGGGAACTTGTTGACCTTATTACATATTTACCTTTCTCTATTTTTCTTCTTTCCAATCATGTTAGCATATGTATTACTCTAATATTGATAAGAAGTTATCTAGCATATTTAAAGAGTAACTCTGAGCCCTGCATCCCAGCTCAGATGATTGTCCTTTTTAATCACCTAACCAAGTCATAATATGGTTTCTCCAGTGGGGGAGAGCATATTATGGAAATCACTTATTCTAGTTCCTTGGAAGATAAGAAAAATCACAAACCATTTTGCCTTATTCTTATACTGACAATTCTGGAGAATAGGAGAGCTTCATAGTGCTCCGAACACCTCTATCTCCACTTATTTGGATATTTATCGTGACTGCATGATGATACTGCTTGTATTGTACTATAAATTTTCTTATAAATTTACTTAACACTTCACCTCAATGGGATTGTCACTCTAACTAGATGATAAACTTAATAACAAAACTGATGAGAATGCTACTTATAGCCCCCAAGATCATGCTTCACATATTTTGGATACTTAACAAATACCTGTAGTTACCAATATCTTCTAATTTTAAAATTTAACATGCTTAAAGACTATATCATCTACCTTCTCCTAAAATCAAATAAACTCAAGCTATTCAATCTTCTTCACACTGTTCCAATATCAGCATTTCTGCTAGTATTGTTTAACTAGTTTCTAATTTCTTCAAATTATTTTTAATATGTAGAGATCTTAAGAGAACTTCATATTCCTATAAGTATAGTGCATGACAAGTACAATAAAAATATTATTTTCTGGTTCTTGGGCATTGAATTACTGCCATATATTTTATAATCTTGTTAACATTGTATGACAATAGCATGGCTGATTGACAAGACAATTTTGGTCAGTGGCCCAGAATTTCTTAGTGGAGTACTTTGGTCAAATGAGTCATTTTCTATACTGACAATATTTTCTTCTCTCACTATCCAACACATGCACATAGAGACAAATTTATAGCAAGTAGCACACCTCTATTCTGAGGCTGATGGTTGAGACCAATAAAAGAAACAGAGAACGAACTATTGGAATGATAGAACCCAAAGCAAAAGAAAGTGATTTGATGGAGATTGAGAATGGATAGAATTTTGATAAGTAAGCATAGACACGAGTGTTAAGCAATGTGTGTGTGTGTATACATATATATGTGTGTGTGTGTGTGTGTGTGTTAAGTAGAATGAGAATTAAAAGATATTTGGGGCATCAGAGAATTTCTAGTTTGAAAGGAACCAATAGAGTCTTCCAGTTTAATTCCTTATTTTGCAGATTAATAAATCTCAGCTTAGAGAGAAGTCTCAGCAGTTTGTCAGGATCTACCACAGATTTTGATTATCAGGACTAGAGTCCTAAACTCCTAGATCTAGGAGACTTTCCTTTGCTGCCCTGTGCCCTTTATATTACCTTCACTGTACATGCATATATGTGTATGTAACTTTAGTTGGTGTGGCAGGCTGTGTATGTGTGTGTAGGGGGGTAATGCCTTCCAAGAGCTGTGTATATTTATATACGTGTTACTGATACAATTAGGTGATGCTCTGATATTTGAGATATTGAAAGTTATCCTTCAAACTCCTTCCTGAGAGAGAATATTGTCTCTCTGTCTCATTTGGTAAAATATAATCACCAAGGTTGTTTTTAGGTCAGCTTATATTTATCCAAAGCAATTTAAATATTATTTTTCAAGTGAAAGTATAATGTGTCATTTAAAAAACAGAGTTAATGAGAAAAATGCTGACAGTTTCATGGTGCTAGTGTCACTGCAATCTAGCTCTTTATTCAAGGCACCAATTAATACAAATTTATATTTAGCTTGTCAAAAAGAAATATTTAAAAAATATTATTCAGCTTTTATAATTTTTAGCATGGCCTATCCCTTAATACCAAATCATTTGTGTTTACACCTGCCTCTGTTATACATAGTTAGCTATTATAGGTAGAATGGCACCTCTCACATAGAATACAGTGGAAACAATGAAACAAATGCATTTATTATCATAGAAACCCATCAATAAATTAGATCTAGACTGAAGCACATCAAGTGTATCATACATCTAACCTCATTAACACTAAACAATATTAACCAAAATTGTCATTTTTTTAAAGTTTTAAGTTTATTAATTCTCTTGTGAAAAACCCACACAATGGCTGCAGATAACATCATTGCAGAATCTTTACTCCTTTGGCTTTTTGCCAGCACCAACGTTGGCCTTCGCCCCCTTGCAAGCCTATGTTTGGGTTCATTTCTCTTTGCATAATCCAAGGGAATCGTAAATCATGCCAAAGTCAGTTGTCCTGCCACCACCAAAGTGAGTTATGAATCCAAATACAAAGATGACATCTGATGTGGTCTTGTACATTTTGGCAAGTTTTTCCCCAAGTTCTTTCTTTGGTACTGTTGCTTTCCCAGGGTGAAGGACATCAATGACCATTTGTTTCCTTTGAGGTAGTCGGTCGGTCATGAATTTCCTAGTCGGGATAGTTACTGTGTTGTTCTTGATGGCCACAGACCCTCACACAGCCAGGGAGGAAACGAGGGCCACTCCTCGCAGGCCAATCATATCAAAGTGCACAGCAACCAAAATTATTAAGTTGAATATATTTTAGCAGCATTTTATTTCCAAGACAGGTGTATGAGAATATCATTGGTAACATATTTAGAAATACATTTATATTTAGAGATTCATTCAACTTTTCAAATTTTCCATGAAATCTTTTGGAATTAAAAAATATCTGTCATCTACATTTTCTTTTTTTTCATGTATTTAAATTTTTTTTATTTCAGAATATTATGGGGGTACTTCTAGTACAATTTATTGCAGCAGGGCAAAACTCAGGACAGGGCATAGTTTAAAAACATTTATTTAGTGTTGTCATTCCTACTGACCTTTATAATTTCTAACAAATATTGTTATTTTAAGAAAGATTTTCAGATTTAGCCAAACATTTCTTGGCTTTCATGTTAATACTCATTTACTCCAAAGATTAGCATAACTTAATATCAGCCTGATTAAACTTAGTTGGAAAACAAGTGATGCTTCTTCATTATTTGCCACATCCATTGTATTGGCTTGTTATTAAACTGTGATTAAAGTAGAACAGCTCATTGATATTTAGATTTTTAAAAATATATATAACAAAAACTTTTGAGTAGCTCAAAATAAATTTTGTTTCTACATTTCCTGTAAAAGTTTGTGGAGTCTTCCTGGGTCCAGTATTTGGAAGGAAAAATGTTAAACTTCTTGTTTATTATTGGTCTTTCTGGAACTAGAAAGCAGAGTGCAAATATGATCCAAGAGCTTTCTCAAAACTAATGTAAAACAGGCACACAAACATAAATCTTTTAAGATAAATTTTGAGCAAACAAGCAAATTCTTCAGTTTATTTGGAATTTAGTTAATTATTTCCTACAACCATGAGCACGGTTTAAATATTGATCAAACAATTTTCAGTTAATATGACTTTGTTGATGAGTAGTATAATACCAGGCAGAGTAGGCATATAATAAAAATTCATTGAAGCATTAATAAATGAATGATACACAATTATGAAGAACAATATATAGAGTACCAAAAGGAAAAGAAGGGTGAGTATATAACAAGGAAACATTTCCAGGTTTTACATTTATTACACAGTTTAAATGATTGAGTGGTATATATATAATTCAGAAGAGGCTAGATATGCTGTGATAAAAAATAATGATCAAATATTAGACAATCCAAACCAACAAAGTTTTATTTCTTGCTTATGCTATCTTCCCAATGTGTACCTGTTGTGAACACAGTTTCTAGATTAGCAGAGATTAAGGTATACCAAAAGTCTAAGTGCTAGAAGTTACTAGAAACAAAGGAAAAAAACAAAACATAACATTAAGAAACCTCTGGCCATTTAACCATGTAGGACTACATGGACTGTGATAGTCTGGAAAGCCTCCATTATGATTAGGTTAATAGATTTGGATTTAGCACAATAAATAACACAGAACAGATTTTTAAAAACAGTCAGAAAAAAAGAATAACAATATCAGCAAAAGCTAAACGCTAAATATGTACAGGCATATCTCATTTTATTGTGCCTTGCATTATTGAGCTTTGCAGATACACTTTTTTATAAATCAAAGATTTGTGGCCAGCCTGTGTCAAGCAAGCCTATTGGTGCCTTTTTCCAACAGCATGTTCTCACTTGTGTCTCTGTGTCACATTTTAGTAATTCTTGCAATATTTCAAACTTTTTCATTTTATTATATCTGCCGTGGTCTGTGGTCTGTGATCAAAGATCTTTGATGTTAGTATTGTAATTGCTTTGGGGTACCACAAACTGTGCCCACATTAGATAGCAAACTTAATCAATAAACATTGTATGTGCTCTGACTACTCCACCAACCAAATATTCCTCCATCTCACTCTCTCTCCTGTGGCGTATTCTCTGAGACATGATAATACTAAAATTTGGCCAATTAATAACCTTATAATGCCCTTTTAGTGTTCAGTGAAAGGAAGAGTTACAAGTGTCTCATTTTAAATCAAAATCTAAAAATGATTACTCTCAGAGAGGAAGGCATTTCTAAAGCCAAGATAGATCAAAAGCTAGGCCTCTAATGCCAAACACTTAACCAAGTTACAAATGCAAAGGCTAGTTCTTGAAGAAAACTAAAGAGAACCAGCCTTATTGCTGATATAAAGAAAGTTTAAATACTCTAGATAGGAGATCAAAGCATTCAAAGCATTCCCTTAAGCCAAAGCCTAATTCAGAGCAAGGCCCTAACACTCCTCAATTCTATAAAGGCTGAGAGAGGAGACAAAGTTACAGAATAAAAGTTTGAAGATAAAAGATGTTTGTTCATGAGTTTTAAGGAACGAAGTCATCTTCATAACATAAAAGTACAACGTGGTGTAGCAAGTGCTGATAGAGAAAATGCACCAAATTTTCCAGATGATCTAAGATAATTTATGAGGGCAACTACACTAAACAACAGGTTTTCAATGTAGAGAAAATAGCTCTATATTGGAATAAGATGCCACCCAGGACTTCCATAGCTAGAGAAGTCAATGTCTGGCTTCAAAGCTTCAAAGGGTAGGCTGACTGGTTAGGTGCTAATGTAGCTGGTGAATTTAAATTCAACCAATTAAACCAATGCCTATTTGACATTCCAAATATCTGAGGGCCCTTAAGAATGTTGCTAAACTACTCTGCCTGTGCCCTATAAATGGAACAACAAAGCCTGCATGACAGTATATCCATTTACAGCATGGGTTTATGAATATTTTAAGCCCACTGTTGAGAACTACTGTTCAGAAAAAAAGATTCCTTTCAAAATATTACTGCTCATTGACAATGCAACTGGTCACCCAAGAGCTCTGATGGAAATATACAAGAATGTTGTTTTCATGCATGTTAATACAACATCCATTCTGCAGCCCATGAGTCAAAGAGCAATTGTGACTTTTAAGTCTTATTATTTAAGAAATACATTTCATAAGGCTATAGCTGCCATAAATAGTAATTTCTATGATGGATCTGGGCAATGTACATTGACAACCACTGGAAAGGATTCACCATTCTAGATGCCATTAAGAATATTCGTGATTTGTAAGAGCAAATCAAAATAACAACAAAAATAGGAATTTGGAAGAAATTGATTCCAATCCTCACAGATGACTTGGAAGGTGCAGTACTTCAGTAGAGGAAGTAACTGCAGAGGTGGTGTAAATAGCAAGAGTAGTAGAATTAGAATTGGAGCCTAAAAACATGACTGAATTGCTGATGTCTCATGATAAAACTTGAACAGATGATGAGTTGCTTCTAATGGATGAGCGAAGAAAGTAATTTTTTAGGATGGAATCTATTCCTGGTGAACATTCTGTAAACATTGTTGAAATGACAACACAATATTTAGAATATTACTTAAATTTACTTGATAAAGCAGTGGCAGGGTTTGAGAGGATTGATTCCAATTTTGAAAGAAGTTCTACTGTGGGTAAAATGCTATCAAACAGCATCGCATACTACAGTGAAATCTTCTATGAAAGGAAAAGTCAATCACTGTGACAAGCTTCGTTGTCTTCCTATTTTAAGAAATTGTCGCAGCTACCCTAGCCTTAGGGACTACCACCCATATTAGTCAGCAGCCATCAATACTGAGGCAAGGCCTTACACTAGCAAAAAGATTACAACTCACTGAAGGCTCAGGGGATTGTTAGTATTTTTTTTAGTAATAAAGTATTTTTTAAGGTATGTAGATTTTTTAGTTATAATAGTATTACACACTTAATAGACTACTATATACTGTAAACATAATTTTTATATGCCTATAAAACCAAAGTATTTGTGTGACTTCCTTTATTATGATATTTGCTTTATTGTGGTAGTCTAAATCCAAACCCTTAATATCTCAGTGGTATCCCTGTATTCAGTGCTTGATAATTCTAGTATTTTTGCTTTGGGTAATTGGAGTTGGAAAAGGGGGTGCTATAACAAAAAAGAACTAATAAGCTGCATATACTAATTCACGTAAGGAGTAAAATTTGGTCTTGGGATAGTAATTTTGTTAAGAAAGTCTTAAAACAATATGAGAAAATCCAGACTTTTTGTGGATAAAGATGGAACATATTTAATTTTAAATAAGAGAATTAGAAACATAGTCCTAAATTATACATTTTAGGAATTGAGAGAATGTGTTACTATGTTTACGCATAAGTACAAAGACCAAGACAGAACAGAAGCTTCTCAAAAGAACATAGACATAAATGTCCAGTAAACATATGAATAAATGCTCAGTGTTACTAATCCTTAGGGAAATGCAAATCAAAATCACAATGAGATATCACCTTACCTCAGTCAGAATGGCTTTTATTAGAAAGTCCAAAAACAATAGATGCTGGCGTGGATACAGAGAGAAAGGAATATTGATGCACTATTGGTGGGGCTGCAAATTTGGACAACCTCTATGGAAAACAAACAACTTTTGAAATAAACCAAAGCATTTGAACAACTCAGTAAAAATCATATCAAAGTAGAAATAAGGAAGGACAAATGGTGCTTCTTTCTACCTTGAATAGCAATATGAAATTAAGGGTGAGATAATTTTCTATTCATGGCAGCCATTCTGCTTTGAAATTTACTCACACACTCAGATATGTTAGAAAGGTAATGCACTCTGTAATGTGGTCTTTAAAATGCACAGTGTGACTGGCATGGTTTAAACATAACGTTTAGTTGCAATATCACCCCAAATTATCTTAGCAGGGAGAGCTGAGGCAAACCACCAATTTTGACTCCACATGTATTCCAGATACAGAAAAATGGATAAATTGGCTTCTTTTGTGCTCTCCTTGCTGCTTGTCTTTATGAGCAGTGAAAATGTGTGGATGGGGATTTCAGCTCACAGAGTGGCTTGTGGAGGAAAGCTGCGGGAACTAGCACCTCCCAAGGAAACACGGGCTGCAAATGGATCCAGCAGTTGTCGTGCTGAAGAGGGTGGATGTAGATTATAAGGTAGGAGGTAGTTATTTTAAGCAGCAAGCTCCAAGTGTCTGAACTCCAGTGGGAGAAAGGGAAAGCCCATGAATAGTGGGCATTCTAGGAAAGATTAATTTGGCTCTTCAAACAGTCGTTACTCAAAAGGTTATCAATAGGTCTCCAAGACTTAATAAGGAATGATTTTATAATTTTATAACACTGTAACTGTATGATATTCAACAAATCACTTAACCTCTCTGTGCTTCAGACTCTTTTTCTGCAAAACGGAGATAATGTCTAAATATCAAAGAGGAAGTTAGAAGATCACACGAGGTCTCTTCTCACTTTAGGATGTATAGTTCTATGATTCACAAAGGCTTCTTCTATCTTTGTGGTGCAAAAAGAACTATTAACTATAATAGTCACCCCTGTAACCTTTAAAATTGTGGCCACTTACCTCCTACCTACATGTTTAACACCATTCTAGATTCTCAGCTAGCTCTGTTCTGACTTGGGGATAATTTTAAAAGTCCTTGATCAGTGATGGCCAAGAGTTAAGTACCTATCCCTCAGGGTGGTGATGAAGATTAAGTGTATTAATGCATTAAAGTTCTTAACCTACTGCTTGACACACACCATTCAAAAAGTATTAGTGAGTATATTGATGGTAGTCATTGAAATGGCCATTGTGCTGATTGTGTTGTCAACCTTTTTGATGATCCACTCCAACTTCATACACTAATTCCCTGATGCCAGTGATAAGTGCCCTAAGTTTCTTGTGACCAAGTTCTCACTGTGCATTATAATTCTATCATTTTGCTGCTTTTTTATTCCTTGGCCTCATTTCTTGTGCTCAATCATAAGCTTCATCTGCCAGGCCCTCTAGGAGATCTGTACAAGAGCTCAAGGGTGTGTGGTGTGGTGGATTCCATGTCTGCTTTGGCCTTCCTGCTGCAGGTGACCACGTGGACCTCTGTTGGCTCGGGTCTGTAACCTGGTGTTCTGCTCTTGCCTCTGTTGTGTCCAGGGCCTCGTCTCTCTCTCGTTGTACCTGATCAGCTATTTTGTGGTCTCCAACGGGGCTGCTAAAGATCACACTGCCTGCCTAAGTTCTGAAGAATTTAGGAAATCAGAGAGAAGCCAAATTATCACCTTTCACATGGATGAAACATATACTGGAGGGTGTAGGTTTAGGTGAGAGAGAAATGTACTTCCTCTCAATATCAGGCAACCAGGGAGGGACGGCTGCTACTAGAGAAAAGTAGATTGAAGAGGAGGATAGTCTGGGATTGAGCCCGGATACCCAGGTTTTCCCACATATTTCCCAATTAGATAAGTAAGTAGAGGTGTGGAGAGACATTAGCTGTGTCCTTAAGTTTAAAAAGTCCCTCTTCGGAAGAACAAGAAGTGGGGAAGAGGCATCTCTTTTACAGGCCTGACTCTTTCCTGATTGTCTGCACTTTGTGTTGTGAGAGGGGATCTCTAGGTCTTAGCCATGTTTGCACTAAAGCCTGTGATAACTATAAAAGTCTTGTCTATTTTATTTGGGCTAACAATAAGAGAATGATATAAGCCTTGTATAAAACCTTTACTTTTTAATGAAGTTCTACATTAAAGTAAATAGGATATAAGTTTGTGTTCATAATATAAATTTAGCAAGCAAAATAGTTGGTGTTAATGAAAAACAGACTCTAGGGAAAGATGCTGCAAATGCTAGATCCTCTCTTAAGACAAAATAAAAGAACACATATAAAAAGATAGTCTCGTGTGTTTCTATATGTAAAGGCAGGGGATAAGGAAGATAGTGTTTTGAGTATTGGACATTAATTTACATTTGTCTTATTTCCCTATGTTACAGTCATCTCCTTTAAAATACATGAGCCCGGGTATCATTTTTGCTGTTTCTTTGTCACAGTTTTATGCCCTCTAAGAACTCGTTTTCAATGTATAAGATAGTGCTGCTGGTCATCATCAAGCACTTTCAGGATTTGAATTCATTAAAATATTTTAATAGGGATGAAAAATATTTCATTTTGAAGTGTGTCCTAAGGGTTCCACGGGGATCAGTAGCAAACAATAAATTAACAGAAAAGAAACTTAACGTAATGTCAAACAGTGAAACAATGCAAATAAATTACATGGGCTTCATCCCTAGTAATTATGAGTTAGAAAAATAGAACAGAAAATCTGATGGGACTTGCTTTTTTTGCTTTCTTCTTTTAGAATCTCAGTGGCTGTGTGGTGGTAATAGCACATATGGGAAAGATAAAGACCAACTCTGTCTTTATAACTATACTTTTATGCACATTTTTCAGTCATTCCCAATGTGCCAGAGTTGTTCCACAGGCACACAGGACTCCTGCTGACCTATAATAAAAATAACAGGTAGCCGTTGCTGGGTATTTACACTGAGCAAGTCATGTGCTAAGCGGTTTGCCTGGGATATCTCATTTAATCTTTCAACTATTCTATAATATAGGTACTATTACTATCCCCACTTTACAAAATAAATTTTTAAAACCTGAGGTTTTAAAAAGTTGTATGTCTTGTGGTGCAAGAACACATGACTAGAAATTGTAATAGCTAAGATTTTAACTCTGACTCCTTAGTCCAACCCCAAAGACAGTGGATTTCAAATTATTCACCAAGAAAAGTGTTTTCACAGATACTTATAAATGAGTGTCATAAATATGATATGTTGGCTCAATATGTATTATATTTTTATTTTCTTTTTCATTTTAATTTTTATTGCTTTGGATACATAATGAACCTGGAAAGTGGCTCTGATTCAGTTGTATATGTAAAAGTAACAAAATAAGTTAGTTTTTGTTTGTTTGTTTGTTTGTTTGAGACAGTGTTTTGCTCTCTTGCCCAGGCCAGAATGCAGTGGCATCATCACAGCTCACTGCAACCTCAAACTGCTGGGTTCAAGTGATCCTTCTACCTCAGCCTCCCAAGCAGCTGGGACTACAGGTGCATGCCACCATGCCCAGCTAATTTTTCTATTTTTTGTAGAGACAGAGTCTCACTCTAGCTCAGGTTGGTCTCAAATTCCTGGCCTCAAGCAATCCTCCTGCCTCAGCTTTCCAAAGTGCTAGGATTACAGATGTGAGCCACTGTGCCCAGCCACAAAATAAGTTCTTGAAGTGTGCTCTACGTCTTTGATTTTCTGATAGCCTTGTTTCCTTAATCTCCAGGCGCTGATATCCTCATGCCATGTGCCAAGTATCTACAGCTAACTTTGATGTCTAGTAACAGACTCCCTTATAGTTCAGGTCTTCCCCCCTTGCCTACTTTCTTTCTCTCAAGCATTAGTTTTGCCCTTCAACCAATGCTACTGTTTGAATCTCAGTACAAAACAAATTATCTATTAATGTGGTCAAAGAAATTGCTGGTAAGTAATGGTGTAAAATCTTCAGGGTATGTGTAGTTTAAAAGTTAAGTCTATCAAATCAAATAAAACTTTAAAAATGAGAAGTAGAAGGAAGATTTGGTTTTTTTCTTATTTCCAAATTCAAGACAGATAGATTATTATATGGACAATATCAAGAATTTTAGGAATGTATGTTTTTGAGATATATCTTTATTTGTAATATTAATGAAATTTAAAAAACAGACATTATACAAACACATGACATATTTATCTTTTCTTTGAACTAGGGATTATTCTAGATGCTGTTTTCTCTCATATCCATCTTTTCTCCTGTAACTATTTGGCTATTTTGCACGTGAAATTTGCTAATTTGTTGTGAAAACATAATAATGTTTTTAGCATAACAGATACTCAAACTTTGCCAACAACTCAAGGAAGAATATTATTAAGCATACCTTTTGCATGACAGAATCAGCTTTCAATCTCATTAAGGGTCTTAGAAAAAGAACCTATAATCTCTCCAAAACATTGATGTTCTGTCAGTTTATACTAGCTATGAATATGGCCACCAAGTTGAAATTAAATTAGATATTTTATATATATATGTGTGTGTGTATGTGAATATATATATATATACATATTTTTTACACTCTGTGAGCACCTTGTTACTTCCCTTTGAAGTGATATAGAAGATATGCAGTGAAGGCAGAATTTTCCTACCTTGTTTATAGGTGATAAGAGCAGAACAAAACAATAGAGACATGAAAAAAGTAGCAAAGAATAAACATGAATTCAATTTAGGTTTGGTGTAATTGATAAACTACTTGCAAAGTATAAATTTACTGCAATTCTATTTCATTAATAAAAGGTCAACATTTTCACTTCCATGCTTTCAGATGGCATGAGTATGACACAGATCCATCCTAGCAACCATTTTATTCCGACACTCTTAATAGCACAGATACAGGGGATTCAAAGGACTGACAGAAAACCTCCAGGTGAGCCTGTGCACAAACTATCCTTAAAAAGTCTACTATATAATATGAATAAAAGTTAGACTATAGAGACAAGCAAAAAGTATTCACACTCAGTCTTGGAATGAAGACAACAGAGATGTTTCTCTATGGATATAAATGTATAGATGTTGAATATTACACATTAAGTGTACATCATAAACATGTGATGAATTATTCTCAAAACCTACTTCAATAGTCAATTGCTCTATCAGAGTTTGTACCTAAATATGAACCACATTAATCTTGCAGATTCATTCAAGCTATTTATACTACTTCTGCATCTTTAGAAAGATCAAATTATTCTCTCAACAGATAGAAAGCATCAAAAATTTATTCTGACATGTTCATATTTTTATTAGTTTAAACCTTAAAATGATGCAATATGAGTAAGTCTTTTACTTTCATTTCTTAGTAGAGACAAGCAAATAAATTTTATACTAACCTCAATTTTTTACAGAATATTTTTCCCTGAATAATTTTCATCTGACACTATCATTAAAAAAAATGAATAGTTGTGTGTATGTGTGTGTGTGTTATGTAGTTCTGTTGAGATAGCTTGTAATTTAAAAGAAAAAAGCATTCTATAACCAGTTTCCCTAACAATAATGGATTTTTCAGTATTTGCTTACTGAATGAGAGGTTAGTTATCTCCATTTCCATGTGCCTTCAATTTAATTTAGTTAGTTCTGTGGTAAGCACAAGTTGGTAGCCCCATTATTTTATAATATCACCCTGTTTGTTGCAACCCTGTCCTGCATAAAGATATAAAAAAGAAGAATGATTATCTTCCAGGTATATTGATATGTTGATATAAGACAGATTAAAAAATAAACTTTAAAAGTATAAAGGCAGATTGGAAGAATAAAGAAGGACCAATATCAGTATGGACTCAGGGACATTTGTTTTATACTTCAGTGTATGATCTAAATAATCTAATACTACTTTGTTTATTATGTTGTTCCAATTTTTTCCAGCTCTGGCCATTGAGAGCTCTTTCAGATAGCTGCTGTGCCCTTTTCACAAATGCCCATAGATGTGGTTTATTATTTTTGAGTACTTCCTTTCTTTCTACCACATCTTACTGGATATCTTAGATATTTATGCCTCAGTCCTAGAATAAGCCACTTCTCTAAGAAGCACTTATTTTTTAACTGGAGAATGGTATTAAAAATCAAGCTCTGGATGCTAGGTATGCTTTTTCCTACTGAGTTTTCATTGATTTTAAGACCTCTTTGCTGACTGAACAAATTAAGGGAATGTATGTTTGTACACCAGCCCATGCAAATATATACACATATATAAATATTTATGTACATAACCATCTGTATCTATATTAACATGAGTTCACACTGATATCTTCAACTCTAATCCATTATCTCATGGATCTTTCTTGCCTCCTCCATTTGCATTGTAGGAGTACATTCTCACTCCTACAATGGGAAACATGGCCCCATTATCTTCCCTCCAATCACTTAACTGTTTAATTCCAGTATGTATATAAAGCAGTGTCAAAACTGCTAACCCCCTATTATAAAACATTTTTAATTATAAAATAGTGCTCTTAAGAAATTCTTTTTGCCTTTAGTCTATAAACCCTACTAATTATAGAATTCCTTAGATCGGCCCCTTTTTTCCCTACTCTCTTCAAAGAGCTTACTAATATTTTATATATTTGTAATATAGTTACATTGTTTTGTTACATTTTTCATTTTTCCTGTGATTTAAATATTTTAATTACATATGTTAAAGTTTGCTTTGTGCTGTAAAGTTCTACAAATTTTGACAAATAGATAATGTCATGTATCCATCATTGTATATCATACAGAATACATATCACCACCTTAAAAATCCATTGTGCTTCACTTATTCATTTCTCATGTCCTTTCCCAAGCCTTTGGCACCACTGATCTTTTAACTCTACAGTTTTGCCTTTTCCAGAATGTCATATAATTGGAAACATATAGTCCATATCCTTTTAAGATTGGCTTCTTTCACTTATAAACATACATTTAAGTTTCTACTATGTCATTTTGTAGCTTGATAGCTCATTTCTCTTTACTGCTGAAAAATAGTCCATTATATGGATACATCACAATTTGTTTATCCATTCACTTATTGGAGAATATCTTGGTTCCTTCCAGTTATTGAGCTATTATAAATAACGCAGCAATAAGTTTAAGCTGCAGGTTCTTGTGTGAACATAAGTTTTAGATTAGTTCATTATCTAAGAGTGTGATTGCTAGATCATATGGTAAGATTATGCTTCGCTTTGTAAGAAACTACCAAATTCTCTTGCAAAGTAGACATACATTTTGCACTCCCACCAGCAATGAATGAGACTTTCTCTTGCTCTATACCTTTACCAGCAATTGGTATTGCCATTTTTTAAAATATATTTTAACCATTCTAATAGATGTGCAGTAGTGTTTCATTGCTGTTTTAATGTGCAGTTTCCTAATTACAAATGATGTTGAGTTTAATTTATCATATGCTTATTTGCCAGTTATATATCTTCTTTGGTGAGATGTCTATTCAGATATTCTGCTCATTTTTTTTAATTGGGTTCTTTATTTCCTTATTGTTGAGATTTTTTTTTTCTTTTTAAGGATTCTGCATAAGTTTTGTATACCAGTCCTGCATCTGATCTGTGTTTTGCAAAGATCTCTCACAGTGTGTGGCCTGTCTTTCCATTCTCCGAATACTGTCTTTTTCAGAGAAAAAGTGTCTTTTTATTTTAATGAAGCCCAACTTAACAATTTTTTTCTTTCATGGATCATGCTTTTTACATTTTACTTAAAAATTTATTGCCATTTCACAATGAGATACCATTTTACATTCACTAGGTGACTATAATAAAAATATTTTAAAAATAAGAAACAGAGAATGACAGATGTTAGAGATAATGTGGAGGAATCAGAATTCTCATACATTGCCGGTAGAAATGTGAAATGGTGCAGCCATTGTGGAAACTGTCTACCCCTCAGAAGGTCAAATATAGAATTACATGTGACCTAATAATTTCACTTCTAGGTATATACCCCAAAGAATTGAAAACAAATACTGAAACAAATACTTGTACATGAATGTTCATAGTACCACTATTCACAACGTCCATCAACATATAAATGGATAAACAAAATGTGGTATACCCATATAAGGGAATATTATCCAATAATAAGAAGGAATCAAGTACTAATACACGCTACAATGTGGATGATCCTTGAAACATAATGATAAGTGAAAGAAGCCAGACATAAAAGATCACATGTTGTATAATTTCATTTATAAGAATGACCAGAATAGGTAACTCCCTAGAAACAGAAAGTAGGTTAGTAGTTGCCAGTGATGTGGAGTGACCGCTTAATGTATATAGGACTTCCTTTTGGGGTAATGAAAATGTTTTGGAACTAAATAGAGATGAGAGCACACAATACTGTGAATGTACTAATTTCCACGGAACTGTAAATTTACAATGGTTACATTTTACATTCATATTGTAAATTTTGGCTCAAAAATGAATGAAAAGCAAAAACAACCACATTGCCAAACCCAAAGTCACCTAGATTTTCTCCTGTGTTTTCTACTAGATGTTTCATAGTTTTGGCCTATTTTTATTTAATGACTTCAACCAAAGGATACTTTTAAAATGGTAATGAATGTTCTGATCTACATATGTTTTTAGAGTATATTTTTCTTAGTGACTAATATAATTTTTTACATTATAAAAAAATTTTAAAAACCTTAGTACAATTAAAATTTAACGAAATATATTTTGTATATACTAGTTTTCTATCTTTTTAATTCTCAAATATCTATTTGTTTTTATAAAAAATAATTCCTAAAGATAATTTTTCTTAATAAAATGTCAACTTATGGGGCAATGTATAGAATTAAATCAAGAGTTTTGTTAAAATATTATGCCTAGTACAAATTTAAATGTACATAAATGGAAGTTTTCTTGATTATTGTAGTGAAAGGCAAGTTCAATTAGTATTTGTTGATTTTACAAAAGATTTACATAATTTTTATATCTACTTAATTATTTAATCTATATCACAAGCATAAAAAATTCTATCCTAGTACAGTTGACCCTTGAACACCACAGGTTTGAACTGTGCTGGACCACTTCTACACAGACTTTCCTCCACCTTTGTCCCCGAGACAGCAAGACCAAGTGTCAGCTGACTCAACATGAAGACAAGGATGAAAACTTTTATGATGATCCACTTCCTCTTAATGAATAGTAAACATATTTCCTCTTTTTTATGATTTTCTTAATAACATTTTCATTTATCCAGTTTAGTGTAAGAATATAGGCTATAATCCATATAACATACAAAATACAACTGTTGATCAACTGTTTATGTCATTGGTAAGGCTTCCAGTCAACAGTAGGGTATTAGTTAAGTTTTGGGGGAGTTAAACATTATACATGGATTTTCAACTGCATGGGGATTGATGCCCCTCCCCCCATGTCGTTCAAGGATCAACTGTACATTACAGAGAAAATTACGTTATAAATTACTTTTTGAAAGAAATTCAAACCAATTCAAAATAGTATTATTTCCAGCTTGATTGTTCCTTTTGACACAGAAAAGAATATAAATACATTATGCATGTTCACTGCAGTCAAACCAGAATATAACTTTACTTATATTAGGAACTCGAAAAATTATTATTAGGATGCTAGTACTATCCTCATTGTGGTATTAATAAGCCATTATAAATTAACTTTATTATTAGATATTTGTTATCCTTTAGACACATTGACCTTTTTTCCATCTTTAACATAAATCTTTGAATTATATAAAATGTATTTTATTGTTCAGATACATATTTAAGTTTATTAAAGTTAGATAAGAAAGTAACGAATAGAAGTGACTCAAAACAAAGTATTTAGCCATTGTAATGTCATCAAAGGGCCTTCTTTAGTGTATTCTACCTCACACTGGAAGCTTTTACTAGAATACAATAGCTAATTCACTGGATGACTTATATTATCTATTTAATATTGTATATTATACAGTATTTGCATATTTTGAGTATTAGTATATTTGATTCAATCCCTGTCAAATATTTAGAAGCCATTGAGATTAACTTATTTAATTAAAATAATATGTTAATGGTAATAAAAGAAAGATAATGTTCTAAAAGAGGCTGTTTCATCATGTATGGAAAACAAAATATTTTGAGGAGGATGAAGATAATATTACCATGAATGCCTATGAATGGCTAGAGTATCTTTAACAGTAGGAGTAATTGCATCCAGATATATGTAAAGTATTTAGAATTAAAGATCTCAGAATATCTTAGATTTTTCAGACTTATTTTCTGTGCAGTATTGCCTTATTACAAAATATTAATATTTTCTGGCATGTTGCGCCTATTGAGAGCCTCATCTAGTTATTTTACTCACTCTATACCACATTGTCCTTAAAAGAAATCTTACACCATGATCCATGAGAAACTTCAGCTTTTCTTGCTTCCTGCCCAAAGCTTTGGGGTTCTTATTTATTTTCTATGACTATTTTTTCACTTGAACTATTGAGTCATTCCAAAAATGGTAAACTGGTTTCCTTGTTATGGTCTGAATAGTGAATACACAGTGAGTTTAGAAGTGATCTACTCTGATCTGGAGTAAAATAAGAAATTGTTTTCCTGTGTTATTCCCTATACTGCTCTCTGGAATAGTTATTTCCTATCAGAAGCTCATGAAAAGAAATTAAGATATGATCAAGTACATAATGTTCAAATCCTATTTGAACAGCATTCAGTTCTCTTTCAAATGTATGTCTACTCTTGTTCCAGATTCTCAAAAATATAACTGTTGAGGTTTGAGAGAGTCAGTTGATATCACTCTTTTCTCCTTCCTGATTCTAGACTAATAGATAAAGTTGCAGGTAGAGAAATCTGAAATTAGATTTATCCACCAAATTGCATGCCCCTTGAGGAAAAACTAACTCCAAAGAAAGCGAGCCCAGGCCCAGTGGCTCATGCCTGTAATCCCAGCATTTTGGGAGGCCGTGATGGGAGAATCATTTGAGGCCAGGAGTTCAAAAACAGCCTGGGCCATGAAGCAAGACGCCATAGCTGCAAACACAAATTTTAAAAAAATTAGCTGGGAGTGGTGGCATGCACCTGTAGTCCCAGCTACCTGGGAGGCTGAGGCAGGAGGATTGCTTTAACCTGAGAGTTGGAGGTTGTAGTAAGCTATAATCGCACCACTGTATTTTGGTCTGGGTGACAGAGCAAGATCCTGTCTCAAAAAAATAAAAATAAAAAAGAGGAAAGAAAGAGACGGGTGGAACAATACATGGTCACTTCCTTATGCTAAATTAGAGAAAAAGGCCAGGTTTATTATGCTAATTAGTTTTTTTCACCTGGCAGAAACACCAGAAGTAGGAATGAAATTTTTTCGCCCTTATCATTGCATTTTGTAAGTTCTGAACTTGGACCGACTTCACTGGATCCAATGTGACGGCTTCACTTCGGGCACTGAGCATTTCTCACACAGAAACATGGGGGTCTTCTCTTAGACCACATAACAATATGACAGTGCAGACCAAGTTCTCACAAGGCAGCAAGAGGTGAAAGGTTCAAAGTAGCAAGAAGAGATCCAGGTACTTAAGGAATGTTTGCTGGCTCCCCATTTGGATCGATTATCCAAGAGCAAACTTGGCTTTACTGAAGAAATAGGATTGAGAAAGAGAAGGATGGTACACTGTACATTCATATTGTCTTCCTGCATTTTAAAAACTTAATTTCAAGTGGGAACGTCTCTTGTTGAATAAATTGAATCAATAATACGATCTTGACTGAATCTCACATTTTGACATTGGTAAGCTGTAATGAACAAGGTACTGCATATGTCTACTGGTGGAAAGAACTAGAGATTTTGCAAACCAGGCATCTCTAGCAGGTGTGTCAATGAACCTGCTTCCTCCTATTAATACAGCTGCACATGCTTATGGCAGGCAGCTTGAATATGTGCCCCTCAACCTCAGTGATTTCATCTTCCTTGGATCTAGATTCTGGCATGTCTATGCATAAATTGTCGATTTTATTAGAGCTATAAAAGGCCTGAGTGTTAACATCAAGCATGCAGATGCAGTGCTTGCCTAGCCAAGCACACTTCCTGGGCCACCAAAATAGTGCAGCTGCAGCCGTTGTGTGCCATTAGCAGTGACAATCTATAAATCTTAATCTGTTAAACTGTGGCACCGTCATGAGTTGATCCAGGGTAAACATTTGCTATTTCAATTAGCTAGTGGGAAGATCTCTATAAAAATGCTGTTTTCTTTTAGAGATTAAATTATATATTTAAAATCCTAGTATTCCATTTTTAAGAAATAATTTATAACTAATTGAAAAATAAGTTCTATAATTTTTCTTTTAGGCTGTGCCCTTTGCTTCCTCAAAGTGCTTTATTTGGAAAGTAGAAAATTATTTTGAAGTTCTGTTTCATCTGTTTCTAATGCATGCAGGTATTGGTTGATTCATTATGGCAAAGTATATGGGTCCTCTTTATCTTTTAGTTCCTTAAAATTGACTCATATCTGTTTGGATCATTCTGTTGAATAGCACCACAAAGAATAGAAGCAGCCAAGATATGGTAAATTAATAATAATTTAATGATACATATAATTACTGTAAGAGATCAGTGTCTGACTTTGATATGTAGAGAAGCAATTAGCCAAACACTACCCTCAGACTAATTTATTTCAAATTTTTACTAAGTCAACTGGCATTAAGATTACTTAAAAAGAATATTGCTGGTCTGAGGGAATAAGTCCTTATAAACCTAGGCGTCATTAACAGAGATATTTCATATATTAACTAAATAGCATGAAGATCTACTATTAGGGCATTGTTTTCCAAAATATTTCTTTTAAACCTGGTATGCATGATCTGTACTATGTCCAGGGAATACAATGGTAAGCAAAATATACGTCATCTGTCCTCCCTCCTGGAACTTGTATTCAGCCTTATAGTCTGCCATGATTACTAAATGAACTTTGACACTCATAGAATGTTTCTTCTCTAAAGTGGAGTGCTTGAACTCCCCCACAGCAGAGGTGGGTGGAGGAGTGAGGCTGGTCTCGGTTAGGTTGTGTGAGCCTAGAAGGCTTTGCAAAGCCTTGGCAGGGCTCAGTGGTCATTTTCTCGGTTCCTAGGGGGAGCCACTAAAAGGACAGTTAAGGCTGGCTCTCCAAACTAGGATGAATGCTCATGAGGAAGGGGCCATAATGCCCCAACTGGCTGTCAAGAGTAAGGTCTGCCACTCTTGCGTTACCCCTGCCATCTGACGTCTGGTTGCACACGGGCGCTCCTGAATGTGTTGCACTCGGTTGCTATGGCACCGTGGGCTGGGATCTTCCTCACCAGAGAACCCGCCCTAGTCGACAGCGTGACTTTCCTGTGGGGGGAATGGGTGCTTCCTCAGATTGCCACATCTGGGACCCTCACAGTATTCTCCTGCAAGTTCCACCCACGTGGACTCCCTCGCCTCCTGAGTCCAACTTCCAAACCTCCCCACTGTGTCCCCCAGCAACTTGCTTGAGTCCTGGGGGCACCGGATCCAGCCTACATGTCTGAGCCACTGGCCTGCCTCTCTGAGAAATGCTGGAGGGCAGGGAGTTCACAGATCGGGCACCCCAGGGCCACTGCAGGTCCTCAAGGGGAAAGGCATGGCTCCCACTCTCTGTGGAAACCTCAGACTGGAGGATGCACCAACTGGGGAGAGGCAGTCACTCACCAAATTCTTGGCTCAAACTACTTTCCTGGTTGCAGTGGGTGGGGGAGGGGCGGGGAACAGAATGTCCAAGCTCTGGGATCAGGCAGTTCTCCCCACAGTTCTGTTGTTGCTGCACTGCTTGGGCTTGTGGGGGTGGAAAAGCTCCCAAGTAACTTGGTAACCTGCTGAGCACCGAAGGAGTATAAGAAGGAGAAAGTGATCCTCCATTTCCCCTTTAATGGGCTCAGATGCTCTCTGGGTTTGATCCTAACTGATATCCTTTTTCCTTTTTCCTCTTCCTTCTCTGCTTTGCAGTTTTCCTCCATGAGGTCCCCAGCAGGCTCTGGCACTTCTGTTTCTGACCTACACCTAAGCTTGATCCCCTCTCCCCTCTTCTTTATCTGAAACCTTTCCTTCTCTCCCAGACAGTCTGGCAGGGACCATCTCTAGTCAGCCATTTTCCACCCCACCCCCCATCCCCTTGCCATACTGCCTTATAAGGCCTAGTATCCTAGTCACACCCTGTTCCATTTGCCTTATTTATTCATTAATAGTGAGTCACTAATTCCAGCCCAAACTCAAAGGGAGGGAACTACAAAAGAATGTAAATATCTGAAAGCAAGGATGTTTGAGATCCATCTTGGAAGGTGGCTACCACATGTACTTAGAGGAGTAAGAGGCATTTGTTAAGATATGTAATATTTATGCCCTGTATTGATAAGCAAGGGTTGGCAAACTATATCCTAGAAGCATTTTTATGGTGTTTGAGCTAAGAATTATTTTTACCTTGTTAAAGTATTAAAGAAAAAAAGACAAGAATATGTGACAGAACCTATATGTGGTTGGAAAAGCCCAAAATATTTACTTGCCTGGTTCTTCACAGAGAATGTTTACGGATCCCCTGTAGCCAGGAACAATATCCAAGGCAATGCCAGTATCATCATGATTACCTGAAATAAGCAAATATGAATTTTTTCATTATATAGTATTTTAGGTTTACATTTTTTTTGAGACAGGGTCTCACTGTGTCACCTAGGCTAGACTGCAGTGATGTAATTATAGCTCACTGCAACCTTAAACTCATGAGCTCAAGCCATCCTCCTGCCTCAGCCTCCCAGGTAGCTGGGACTACAGGTGCGTATCACCACACCTGGCTAATTTTTCTATTTTTTTGTAGAGACAGGGTCTCTCTGTGTTGCTCAGGCTTACATTTTTGTTTTCATTAATATAATCCAGCAATAAATATTTGTTAATATTATTGTTGTGAGTTTTCTTGTTGATGTTAATTTCATCATATTAACTCATACTAATAATGAAGGACAGTGTTGACAACTCAAAAATAAAACCATTCTCTTTTAGGAAGCCCTTTGGTGTCAAATTCACACTAATTTTCATTATATCCTCATCAAAGCCAACCTAAGAGTAGGTGGTCGTAGAGTCTTATTTTGTTCACTTCTCAGAATGACTTTTACACGCTGGATCCCTAGTATCCAGAGGCCAAGTTTTTACTTTAAAGGTGTTTATTCCTATTTATCCCAGAGATTATAATACATGATATGAGATATGTCCCCACTGTACACAAACATGAAGTCAATAAACAAATATTTACTAAAAATAAGATTTTAAATATATTAATATCCTTATATGTGAAGAAGGGATTAAAAAGAAATAAAAGGCTGGCAATCATAGGCAAATTGGCAAGCTAGCCTTGACAAATGTAAAGTTAGCTAATAACCAAGCCGATATGAGTGAAGTTCTAAGTAAGTTCCACAGAGAAGAGAGGTGCAGACAACTTTTCCAGTTAGGTTTCTTACATCCTAAAAGTAAGTCACAGTGTGATGTTTGATCTTATGATTATGCTAGAATTTCTTTGTTAAAATCCATGCAGACTTGGCTTAACTTCTTTGGCAGAAGTAGCAGAATGAAAGCCCAATATTTGATTTTGCATTTTTCATCCTTATTGTTGTCTTCAGCATTCATGGCCCAGAATGACTAAGATTTTAATTGTCCCAAACCTATTTTCAGCAAGTAACTAGTAATTATACATGTCAAAAAGATCAAACATATCAGTCATTATTATCATGATAGCATGAATATTTTCATTATTCTTAAATAGCTGTCCAGTTAATATAATCTAACTGATTAGATTAAGATATTAAAGATAAGATATTAAACCTATAATTGTTGCTGATGCTATGGATGAAGCCGTGAGAGAATATTCAGACATAATGAAACAAGTGATTATCTAAAAATGACTTTGTGCATGTCTATTTTTAATTGTACTCAATTTTAATTCCTATATACAATAATATGGATGCATATGTTTAATTATTTTATAAAATAGTAAACCAAACACTATTCATCCTTTTAAAAATTGTCCTTTCTTTACTATTTTTTTAAGTATAGTTCATTTATTTGGTTTCTTTTTTTTTGAGACAGAGTCTCACTTTGTTGCCTGTGCTAGAGTGCCGTGGCGTCAGCCTAGCTCACAGCAACCTCAGACTTCTGGGCTCAAGCAATCCTTCTGCCTCAGCCTCCTGGATTTGGTTTCTTAAAGTAAAGCTCTTCTATACACTTGATGCACATGCTTTTGTGAAACTGAACATTAGAAATGAGTAAGATGGTTACTGGAAATAAAACTTCTTTCCATCCCCTCCAAAATTTAGTTAACCTCCATTCTCACCTTATCAAAACAATTATCTGATACATACAAATGTTAAATTGATATATGTATAAATGTATATATGCAGGTCTGCCTGAAATTTCTATCTGATTTGAACATTGAAAATTCTTCCTAAAAAGGTAGGCTTGATTGTATTCTTCTTAGGAGAAAATCTAATGTCATACACTTATTTCAGGCAGGAAGAATTTTCTGAAAATAACACTGGAGAAGAGAACTAAAGGCATGATGAAGTATTCAGTTCTAAAAGTTCCTAGACAATTTGAAAATGTCAGGGCACACATTATTCTGTTTATATTAAACAACCTGTCAGCTCAATGCATTTGTGAAAAATAACAGTGGCTATCTCTTTGGTATTTTCCATGTCTGTGAATTTAACTCAAACTGCAGGCCCCCCTTCTCCTGAGTCATAGCCTGCATCAAAAACAAATGCTTTAAAACCATTCAGCACCCTTTAGTCACACGATGACCTTGTTAATGTTTAAATTAACAGAAAGCTAGTGATAGTGCCCTACAACTCAAATAGCAGTCAAAAAGAGTGCAAGATATGAATAGAAAGTAATATCACAAAAAGTGTTAATCTAAAGAGAAAATGGCCTTCATATGACATGTAGTGTCTAGCTCTTGACAGTGTGAATGTACATGTTAGTTGTGTTAGAAATATCTAATCCAATTTACTTACTGACCTTATGTAACATAAATTGTTTTGTTTCAGTTGGACTTTTAGGTATACATTTTCTAATCAATCAAGATGTCTTGAGAGTTGCACTCTAGTCAAGACATCATATTAGGTAGATACTTTGGAGGAAACAGGGAGGGCTCCTTAAGACATAGTGCCTGTACTCGCCAAGCTGGGATCCCTGGGAAATTGCAAAGACTAGAAAGAAGCCAAATATAAACCAAGAGATAGTCAGCAAATAAAGATGCGAGGTGTTAGACCTAAGGTTTCCTGAAGAATTGAGGTCAAAATGGATGGATATATATTGTCAACAACTGGAATTTCAGGAGTACTTGTATGTCCTAAACAACATAATGATTTCCACTTCTCTTAATTAATAGCAGATATTCTGAAATATTCTTTGGGTGAAAAGTAACCCTAGGAAAATGGGTAAAATATAGCCAATCACCTTTTAAGAACATAGCCATCTTCATAAGAAAGTAAGGGAAATACATAGGGACCAAAACAAAAGAGGGATAAGGAAATGAAAATCAGAATGCTAACATGATTCCAACACTGGAATTACCCCAAGGGCTTTTGCCTATTCCAAAAAGCCAGTAATTTAGAGCTCTGGATTTACTGTCTGCTTTAAATTGGGAAGCTGGAGTTTTGGTCGGAGCTAGGAGAGAAGTAGAGCTGCAGCTCTCATGTGAAGCCAAGCCCCTGGGAGATGCATACTCTAAAGAAAAAAAAACTTTGAAAGAAAGAATTTTTGATAGTTTTCTTTTGCTGGAGAAAAGATTTCATTTTATTGTTATTTTTCTCCTTGGATGATAAAAATAATCCCCTCTAATAATTATATCTGTAGACGAGCTCACATATAGGTCTTGAGAATGAATTTATGTCATGAGTGATAATTCAAGCTGAGAAATGAACCTAAAATGGTAATGATTTGTTGATTGTCTGGGGAGTATGAGAGAAGAAAAGCAATCCTTTCCAGAAGACTGCATTCTCAAACAGGACTGAAAATATTCCTGAAAGGAATTTCAATGCTGGAGATATTAGAATTATTAATTTAAAAGTATGAAATAATTATGGAAACTGAAAAAATAACACATTTCAAAATATAAAATATATTTTAAATAAATGTTAGATCAAAGAAAAACTTATTTTGTGAAATAAAATACTTAGAACTATACAAAATGAAAATGTGATCTAACAAAACTAGTGAGATAAAGCTTATTTTACAATTTACCAATTTGACTTTAAATTGGTAAATTTACAGCCATATATTTCCATTAAAAGACAGATTGAAAATTAAGATAGATGACGAACAATAAAAGTAAAGTAATAAAACTAAAAGCCAATAGAAAGGAAGAATAATAAAGATAAAGGCCTAAGGTAATGGGATAATAATATCAAAAATACCAACAATAATAGTAATCAGCACTTATAAAGCTCTTATTAACTGCCAGGTATTGCTTTTACTAATTGCATTTATTAACTCAATTAATATACTAGAATTTGTAAAGTACAATTATTAATCCAGCTTAAAATCAGGAAAACAAAAATGATAGAGGGCCAACTATTGTTTACTTGTAAATAACATTAATAAAATAGACAAACTTCTGCTGAGATTAATCAAAAGAAAAAAATGGAAAATACAAATACATAATATTAAGGTAAAAATGGAGAATATAACATTTTGTGCAGATATTAAAATAATTATGTTTATACTAAGAATAATGTTATGCCAATAAATTGGAAAACTAAGATGAACTAGTTAGATTCTTTTTAAGAACTAAAACTTATCAAACTGACTCAGACAAAAATCTCAATAAATTAACATGCCACTACAAAAATTATTTTCTTAGAACTTAAAAATCCAACCACAAATTAATCTGTCATGCACATCTGAATTTACAGATATCTGCCAAACTTTCATAGAAAATAGAATTACGATCTTATCTAAATCTTTTATAGAGATTAGAAAAAGAGGAGACACTCCTCAATTCATTTTATAAGTTTCATATAACCTTGATATTGAAACAAAATTAGGGCAGTATAAATATTAATACCATTAGCCGATATCACTTGGAAACAGATGCAATCATTCTAAATATAATTTTTAGAACAAAACATCCATGTATTTTTAAAAGAGACAAGGGGATGCTACATTAGAATGGCATGATGGCTTAATTTTGCAAAATCTATTAATGTAATTCACACAATATTATGCTACAAAGAATAAACCATATGATCACCTTGACAGAAGCAGTAACAGTCTTTGACAAAACTCAACAGACTTTCATATTATCAACATTTCACAAACTAGTAATAGAAAGTCACATTCTTAACATAGAATATCTATCAAAATCTTCAGCAAACATTGAAATCAATGGTAGATTATTTGAAGCATTTTATTTAAATCAAAGAATGAGAAAATATCTCTTATCATCTATTCATTGAGTAAGACAAGTTTAAGAAATACAAGGTATAAGGATTTGAAAGTGTATGTATTTTTAATGTCCTTGATGCAGATTGTCCACAGGGCATTATTTTATATGTTGTAAAATGTTATACAAGTGGCATCATATTATATGCATTTCCTTGAAATATGTTGTTTTTCTTAATAATATATTTGTGGAATTCATATGAATTTATAGATTACACTCTGTTAGAATATATTTTACTTATATATAGTTCAGTATGGCATCTACATAGAAAAAGAACAAAGAGATCCTTGAGCACTATTATTAGAACTAAAAATCAGGTTTAATAAAGTGGCCAATGGTTATAAGAGCAATAAAAACTAAAAGATACATAATTATATAATAGCACAAATTATAAAATGTTTAAATGTACTATTTATGCAAGCAATAAAAATATAATAAATCTAATGAAAAATATGAATATCTTTTAAAGGGAAAACTGTAGAACATGAATAGAGTTCTAAGCAAACTGTACAATTCATTTAGCCAAATGTAAATATAGTCATGCATCACTTAACAATGGGGATATGTTCTGAGAATTGTGTTTTTATACAATTTCATCATTGTGAAATATCATAATGTGTACTTACACAAACCTAGATGGATAGCCTACAACATAGCTAGGTTATATAGTATAGTCCATTCCTCCTAGGCTACAAACGTGTACAGCATGTTACTATACTGAATACTATAGGCAACTGTAACACAATGGTAAGTATTTGTGTATCTAAACATATCTAAACACAGAAAAGGTAAAGTAAAAATATGGTATTAAAAATAAAAGATGGTACACCTCTATAGGTTACTTACTATGAATGGAGGTTGCAGGATTGGAAGTTGCTATGGGAGAGTTAGTGAGCAAGTGGTGAGTGAATGTGAAGGTTTAGGACTTTACTGTACACTACTACAAATTTTATAAACACTGTACACTTAGGCTACACTAAATGTATGAAAAAATGATTTCTTCAATAATAAATTAACCTTCGCTTACTGTAATTTTTGTACTTTATAAACTTTTAATTTAACTTTTAGACTTTTGTAGTAACACCTAGCTTTAAAACACATTGTATAACAGTGCAAAAATATTTTGTTTCTTTATATCCTCATTGTATAAGTTTTTTATATTTTTTTACATTTTAAACTATTTTGTTAAAAACACACACATTAATCTAGGCCTGCACAGGGTCACGATCATCAATATCACTGTCTCCACCTTCTCAACTGTCCCACCAGAAGGTCTTCAGGGGCAATAACACGCATGGAGCTGTCATTTCTTATGATAACAATGTCTTTTTCTGGGATACCTCCTCAATGACTTGCCTGAGGCTGTTTTATAGTTAACTTTTTTTGTAAGTTGGAGAACACTCTAAAATGTTGATAAAAATATAGTTAGTAAATATATAATCCAGTGACATAGTCATTTATTATCATTATCAAGTGTTATGTACTGTACATGATTGTAATGCTATGTAGTTGGCCATCCATATCCATGGGTTCTGCATCTGTGAATTCAACCAGCCACAGATCAAAAATATCTGCAAAGGCGGAAATCCCACAAAGTTCTAAAAAACAAAACTTGAATTTGCCCAGTGCTGAGTACTCTGTTGGATCCATGCTGATGAAGTGATGTGTAGGCATTGCATTAGGTATTAGAAGTAATAATAATTTAGAGATGATTTAAAGTATGCTTTAAATAGATGTGGGTAGATTATATGAAAATACTATGTCATTTTTATAGAGTGGACTTTAGCATCTCTGGATTTTGGTATCTGTGGGGTTGTGGAGGGTCTTGGAACAATTCCCCCAAGAATGCTGAGGGATGACTGTACTTGTATGCAACTGGTGGTGCAGTAGGTTTGTTAACACCAGCATCACCACAAACACGTGAGCAATACATTGCACCTAAGACCTTATGACAGCTGCTGTGTCACTAGGTGATAGGAAGTTTTCAACTCCATTATGATTTTATACCCTTGTATATGTGGTCTGTCCTTGACTAAAAGATTATTATGTGGCACATGACTGGGTGTATTATTTATCTACACCATAGTTATTCCATTGGCTCATATGAATGGCATGGATATGTGAACATGACATTTTAAAATATATTATGTAAGTGAAAGTAATTTTCATATCATTACATAATAGTCAATAGTCTAAGGGGACATTGCTGTTATTTTTATTCCATGAAAATCAACCATGTGAACACAAACGATAAAGCTGGTAAAAATAATGTTTTTGGAAAAATATGGAATCTCAGTTAAAGCTCAGAAAATAGTATATACGTTTGAAGTGTAATATCTATCTAGAATTTGGTTATACTAGAACTTGTGCTGAATACTTCCAAAATTATATTTTTATTTTGCTAACGCATGACATTTTTTTCTCACATTCAACCAATTAAATCAGAATAAATTGGAAAAACATCATAAAGTACAGAAGAATAAAAAGTGATTAACTATGTCAGATTATGGATTCTTCTTTCTTTGAAGCTTATGGAATTTAAAAAAGATCTAAATTATTTTTCTCATTAGTTTCTGTTTTATTGTCTCAGTGTCAACTAGCCACTCTCCAAACCCAATAGTGTAGGCATAGTTACACGTGCACACACAGTGATTTTAGTGCTATGTGTGTATTGTGTGTGTATGAGTGTGTATATAATATTTCAAAAACTATTAGGGGTAGGGTGGTGGTGAACAAATTAGGATTGAAAAATAAAATTTTTCTCTCTAGTGTTCAAACGCTTCTCTGTTGTTTTAAAGGGCAATATTGAAAACAGTGCAAAAGAAATGTACTCTCACACTAAAGGATGGAGAGAAATCAAGAGCAATAAAAAAAGGCACCTAAAATTCTATTTAAAAGTGTGTCTTCCTAATGCCCTATAAGAAGTATCTGGTTGCCAGTGGCAATAAAATGTTCCATAAATTGAAAGTTTTTTTTTTTTTTGCAAGAACTAGTTCAGTGAAGTGAAACAAACAAACAAACACACACCAGCCATTTATGTCAGTGAGATATGTTTCTTCCAAGATTTTTTTCTTTCTTTTTTTTATGTTTGGTTCACACCTAGAGAAGTTTATGAGTTGTTTAGAATTTTATTGCCATACACACTTATTTCTTTCTGGTAAGTATGTGTTAACCTTGAGGGTGAAAAGCATATAAAGCTAAAATACTTCTCTTTTCCTCATGTTTTAGAAAATGAACAGACTTGGAATTTTGAGACTGTGCTGATTCCTTCTATAATATTACATGTAACTATCTACATGATGTATTTGTCTTAAAATGTAAATAAATAAATGTTTTTTTTCCTTAGAACATAAATTTTCAGGAATTTGCATAAAGTATCATAGAGACTAGTTTGGGGAGCTGTGTATCTGGGAATGTGTTTCTATTAAAAATAAATATTATTTTCTTTCTTAAGAATGGATAGATCTGTCAAAAGAAATAAGAAGCATTTTGGGGTAAGTGGGACATTTTCTTTCCTACAGAAAACATTTCCAGAACCATTAAGAATTTAAAAGAATGGATACACAATATACTGCTTCTCTGTGTGTGTGTCTCTCTGTCTCTGTTTCTGTCTTTCCTTGTCCTGCCTCTTTGTTTCTGTGTATGTGTATGTGTGTGTTCGCCTTTCATTTAAACCACTGAATATGTTTGTTTCAGGATTTATGTTCATGGATAACCATTCAATTTCCTAAAAACATAGTCAGAGATATTAATAACAATATCACATTCTTAACTATCATAGTCTTAATATTTTTCCTATAATTGTGCTCTAGGTGTCTATTTAGAGAAAAATATTCCAGAAATGTATATTGATCCAAACTCTCACTGTAACTGCTTTCTTTATTCAATTTAGCTAATTATTGCTGAAATGTGCTGAATGGCTCCCTAGAGTACCAAAAAATCAGAAGAACAGCCTAAGGTACATAACTTAGTTTCAACTAGCAATCGGACTCTGGGAGTCTGATACACATACACACAAAGTCACACAGAAAATAATTTCCCATGTGAGATAAACAAGATTAATATTTGAATTAGTTATCTGTTTGTAATCAACTTATTAATTAACTTAAAATCTCCTAAATGATTTAAGATATTATGTAAAAATATATAATCTATACCCAGATAACTTATTCATATGTCTTTGAAGAAAGTGTGGCAAAGAAAAGCTAATTGTAAGAGAAATATAAAGGCAAGAGTTACATAAGTACACAGATTATATAGACTTAGATATAAATAAAAACTTGCTAGAGTTTAAAGTATAGACCTGGAAGTGTGTACATATTGTTACATTCTGAAATGCAAGAAAAAGCAGGTTCCTGTACGAATGTTAGGAATTTTGGTCTTATTCTAAAAGCAGCAAGACAACATTGATAAAATTTGCTGGAGAATGACAGATATAATTATATATAAGTTAAAAAGTTACTCTGCAAATGATTTGAGTAAAGATTAAAGAGAACAAAGGCAGAAAAGAAGAAATAATTAAAGAGAAGATGGGAGGTTCCACTAGTTATAGCAGAGTAGGAGTTTGTATTGATCAGATGTCGTGGGGAAAAGTGGGACATGAAGATTAGGTTACAACTCTTGGTCCTTAACACTCACAGACACACACACACACACACACACACAAGAAAGCAACTGGTTGGTTAAAAAATAGGTGGGAAACAAAGAAATTTAAGTGTATATATTTCTGTTAGTGAAAATTTTAAAGACGAGGTAGTTTTTTTTCCTTTTTGCTCTTATGTAAACTCCCCAAAAGTTTGCCCTTTATGTTTGGACATGAAAAGTCTTGATACAAAGTCTACTATCGGTGCCTGCCCACCCACACCCGCCACCTGCCTCCCACTTAATCTCACTCTTTCCTTTTTTCAGAGTCCCAAGAGTAAGTAAATTAAAATTCCTTGACTAGCAAATGAAAAGTAATAATAATGAGGCTAGATAGGCTCTGTTATATTATTTGTTAGAAAGGATGACACATCCCGTCAGAAAATGATCTTCAATTTCATTCTGAAAACTTAGTTAATAATAGTGAGAAATTGACAGCTTTATGAATGCTTTGCTACCAGGAGAACATACATTAATGAAAAACAGAGTGTTTTAGTATATTTTAATATGGATTTTATATCCAAGGATCTCATTTTCTTCATGGCTGCAGCTTTATGCCTGGACCATAAAGCCCATACCAGAGATTGTATACCTTCCAGGTGTCCTCAAACTACGGCCTACGGGCCACATGCGGCCTGCCGAGGACATTTATCCCACCTGCCAAGTGTTTTTGCCGCTGCTGCCTGTCCTGCTTAGCAGCCGACTTGTCCGGGGCCCACAGTGCGCATGTGTGGAATGTGCCCCCGTACTCTCCAACGACCCTCCAACGGTCTGAGGGACAGTGAACTGGCCCCCTGTTTAAAAAGTTTGAGGACCCCTATATCATATTAGTGTTAATGTGCTTTCTAAGAGCTGGGATGTAGCTTTGGCTGCAATGAAAATTGCCTTAGCATAAGCATTATCGTATCTAAGCATAATACCAAGATTTAGAGCAAAAATAGATAAAGTTAAAGAAGAAGCATATTAGAAAGAAGACTTTGACAAGTTATTTGATTCTTTTCTAAAGAGCAAAGTGCATCCCAATGACTGGAAAACGTATGTTAGTAAAGTTCACTTGACCAGAAATGAACATCTGTCATTATAGTGCAATGGTCAATAATCGCTCATGCTTTTACTTATATATATCCTTCGGCAAACAGAAATTATTTTTAACCCAATATCATGTGTTAAAATGTAGGCCCATGACGTTTTTCAATAGAACAATAAAATATTTCCACTTGCTTAGAAATCTACTTTTGTAAGTTCTGCTATTTACCACTTGTTCTTAATTTATCACATCACTTGCACCCATATTCTTGATTCACAATATTATCTTCATTAGAGTTTTGTAATTTAAGAAAACCTATATTCACTTATGATGACTTGTTAATGTCTCACAAAAGCTCTATAGAAGTAATACAAATGATAAAGTCCTGACATCTTTATCTGTGATCAATTTCCATCAGAACACTAATTTGTTCAATCATTGAATTTTTCCCCATATTGAATTCACATTTATTTTTTTGACTGTGAATTTGGTTAAACATTATAAATACTTTTTGTTGTTTAACATTCATGATAAGGAAGAGGATCCTTATACTTAAAATGAAAATTTTAAAAAATATTGCATTGGTGACACATAATTATATGTATTTATCAACACTCAAAGAACTGTACACTAAAAATATAAACTTTTACCACATGTAAATTATATATCAATTATAAAATAATTGAATAAACAAGAAAGAAAGAAACTCCAGATTTTTTTTGTATGTATTAAGCCAAATGACCAATTTAGTGTTCAAAATATGTTTCACCATGTGTATATGTATGTTTGTGAGCTATATGTGAGTGTTTATTGTTACATATTTGAAAATAACAATTACCCTCCAGATAACAACATATGGAAAGTTTTTATGGAATCTCAATCTATGCCCACATATTTTTCTACTAGCCCCCAGTGGATTAGATAATTATATTTACTTGTTCAAGGCATGTATAGTTTGCCCTCTATACTTGGATGTAAAAACCATTTGTATGTTCAAATAACTGGAGATTGAAAATATTTTTAAAAAATACAACAGTAAAAAATAATAAGAATAAAAATACAGTATAACAACTTTTTACATACCATTTACATTGTGTTAAGTATTATCAGTAACCTAGAGATGCTTTAAAGTATAATAGAGGTTGTGTATATGTTATATGTAAATACTACACCATTTTATACAAGAGAGTTGAGCATCTATACATTTTGGTATCTGCATGAGTCCTGAAATCAATCCTCTGCAGATACAAAGGGACAGCTGCATTTTCAGCTATGCCATCTAGGTTGTATTCCTCCTCATTTTACTCTAAGCAATCCACAAATAAAACAGTTGCTTTTCTCAGGCTTTCAAATCCCTCACAACTGCAAGCTCCTTAAAGAAAGGATCACATATTTCATCCCTGTTTTCCTAGGATCTAACACTATGCTTGTGAATAGATGTTTTATTTATGTTTGACAAATAGCTTTATGCAAAAAATGAAAGACATGGAATTACATTATAGAGACTATTAGAAATCTCATAATTTCCTTCTTTTGCATTAGTCTCAATTTATGCTTATAAATTATTTTATAGAAATTGACAATCTTAACTAATTGTCAGTATTGCCCAGTTATTACAAGGAGGTACTTTAGAATTATATACAACTAAATTTATATTCTAGATCTGTGACAGGTATCTTGTAAGAAGTAATATAGAGTCTATAAACATTGGTTGTCTCACCTGTAAAATGGAAATAATTGTTGTCATAAAAGTAAATGTATTATTAAAAATTAAGCCCCTGAGCACACTGTACTGCCAGGCATTTAGCAAATGCTTGATTCAAGACAGACATTATTTCTGCTACATTATGCCCTAAAAAACATATTCCTATACAATTAAAGGTTATAAAAATAGAATGTAACATATTTGATTTTCCCTTCACATATTTTTCACTATGGGGGTTTTCATTTTCATTCAAAGTCTTAACATAGAAGTTAATAGTCACAGAAAGAATTATCAGCAATCTGGTGTTTGACATATAGATATCTTAACTGTGGTGAATATCTGCCATTTATTTCAATTGCTACATGTTTATAATTAAATACATTTTGAATTAGATTTTCAAGCTTCAAGCTGGCATTAGTTGCTAATCATTTCATTCATTTATTTAGAGAGAATCAATTCTTGAAAAGTACAATTGAAATCCAAGGAACAGATAGATCCTTATCTATTAAAGAAGAGTGGACCATGTTTCTTTTTTATCTCAGTTGCCTTAAGAGTGAAAAATTTCTAGCAAGATGTCTGCCTTTGCAGGAGCTAAATGAAAAATGGGAGAAGAGCATCTGGGTAAAGGTTCAGAGCTTTTGACACTTTTTTTGAATATGGAAATTAGACCTTTAGCTTTTTACCAAGCACTTAATATTCTCATACAACACACTTCATCATAAGAAAAAAGAAATTCAGGATATAGAGCATCGGTTTTCAATTTTGGCTGCATTTTGGAATCACCTTTAAAAATTAAATCAACTTTAAAAATTAGTGATGTTTTTATATCCTGTCTCCAGAAACTCTGATTTAATTCACATGAGGTGTGTCCTGGGCACTGGAATTGTTAAAAACTCCTTGGCTGATTCTTAAATGCAATAAAGTTTGAGATTCACTGACCTAAAAAAAAGGGAATGAGGTAAATACTGCAAAGCTTCTCTCCCAATATCTGATTAGGGATAAGAAAAGAAGTTGCAAAATATGGTGATTCCCCAGTCAATAGTTACTGCAGTTTACATAGCATGCTCCCTAAGCCAGTTTCTAAATATCTAACTTGACAACTTTCATAAACAAAGTCATGACAAATTGTTTAAAAAGCTTATTTGCCTCAGATTTTTCTTTTCCAAATTAACTTATTTCCATAATATATTAGTCTGCAATGTGATTAAATTTTGAACATTTTAAAGAACAATATTTCTCTTCCACAGTAGTGGATATCAGAGGAGAAATCATGATATTTGAATTTTAACTTCGTCTCTCCAGTAAAACAGCATAGCTAATCTAAATTTTTAACTTTAAAAATTCTATTATTGACAACACACTAAACAATATAGTATAAAGTGAATCTATTTATATTTCTTTCCTGATATCAGAAAAAAATTGTCTATTTTACATGTTATATTCATAGCTAAAAATTATGAATATCTGAGAGTCATTGCAATTCTTGTTCTCCACACCTCTGATTGCTGCATTAAAGTCTATTAAAAAGCAACAAGGTGATATATAGTGTGCCCTCAAAGCTTTCAGAGTGAATAATATCCAGCTTTTCTGGTGCTCAACACACTGCCTAGTGATAATGGTAATGATGAATTCCTATGCAGGCTCCCTCAGATATTAGAAAAATGGTTTCCTTTAAGTCATATTAGATACTCAAGTTTTACATCAGTTGGCTGTCTTGAAAAGATACTCCTTAAGAGCCAAAAATATTGCTTCTCTTAAACAACTGTAGGTATTTTGCAAACAACACACCATGTCTGGGAATTACAAATATAAAGTAAAATAAATAAATGTGCTCCTTGTAGGTCTGGGCATAAGTTAGGCAAGGGAATACTAACAAGACTTAAACTAGAGCTGTATCTCAATTTTATGTGCATTTGATTTTGTAGCCACAGTAAATTCTTTGAAAGATTTGTATTCAACACTACCAACAAAAATATTCCATACACTGTACCTGCCAATGAAAGAGAGTCTTTGTTTGGGAAGTTCAAACTACAGTTTTGATGAATAAAATAAGTTGTTTATAGAATAATGCCAATATAAAATAAAGAACAACAAAATAATTACAATGTGATCAAAATATCTAACAACTTGCAGCTCAATTTTACTCAATAAGGTATAAGACACATAGAGATCCTTATAGCTGCCAATTTTATAATCTATTTATGTCCTTTCCTTTCATTCCTGCTGAAGTGACCCTGGCCAATATTCTTAACAATTTCATACTCAAAATACTATCATAAAGATATAATTATTCTTCTTGCCTCTCTATTTACTTTTATCTTGTATGCTTCTGCCAGATTTTAAATCATATTACATTATTCATCTCATTTATTTTAAAAAATACTTTTATTAAATATTTACTAAGTTTTAGACACTATATGAAACATATAGGATCCCATGGTGGGAAAAAATGACAATTTTGCTACCTTTAATGTCCTTATATTCTCAACCAGATAAAAAATGCATAATTATAAAATTAATTTCAGAACTCGGCTACTCTCTGCTCATGAGACCTATTCATTTTAATATTGCCCAGTTATGGTTTTCCATTAGGAAATATGAAAAATGATATTTTCCCATTGGGATTAATTAGAGGATTAAAAAGATAATTTTTGGAAAGTGCTTGGTACATAGAAGTATTCAAAAAGTAGTGGACTTCTCCAACATAAATGTTCAAGTACTCCTCTTCTCTACTGAATAAACTCATGGAAAAGCCTGGCAGAAACCCACTTTTCACACAGCACCTTATCATTCCTCTGTAAATAGCCTCAGGTTTAGTCTGACTGGTTTAATCTCTGCCATCTTAAATATACTTGTACATTTTCACCTTTTTTAGTTTTGTTCATATTCTCTTCCTAGCCTACAACTATTTCCATCTTCCATGAAACTCTTCTCCATAACTTGATGTAAACTATGTTTTTTCTTTGACTTGAGTGCTTACATGATTACTTTTCCATACCTGTCCCTTGTCAAAGCAGGTCCTTTGATAATGTCATGATAGACCCTGCTTCACTAACTAAATACTAACCTACTCTAGAGCAAAAATAAATACCTCTCTGCACCTCTTCTACTACTATATAAGTGGAAAGGATTGTAAGGTATCAGTTGATTGACCAGTTCCAAATGAAATTATGATTAAAATGAAATAGCTAATCTGCTTTTAACCTGATGTCACATTGTATAGAGTGAAGAAAAAAATGCTTGATTCACAGTAACAAATGCACTGAAGTTGAAATGAATGTTCTAGGTCTAGTGCTCTAAGCCTATTTTTAACAAAAACAACAAAAAGTAATGGGAAATAGGACATTGTTGAAAAGAGAAGGGATTATTAATGATATTTTGGGGAAAATAATCATGCTGTGTATTCCTTTCTTGGAACATTTGTAATCTACCAAAGTGCAGTGAAGTGAATGTGTTTCATACGAACATGTCAAGCTTCTTGATGAAAAAGGACACCCTTCTATTTCCCTATATCCCTTACTTTCCTTCCCTTTCTCCCATCAACATACCCTTTCTGTCTGTTACAGTAAATTACAAGGTATGCAGTAATTTACGAGGTATGCAGAAGATGCTCAATCAGCCCAAGGATTAAGCAGCTAATAATTGAGGAGAATATCAGAAGAATAAAAATATCTATATCCGGACATCAAAACTCAAACAACTGTAATTCTGATCCTTATTCACAAATGTTAATATCAAGCCAAGAAGTTACCTGGAACCCATGTGTAGGTATTGTTAGTATCAGTTGCCTGGAACTCATGTGTAGATATTGTTAGTATCAGTAGAGATACTGACCTTTTGATTTTTTTTCTCAAGAGATTCTAGGGGAACTTTGCCCATGTCTACTTAACTTGCTTTTTATCACTTGTTGACAAGCATTTCTAGGAATTTCATTATACCTAGAGGATAATTTAGAATGTCTTACCTTCTCTCACCTTACCTGATATGACAATTTGAAAACTAAACAAAATCACTACCTGCACTATGTGTAAAATGAGCTGGGAAAAGTGCTCCTGGAGTTCAAACATCATAACACATGCTGTGTCTGTAACCAGCACAGGGCTGTGCACACTAAAACCATCAACATGTTAAGCATTTACATAGTATTTAGGGACACTATTTTATTTTAAAAGTAGCTGATAATTGAAAAATTTGTTAACATATAATATAATTATTCCTTTTTAAAATGTCTATTAAAAAAGCGGATAGAAGAAAAGAGAGCAAGTATGTATTGATATGAAAATTTTCTTATTTGTAATTTCTAGTTCTGTTTATTTGTTTCTGTTGATTCTTATTACCATCTGAAGTTGTTAACTTTGCTGGATACAGCTTTGCTCCTACCTACCTCCTTTAAACTGTTATTAGAATGTATATTATATTTCTATAAGTTATAGGCCCAACAATACCTTATATTTGGTATAACAATTGATTTTGATTTTCAATTATTTTTTATTTTTTTTTTTTTTT